>JAZGLO010006689.1:599049-986549 GCA_036873155.1 Biomphalaria sudanica
GTGAAAGATAGTGTAGACTGTAGAGGATAGAATTAAACAAGCAAAATCTTTAAAAAAAAATACTCTGAAAAAAAAAAAAAAAAGCTCATACGAAGTGAGATTGTATCAATTCGTTTGGATCAGTCATGTATTTAAATTTATAATAGATCTAGTCTAACAACAACAAAAAAACATGTTTGTGATTATTAATATTGATTCGTTTTGCGCTATTTTATGATTTTAACTTTCTCACTACGCTTTGATCCTATATCACATATCTGGACCAGTTGGGAAAACGAGAGGGGGAGGGGAGGGGACGAAATAGATATCTGGGTGTTTTTTTTTTTTAACGTAATTGGTTTTTAAAAGCATTTACAAAAAAAAAAAAAAAAGAAAAGGTGCCGATGTGCTAACCACTCTGCTAGTGAGGCACTTATCACTAGAAAAGATTGTATAGTTACATACTGTTTGTTTCAATTTAGAATTGCGAGCTATAAAGGGGACTAGTTCAGCTTATACCACCACTTCAGTCAATTACTATTTCTTTCTGTTTGAAATGCTAAACAAAATAATTGATAGTTTAAATTTTTTTTTTTTTTATTGATTCCTGTGTTGTTAGATAAAAGAAATAATTGTGCGAAATTTCAGCTTGTTCCGAGATTGGGTGTCGGAGAAATAACGTGTACAAACTTTTGGCCAGATAGACAGACAGACAGAAGGGCAGACGAAGTGAGTTGAAATAAGCTTTGAAATGAACGTAGATAAAATGACTAACATATGAACAATAATATCTCATGATAATGTAGACTAAAGATAGAAATTATCAATCTATTCTTACATTTATACAAGAAACATGACAGGCCTGTAAATAAATGAAATTCTACCTAAGGTAAAGAACAGAGAGGAATGGAGAAAGACGGATGACAGATCTTGTGTGGTGCCCCAAAGGTCCAAAAGACTAAGGGATAGGGGAAGGGGAATTAGAAACCATTGAAAACATCCAACATCTGGATTAGTCAGGGAGGATATAACTCATTGAAATTACTGACTAACTGACATTTGAGTGACAATGGCTGACTTGCTAACATCTACTGGTAAAGCTAAAATTCTTGAAATGAGAAGAGATTATCATTAATATGGACAATGTTGTAAGACATTTGGTAGATGTCAGGACCAGACGGAAGACAACTAAAATGTTTGAACTCATTGTACAACACCAAAAAACACACACACAATCTATCAATCTATACTTACATTAATAAGAACCCATTCAAATATTCCAACATCTTGATTAGTGAGGAAGGGTAGAAAGTTCTTGTATAGAGCCATTTTCTGAAGCTACAAGCAGAAAAAAGAAGAAAACTATATAAAAACACTTGTACAAACAATACTTTTGGAGAGTGAGATCTGAAATTTAATCTCAAAATTGTATTGTTATAATCATTTTAATGTTAACATGTTAAGTGGTCCCCCAAAAAGATTTTGTTTTGAAATTAGGACTGAATATTGTCTACATAAAGCTTTCAAACTCATAACTTAATTTCAAAATTAGGTGAAGAAATAAATAAAACATCACACTTCATCATTGCTAGGGAACACTTAATTTCAGATCTTAGCGTCAGCATTTACACACTTTAGTTATCTCCCCGAAATTAATTGGAAAAAAGTAATATCAGTGATAGGTGTCCACCAATCAAAACGGTTTTAGGCCTGATTTATTGAAATCATTTTTTTATAGTTATGAAACAAAGAAAAAGAAACAAAATAACGTACCGGTACCTTTTCTTGCACAATTCCAGGGTTGCAGGTCATAGTAAAATTATCTATATTTCGATTATTAATGGCCATATCACGGACTACTTGTGAAGGCGCCTGAATTTCATTAGGTACCACAGTAATCCGCGATCCATATATCTGAATATCTATAGTAGGTGCTCTGGATGCTAAGAGAAAAAAGGAACCATAAGTGTTAAAGAGTATGTGTGTGTGTTTCTACGTTGATGTGAGAAGTAGTTCGGGATTGGTTGGTGGCTATGCAGTGTAAATGATGCAAGATAAGTGGCACTGTTGTAAGCATTCTTGGATACACCAGATGTTTTTTGTAGTCAGTTGTTAAGATATCATTTTATGTTATTACAAAAGTCTACTACATTTATTTCATTTTAGCTCAAGCTTTTTTTTTATGTTGTAATAAAATGTATATTTAGTTTTGTTCACAAAAAAAGTTATTCCAGTTATTTCAAGTTTTTAAAGTTAAGATATAATACACCTACGGCGGTTTAGTTGACTACCAGCAGTTTGGTGATACAAGTCAACGTCCGTCAAGGAGTCAACAACCGTCTACAACAATAAGTCAAAGTGTAACAATGCTAAAACAACAATAACTAAGTTGCTGCTTAGGATGATCTTATCTTATCTCATAAAAATAGACGCATTACTTCAAAAAAAGAAGATGATAACATTGACACACATGTTTCAAGGAATCAGACGTTTAGTAGAACTCAGTTTTAGAGTTGTTATCTAATACCTTCCTACAAGGAACTGTAGGCTACCAGGAAAAAAAAGGAAAGGCAGAAAAAAAAAAGATTGGAAGACGATGTTAAAAATGGATGGATAGACTTGTCAATGTAAGAGACGGCAACCCTGACATAAGACAGAGGGGAAAGGACAGAGACGGTGAACAGATCATGTGTGGTACCCTAACGGTCCAAAAAACAACGAAGGTGAAAATTTGGCCTCAATTTAATTTGTTAGAGAAATTAAAGCTGACTCTCTAGATGCCTTGAAAAGCCGGAGCGACCTCCCTAAGGCTTTGGCCATGATAGGGCTCCCGAGCTAACCAAAGCCTTTCAACGATTCTCAATGAGGTAGTTCCGTATCTCTTCTCAGTCACGTGGGTGTGTTGTTTACATTAATGACCTCATTGATTTCCTTGTAATTTAAACATGAAAATAGTCTCGATCTAGACATCTTTAAGTAATACAAAGTATGTTACAATAATTCACTTTTTTTTTTCTTGATTATTTAGTTGGATTACTAGTTCTAGGCTAGCACTAAATCTAGATCTACATCTTATCATAGGAAGATATTGCCATATATAAGACCACAGTCACGTGACTTTTTATAAAGTTAGGTCAGAGATTCGGAACTACCTCATTTGCTAAGTACCCCACGCTCCGATTGTGTGGGCTTTAATAAAACGATTAGATGCACATTGAAGAAATAGTTGCACAAAGGAAACATTTACATTGAGCTTTTTTTGTGTGTGTGTAAAACTTAGATTATCATGGTTATCTGAGAAGTCTTATCTTATCTTATATAATACAGACTTTACTTCAAAAAAAGAAGATGATTACGTCCTACGCGTCATGCATTCAGTCATGCATATTAACCAATGACTTAAATTCTGCCAAGTCACTGGTTTCCCTGGCTGGCTCAGGCAACCCATTCCATGCTCTAATAGCACTAGGGAAGAAGGAGCATTTGTACACATTTGTTCAAATGAAAACGTTATTGATCATAAATGATAATATTTAACTCTTTCTCTCCGTAATTATTTACCACATTCTGGTGGAATCAACGTTGGTATCGTCAGTTAGGAGAGAAAGAGTTAATATAATAGTTTCTGCAGGGGAGAGTACCAGGGAAAAACAAGACTCTTGATATAAATTGTAAGACATGAAATCAGCTGTTTAATCTAACGCCATCTTGGTTGACAACAACAGTTACAAGGGATGTTACTCCCAAACCCCGATTGGTGCAACCTATATAAAACACACATCAACAAAAAGTAGCGTTGGGAAGATAACATCACGGAATGAACTGAACTGGCAATGCCATTTTGAACAAAACATAAAAGTTTAAAAAAATGTCAGTTACAAATGTTCTCAGGATTAAAGTAAAGAATTTTAAAATCAGTTTGTTTCTGTTAATGTGTATATGACAATATATTAAATCAAATTAACATCGTGAGGAGCCTAAATCATTTTTTTATCATCAATGAAAAAAAAAAGAAAATTATTTTATTGGCCTGAGATCTGATACAAATTGTTATAATACTATCCTTAGGGCTAGAGAAATGGCTTGTTAATACAGAGCATGGGCGTAGCCAGGATTTTTTTCGGGGGGGGGGGTTAGGGGGGATTTTTCTCCCTTCATTCTTTCGTAACACGTTTATTGTGCCTTAGAATAGGTTCTTCCTGTAGTTAGTGGAAAAATTGTTGACTCCCAGCCATTGCTAGCAAGGGACTCTGGGGGAGCTCCCCCAGACGTGCGAGGGGCGGAGCCCCACCGCCATGAGCACTATTTCTGGTATTGAATGCCAACAAAATGCATATCTGAGGTATTTACAGTACATTTTCCTGCTATTAAAAAGTCTTATTTCAAAAACCTAGTGTGCTATTCTTACTGACTTAGACCCTCCATCGCCGTTCGGCGCATTTGCCGTCAAGCTGTTTCCACAAAAATCTGTCATTGGTAATGTCTGAAGCCTCTTCGCACCTGCTCTGAGGACCTTCATGAATGTGTGGCGCCAAGTTGTACTAGGATATCATCCCATTTCTTATTATGCGTAATTCATTTTGTCGGAGAACATGTCCCGCAAACTTCATGCGACGCTCTGTCACAATCTTACTAAGGTATCGGCTTCCAGTTCGGCATAGGATTTCCTTGATTTAGATTTTAGACCCCATCTCTATAACTGACTCCTAAAATCTGTCTTAGCCATCTTTGTTGAGCCTCATTTAGTGTTTTTCAATTTCGGCAGATGACTATTCACTGCACTTTTTTTATGGAGCCCAGCCATTGGCAGAAATGTGTAACCTCTCTTGAATACACTTTTGGAATTAGGTGACTGTAGTTTGCTTTAGATTTTATATCGAAAAGTTTTATCGTCAAAATCATCTGTTGGGGGTTTTAAGCTAAAAAATCTCAGGACTTTGTTATTTTTATTTTTTTTTTAAATTCAAAACCCCATTTAGCTACGATCATAACATTTGGTAACTGTAGTTTGCTTTCGAATAATATTGAAGATAGAGGTTTTCCACCTCAAAACGCTCTGTAGGGGGATTTTAAACTCAAAACCATCTGGAGGAGAGGAGTTTAAGCTCAAAACTACCAGTTGGCTTGGCTACGCTCAAGTAATTTTAGTGTGTAATTTACTTTTTTATATTGAAGAGGTATTTTTTTTAGCATCAAACCCTTCTGAAGGGGGATTTAAACTCAAAACCCCTTTTGGCAACGCTCATAGCATTTTGAGTGCGTAATTTTTTTTAAATTTTTTTTTTACATTGAAGATGTATTTTTTAGATTCAAATCCCGCTGGCGTCTCCCTTCCCCCCCCCCCCCCGTGAGGGAATTTATATCGGGGGGAGGGGGTTGGGGACCCCCCGGCTACGCCCACGATACAGAGTTTACACTAGTGGAAATATCTAGAATAAAAAATGAAAACGTATTATATTTCTAGCATTATAATGAGAGAAAATCATGTCCGAATTAGGACATGTACCTCTTAACAGCTAGTAAAACTGAACCAATATAGGTGTATTAACAGCTAGTAAAACTGAACCAATATAGGTGTATTAACAGCTAGTAAAACTGAACCAATATAGGTGTATTAACAGCTAGTAAAACTGAACCAATATAGGTGTATTAACAGCTAGTAAAACTGAACCAATATAGGTGTATTAACAGCTAGTAAAACTGAACCAATATAGGTGTATTAACAGCTAGTAAAACTGAACCAATATAGGTGTATTAACAGCTAGTAAAACTGAACCAATATAGGTGTATTAACAGCTAGTAAAACTGAACCACTATAGGTGTATAATACTTTTCAATAAATAAACGTAGATAACTTGAGCATACTTCTCTTGTGTACAAAAATTCAAAAATAGCTCCTTTTTTTTTTTAAACAATATTGACAGAATAAACTTGAAATGAGATATAAATCTAATAGTAATGAAATTAACTGATATTTAAAAAAAAATCAAGCTAAAGAAAAACAACAATTTCATGTTTCTAGATCTTCTGCTGTTCTTATCAAACATTAAAACAGAGCAGCTCATTTTTCATGTTGAGCTTACCATTGTAAACTTTGTCCACTTCACAGAGAACAAGCTGAGAATTATTGCAAGGCCACGTAAACACTTGGACTCCTGGACCTTGCCATGTTACCTGCGTAGAAAGCAAAAATACGTATTTATTTATGCAACATGTAAATATATGTTTTTTTTTTTATCCCAAGCGGATAACTATAAATACTAAATTAAGCTTTTAGTGTATTAGGTGTAGAGACTATATCAAGTGTTGATCATTTATTAGGGATTTTCACAATGAACTAGACAAGGTCAAGGGCGCTCGATAGAACGTCAATGCTGCCAACTACATAGAAAAAATTGAACTTCAGACCAAAGAGTTATGAACATTGTATTCTTCAGGGATTAAAAGTGCTCACCTATTATCCTATAACTTTAAAAAAACATAGCTCATCAGCACTTGTCCAGCTAAATTCTGATACCCAACTTATGTCAGGTACCCAACTAATGTAAGGAGCCGGCGATCCTTTGGCAGTTTAAAGCACCCATTGCTACACTCTGGCAGAGCCTGTGACGCCGCTGATCCCAAAGTGTATCTGCACGTTGCTTTTCTTTGGATGCATAAGACGAGTAGAGAGAGGGGGGTGGAGAACTGCTTTTGGGCCACGTCGTCTCGAATATAGTTAATGCCCAGGAATTTCTAAGAGATGACCCATAGGTGCTTCGCGACTAAAGGAGGCCATATAGTATAGTCAGGTACCCATTTGAGTTGAGTGGACTCAAAGATGCCTCGAAAATCCCGAAATTCAAATTCTTAGTCTTCATCAAGAACCAGAGATCCCTCAGTTCGGAAGCCAAGCGCTTTACCACTCAGCCACCAATGAGTTAATTTTTTTTGTTGAAAATCTCCAATGTATGTTCATTCAATTTGTATGACTTAACGTCTAATTGACTGATGATCTGCCATTGATAAGGTTAACCTAGGATGTAAGAACGATTAGCGACTAACCCCTTGAATGTCAGGAGGTGTTTCTGGCCAGACAATAGATGTGCACCGGGCATCTTCAGAGTGCACCCAAAGCGTTTTGGAGGCAATCTGGTCGTTGAAGAAGTACATGAAGTCGATATTAGCATTGGAGAAGAACATGGTTAGAGTCTGTTTGTCTTTAAACCTGTTAGGAAATCAGACAATACATTGCAAAGTATAGTAATAAATATAAAAAGGTTTTCTTTTCAAATCAATTTCTACTATATGAAACTGGTGGTGCTCTTTGATTTCCCATTCAGTTTATTTCTTGCACTCATCATGATTGCAAGGGAGCTTTCCAAGTTCTCCAAATAATAAAGTAAACCATGTCAAGGACTCTTAAGACGAAGTTCAATGTTGTCCACTAAAGCAAAACTACACTCACGAAATAGCTTAGAAAATGTGATGCTGCAGTGCTAAAAAGTGCACAGAAATAATTCCTGACCTACATATATTATATATGGGTCTGTGATTAAACCATTGAACACAATAGTTATTGTACTTTTTTTAAAAATTCCTCCTTTATGACGCTTACAACTTTCTGTAAGATCGATAACTTCGATCGTAATAACTCACGAATGATAAATAAAAAAAAAAGGAAATATTTTCCCTGCCCCAAACCCCTCTCCCCTCCCAAATAAAAAAAATTGGGGTTACGCCAATGTATAAAGCTACTTCTATTTTTCTATATTTGAAGGTTTTAATCAATACCCTCACGGCCATTTGTTATTTAGTTCTGTACTATAAACATGCGCTAGTTTCCACTAACGCGTACTTACAATAGAACAAGGAAAATCATATATGGGCATAACGCCAATTTTTCATGTGTGACCAATTAGGTAGTTGTTTTTTTTTTCCAAAAATACATAAACTGTCAAACGTCTAGAAAATCGTAAGAGGCGTTTTTGAAATCCGTGCTTTCAACCTAACCCCCCTTCCCACATGAGTTTACAAGTTAATGAGCTCATCAACACAGTATATGGCTTTGCCCCCCCCCCTAACAAAATCTGAAATATATTTCTAACAAACAATGTATATATTACTATTCGCTGTGTTGTACACTCTGTGGAAAAAAAAACAACAAAGACAAAAGGACATCGATAAAATCAAACCATCTGTAACATAAGTGTTCCTTCTTTTGCGTTCCATTTATCAAGTTGAAGGGCTCAGATAAGCTTAAAGTATGGCTTTCTGTAATTGTATATGTGCATAATTGTTTGAAGTTTCAACTTGAGAAATAACGTGTTCAATTATCTAAAGGGACAAAATCCTATATATTTAGTATCTGTGAATGCTGAAGGAAAAATTTCCCTTATTGGTATCAAACAAAATAATTAATTCCCAGCAATTCATTGACTAATTGGTTATTTTTTTTATTTATTCAGATTTGTCTATATTGTTAAAAATGAACAGTGACAAGTAAAGGTCAACGTGTGACCCCAGCGAGATGACGCAGCAGCCAGTGTTCTCTGGAATCTACGCGTATAAACAAAGACAGGATGTGACGTGTCCTCACGTGTTGTTCCAGGGGACAAACAGATCTAAGAAGGGGGCAGTTACTAATGAACAGTGACAGATAGAGGTCAGTACGTGTGACCCCGGCTTGATGACACCTCAGCAGGTGTTCTCTGGAATCTACATGTAAAAACAAAGACAGGATGTGACGTTTCCTCACGTGTTGTTCCAGATGATACTAGCAGTGTTTGTGCAACTTTGGAGGAGCGATTAGGGACTCTATATAAGCTAGAGAGTTAATGTGAAAGTCAGTCGTGAGTGAGCCGTTACAGTCGATACAGACAATGTAAGATGTGTGCGGCTCTAGTGGTAAAGAAATGTGTACGACTCGATGCAAGTTAACTAGGGTAGAGTTAACTGGAGTGGACTACTGTCGTTAAAGTCTATACAGCGAACTACAGTGGACTTGAGCCGTTACAGTTGATACAGTCGATGTAAGACGTGTGCGGCTCTGATTCGATAGACTTGAGTACGACTTGGTTCAGCTTTGGGAGACCTGGAGCGACACTGGGAAATGTGTCGTTGGTCTGTTCTGTGGAATACGGCTCGATGTACGTTGAGAAGAGATGAATTGCAACGAAGTGAAGAGATGAATTGCAACGAAGTATAGCTAACTGTAAACTGACAGATATTGTATTGTCTTCTACGCTACATGTTACAGTGACGAATTGTTAGAGTTAATAGTCATTAAAGTTATATGAAACTGAAAGTTGAGTCGTCAAGTTCTTTGCAGTGGTTTTATTTGTGTGCCTACTAATACATTTAGCCAGAAGATTCAGAAATACGTAACAATATAATAACACGCATACATAAATAACGTGTGCAAACTTTTTACCAGACAGACAGACATAGAGTCAGTTGATATAAGCTTTGTAAAAATGATCCTAATAGCCACCTTCTATAATAGTAACAATTAGAGCGATCAATGGATAGATGGTAGGAAGTCAAAATTGGGTGAATATACAGAGGATGATGGGTTAATAATGTTTCATAGAGCAAGACTGATATAGGCTACAAACATATTCCTCATCTTATCTTATATAATACAGACGTTAATTTAAAAAAAAAAGATGATTACGTCCTACGCGTCATGCATCTAGTCATGCATGTTAACCAATGACTTAAATTCGTTTTCCTGGCTGGCTCAGGCAACCCATTCCATACCCAATACCACTAAAGAAGAAGGAGCATTTGCACAAATTTGTCCAAACATATGAAACGAGGAATGTGCCTTTATCTTTGTGTCTTTCTGAGTATTTTATTAGGTTATGTTTTTGTTTCTTAAAGATTATGGTTCAGATTTTACCTGTACGCTCTACCATTCTGCAATGTATCCTCACAAACTTGATCAGCTCCAGCAGAGTTTGAAGTCCCATTAGCGAGGTACAGATCGACTGGAAATATGTCCTGTCGCATTAATTGAACGCCTCCACTGTCTGTGTAGAATAAAACATACAAGAAAAACATTACACATTTTTTTTAATGCAACTTGAATTGTTTTTCTCTTAAACTTTCATAAATGTTTAGATTTAAAAAACAATGGAACATTTCTTTACCCCGCCCCCCCCCCCCCTCCCATTCTTTCAAGAAAGTAATAGTAAACTATCCAGCGATCCATTTCATATAATCTGATTCAGTCACACATTCACTCATAAATGATGTATTGTCATGCATTTGTTTGACCACTAGTGCTACTGAAGTCCTTCGCGGGGCAGAAAGATGATACAATTTTAATGAATGAACAGTGGTGTTCATTTTTCACTAGGCTACTTTTTAAAAACAAATTCGCTTTGTCTTGTGTTTTACCAATTCCTACTTTTAACTCACACTTTTGTTATAGTAAAAACAAAATTGAATGATCTATTTTTTGTACATAAACTGTGTAACAAAACATTTATTAAAATTTCTTATCTTATCTTATCCTATCTTATCTTATATAATACAGACGTTACTTCAAAAAAAGAAGATGATTACGTCCTACGCGTCATGCATTCAGAAAGATCACTTCATTAATTATTGAATTAATTTGAAAACAAAAAATTAACAGTCAAAGAGTAATAACTCCCATCTTCGGATCTCTTGGAAACTAAAAAATTATTTTGTATTTTTTTCTTATCATCACATAGTCGCGGAATTGTTACAAAATAATGAAAAAAAATAAAGTTTATTTTACTATACTTTTTAACATATAAATTAGGAATTGATTAAAAGAAACATTTAATACTTTTTTTAAAAAGTTTTTATAATTTTCCCCTGCATTTAATGACTTTCTTCAGGTGTCTAGTAAGCCTAAATCTCTCAAACTCTCTAAGTAATCGTTACTTACTGAGGATATTTAGACTGAGGGCGGACTGAGCTTCGAATCTGCATAAAAAGGTGTGCCTCTCGTCACAAGATACAAAGTCCTCAACAAATGCTGGAGAGCACAAAAGCGAAGCATTTGCTCTGAAAGAATCAGATGAAAACAAGATAAAGCAAGCATTTAAAAAATGCATTGCCAAGAGAGGAATGATATCTAATATATAAAGTAGACTGTAAAGACTATGTATGTATGTATGCATGTATGTATGTATGTATGTATGTATGCATGGATGTCCCACATAGAAATCCAAACCGTTTGACCAATTCTTGATGATACTGGTACAAATATTTCTTCGATCATGGCGGGGACCGTAGTGTATGCTTGACATGCTTGATGTTCCACCCACAACCGGAGGTGTCAGGAAATTAAACAATAATAGCTTATTAAAGAACAAAGCTTTTAAACAAATCAGGTAAACCCGTTTTCACACTATTTTACATAAGAAAATGTATGTAAGTCAAATATTTTATGTAGAACTTGTCTAACCTAAAAAAAAAATGTGGATTTAACTAAAGCATAAAGATTTTTTAAACTTAGGTCCAAGAGATACAAGAAAATGTGTAAAAACTAATGACCTAAAACAATAAAATAATTACTAATACAAAAACACAATCTAATAAACAATGCATAACATACTACATTTCTCATTCCATATTATAGGGAAAACTCGTATAAAGGGCCGTTCATGTGATTAATTTACCGATTGCTCCAAATCGGGTCCCATGTCTGACAGGGGCCCGCAATTTACATTTACCAAATCACTATCATTCATGGCACTTGTCACAGGCTTATAAAGATGTAGTACTTGAAGACTTAACATATTTAATGTATCGTATTCATTGACGTAATTAACCCACTGGCGCTTTTTTTTATTTGAGTTGCTTCTTATGCCTGTTGTATAATAAATGTTGATACGTGATCTACAAAAATTATGAAGAGCGGCCTCGCAAGCATCTATTTATTTGGGCCCCGTAATTTCTAAGGCCGGCCGCGCTCATATAAGCAACCTTTTTTATTTGTTCTAATTGCCATTAGACTTAAAACATTGAACGAATTGTTTGAACCAGCCAGAAAAACTAATGCCTTATTAGAACCTCTGATTAATATAGACATCTGACCTGGTCTTAACAAACTTAAATATCATGGATGTCAATTGAAAGGAGCGTGGTTGGTGTATCTTTGGAATTTTTAAACATATAGTACACACACAAACATAAATCTATACTAATAAAACAAGATAAAGCATGCATAAAAAAAATGCATTGCCAAGAGAGGAATGATATCTAATATATAAAGTAGACTGTAAGGACTATGCATGTATGTATGCATGTATGTATGTATGTCCCACGCTGTAAAAACTCACGTGGTAACACACTGCTCCCTATAAACTAACACCAAACAGTTTGATCCAGCTACAGTAGAAGAGTTGAAATTAATATTCGCTGTGTTGTACACTCTGTTGAAAAAACAAAGACAAAAGGACATCGATAAATCAAACTTAGGCGTTCCTTCTTTTGCTTTCCATTTATCAAGTTTATTCTGCTCAAAGTATGGCTTTCTGTAATTTTAAATGTTCACCCGCTCTATACACAGCAATTAAACGAAGAAACTTATTGTTAAGTAACTAACAACTAATTGTATTAATTTATAAACTATAAGCGTATATATACAGATATATCGTAAGTTACATGTTCCTAACACATTACTTAGTTAAATATAAACACTCATTAAAGCAACTCCAACAACTATATTATAAACAACTCTATATTAGTCCAACAAGTCAGTCAGTCATGAAAGGTTATTAAGGTTAGACAGTATACAGACACCTATACATCTGTCGTTTTAACTGTTGCTATAACCAGTCCTATATCTGAGTTTAACTGCGCAGAGGTTTCTAAATCAGGTATTCTCCATTAAGTTTGTCTTCTAATGGGGCCAGTATTTTGTTCGGGGCTCTTGACAAAGTATGCAGCTTTGAAGGACGTGGTCAGCATTTTTCCTTAGTTAATTACAATGCTTCATTTTTAATTCTTAGATCGAAAAAAACAAAAACAGTAATATTAATAAGTAAGGGAAGTCATTATAGCTGTCACACTGAGTGGGACTAAACGGAATCCATGCCATCACACTACACAGGCTTTCACCGCAGGGTCATAAGATGTATGAATTATAGCATGCCCAAATTTCTATGATCATTTGAATTGCTTTTTGTATAACAAAATTTTCATGCTTATAGCATGCTCAGAGCTCTTTGGTCCAATTTCTTAGTAGACCATTGTGGAGAGGGTGTATCTGTAAGGTTTTCATATTCCCAGGTACGCTTTTTTTTCTGCCTCAACAGGGCACTCAAGTGGAAACGATCACTAGAGGAAGTGATTAGGCTAAATGAATAGAAAAAAAAAATTAATGTGGGAGTGTCTAGGGGAATGCGAGAGTTTTCCCATTGTAGAGTTCGGAGTTGAAAGAGATTCCACGTCCCTGTTGATAACCCATGCGCCGTTCCTCAAGGGACCGTTACATTAATGGCGTCCTGCACGGTTAGCTTGGTAAAACATAGAAAAATGGCGGGTGTTCCCGTTGTGCGCGGTCTTCGGCCATGTATTCTAGTCCATGCGCCCGAAGTGCCAGATACATCGGAAACAGCAATGTTTTTGATAGACATTAACTTGGACCTCTTCCAGACAGAACGGTTTGTTCAAACAGGCTTACACGCCTAGAGTTCGAAGAGACTTCGGCTCAACTCTTTTGACAATCACACGGTTTTCGTATTGCATTTAGGAGTTCAACAAACACAATTCAGCTCAACTTGGGATTTAACTTCGAGCCTTCTTGATAGGTAGCCAAGAGGTTTATGCCACTCAGCCATACATCGCATATTGTCCAAGTTCAACTTCCCCTTCTTCTCCCAGTGCCATGAACGCAGAACGATCATAATTTACTAGAAAGTGGAGTATGTCCCACATCTCAACCTGTGGCGCCGTCTGGTGCATGGGCCACCAACCAGCTTCTTTAAGGCGTCTCAATTTTGAGCGAGTCTCTCCAAATGTCCTTGCGTCTTGCCTATATATGTTTGGCAAGTGCCTCCACATATCTTCTTTCTTTGGGTGCTCCAGGTGTCAGCTTGTCTTATAAGGAGGGGTGTGGCCTATCCATCTTCAACGTCTCTAAAGGATATCTACTTCAATGGGCTGCTGCTTTCTTCTTTGCCACATTTCTTAATTTCAGATCTTTTCTTCCCAGCGGATCATAAGAATCTTCCTGAGGTAGATATTGATGAAAAAACTGGATTTTTATTTTTAAGGTGAGCACGGCGGTTCTCCAAATCTCTGCTCTGTAAAGTAATTTTAACTAAACAATGGTGTTGAAGAGCCTAACGTTGGACGTAGTGCTTTTCCCCCTGAAATATACTATTGACATATTTCAAATATTTCGAATGTATTGAAGTCCAAAGATCAAGGAAGAGTGCAGTATTTTAAGTAGCTAAACAGACCGTTTTGTGACCTTTATATTTTGTCATTAGTAATGCAGACAAAAATTGTTGTTTTGTGTGTGTGTGTGTGTGGGGGGTAGTTTCAGTCGAATACAGTCTATTACGAGTGTAACAATTGTATAGCATACTGCTCCACAGTAGGTAAATGGTCTTCCAGTAGTCTGTTGTCCTTGATGTGGTGACCTGACCAAATCTGGAGGATACCTGCAACGAAGAGGAAAGAACAAAAATTCCTAAAATATTCAGTTTTGTGAATTTCAGTTTAATAGTTTTTCCTTCCTGCCATATCTTATTCTGCATGTCGCATACCCTTATTTTAATTACAGGTTTTTGAAAACTGCTAATGACAAAAAGAGATGTCAGTTGAAAATAGTGAGTGGGTCGGAGTGGGGGGGAAGATCTTTCCCAGGGTATTAAAAAAAATACATTTTAAAAAAGCTTAGCTCGTTAACTAAGTGTGAAACAATTAATTGTATAGAATTACGCTAAGATCTCATTGTGTAATGTTATGTAAAAAAAAAAAAGTACAGAGAAAGCGTAACTCTACTTAGACTCTCAGAACACTGAAAGAAAAATGCAGTGATCTAAGATCCATTTGCCTATCTGATTATCTTCTGCTTTCTAGTGCTATAACCAAGTCTTCTCATCAAGGCTTACTAACCATCCTGATTTACATATATATATTTATATATAATCTCTATAAAATAAAAACTTCGCATTAATAATGTAGGGTAGAGTCTTTTCAAAGAAAAGACCTAATATTGTAAAACAATAAAGTAGTTTGTTTTAAATTTAGTTCTATGTAATGCATTTTTCCCCTAGAAAGAAGTTCATCTCATGGCACATAAGAGGAGGTCCGACTTCTTTCAATTTTCAATCCTTCTAATTTCGTTTTAGGTTAGTTATAAGGACGCGGTCGAGCGTAGCGCAGGGAAAGTGACGTTTGACACGGTTCGATGAACGCTGGTTATTGTCAATTATTAGATCAACATTATTTACAGACGACTTGAGCAGTAGGATTATGTAATGCTGAGAATGTGTTGAGTGTGCAGGTGAAATCTGACCATCTGCAGTGTCACCAGAGAATGGTGACAGTGTCTTTCAAAACTGCAATCTTTACAAGAGGTCCGAACAAAACACTGGCCCTAAAACATCCCTTTAGAAAGAAAACTTTACTGAGAGCTCCCTGATTTGGAAACCAATATATATTGGTCTATTCATCTGAAGGCTCCAACATGATTATGAAAATGAGGAAAAAGTGTGCAGGCAGGTTAATTTTTTTAGGTTTTAATCATTCTGTGTTATGTGTGTTGTATGTGCTCCATTTAGCCAGATTATTCTGTGCAATAAAAAAGACACACCTTAAATTATATAAAAATTGATCCCAAAGAAAATAACAAGAAATAGGAAGTAAAAAAGAAAAAAGCTCAAATTGGGTTCCCATAAAGATTTTTTTAATTGAAACTAGCCGAAGTTCCCTGCAATGCACCTGTGTAGATCTTGATTTAATTAGCATCCCTCTATAACAGCGATTCTCAACCTTTGGAAATCGCCTACCCTTTTTACAATTTTCCCCTCCTTTTCGGGAGTTCTAGCAAATCGTGTTGTTCTACGTGAATGTTTTAAACAGTAAAAATAACCACTTCAATATTTGCATTATTGGAAGGACTGAAACTTATTACTAATAAGCTCACTTACTCGGGTTCCGTTAGGTTGTTGTTATAAACATAATGATATCAGAGTCGAAAACATGTCCGCTTAGTATGGCTTTAATACACTGAATGAATACACAACCCACATTTCGTGAAGACATTCTTACGGATGAGTTACAAGCACAAGTAAAAATAAGTACGGCAACCGATGCAGCATATAATTTTCATAACAGTTGTCATTCCTGGAACGAGATCTAACTCGGGACGGACGGACGGAAGAACAAACGGACAGACGGACGGACAGACATTCCACACAAATTAATAGTAGCTATTAAATTTGTTTTATGAAAAACCAAACAATGATTGGCTACCTGGTCGTGCGGTTTGCGCGCTGGACTGTCGTTTGGATTTATCGATGGTCCCGGGTTCAAACCCTGCCCGCTACCATCCCCCGTCGTCCTGCGGGAGGTTTGGACTAGGAAGTAAACTATCTTCAACTCTGAAGGAACATCCGATACATGTCAAACAAAACAAACAAAGACAACATTTACAACTATAGTCACTATATTTCTATAATGTGGAATTCATGTCCACTTTTCGATATGAAACAAAATAATTATGTATCAATAATTAATTGATGAATTGGTTTAAATTTCATTGATTTATGTTTTGTTAAGGACAAGAAAAAAATTGTGCACAATTTCTGCTTGATCCGAGATAGGGTGTGGGAGAAATAACGTGTACAAGCTTTTTTTGGTAGACAGAGTTGATATAAGCTTTGTAAAAAAAAAAGGACTTAAATTGAATTCCTTCTTAAAAATGTTTAGTTTACTATATTTAATTATAATTGTATTTGTCACTGAAAAAAAAAAAGAAAAAAATATGGGCCAGTAAGGGGATAGAACCCAAGACATTTACGTTATTAGCACGAAGCTATAACAACTTGGCCAACTAGTCTTACTTGTTTGTGTGGAATTTCAGCTTGAAAAAAAGTTAGTTAGTGTGAGTCTCCAATTCAAGTCGATGAGTTTATGAATATGGATGTTGTGAGTTTTTGAGCTTTAACTAAAATTAAAGTATGGGCTGATATAAGAATTTATAAACGCAAGAGCAGCATTTTTTAAAATTGTGTATTTATTTAACTCACCAATCACCAGATTTAATAAAAAGTAAAGTTTCCCTTTCAGTCCTTGCGATCTGTAGGTCAGATGATGTAAATGTTATGTTTCTGTGGCCCACGGTTAACGAGGGTGTCATCTGACCAGCACAACGACCAACCGCCTTTACTTTCCCCCAACTAATGTCAGGTACCCATTAGAGATAGGTGGACTGAGAGACGCCTTAAATATCCCTAAATTAAAAATCCCAGTCTTCACCAGTATTAGAATCAGGGATCTCCTGTTCAGAAGCCTCACCATTCAGCCACCCCGCCTACAATCACCAGATGATGTTAAGAAACAAGAGCTCCCTTTCACCGGCCTGAAAGAGAACAGTGTACACTGTTCTGTCTGGATGGGTGTCAGACTCGCGGCCAGAGATCGCGTGCACAGGGACCCCTGCCATTTTCCTTTTTCTATACCAGGCTAACAGTGCAGGACACGCTATTTCTGTAACGGCCCCGTGAGGAACGGCGCCTGGATTGTGACAAGGTTGTGGGAGCTTTTTTACAACTCCGCACAGTGCAATGAGGATGCTCTCGCACCCACTTAGGCACCCCCACGGGAGTCTTGTTTTGCTACCCTTTAGCCTAATCGTTTCCTCCTACGATCGTTTCCACCTGGGCGCCACTATGAGGCAGGGTAGCATGACCAAGGTATTAGACATACAAATACATGGCCTTAAATACATGGCTGTATAGATCGCATATAAATAAGCTCCATCCTGGATAAGTGCCCTTAGCCATACAAATACATGACCTTTACAATACCTGCCAGATGGCAAAATCTAAAAGGGGCCCTAAAAAACTCACCGTTGCCAAAGAAGACCTTTGGAGGCAGGGATGTAAGATCGTCCACTCTGTTGGCGAGCCAGCCTCTTCGCTGGTGACAAAAGTCGTAGGCTTCTTTCCACGTGACCTCATCCTGACCAACGTGAAAGCAGGTGGTTCTGTCATCTTGGGCACGATCATAACATACTGTTAACCAAGTAAAATAAAAAAATAAAAATACTTTCAAAAGAAATCAAACATTGAGTGAAACAGCGTTGATTTTTATTAAATTTTAAAAGTTCAAAAGTTAAGTATTTATTCTGTGTTTTAAAGATTTAGCGGCAAAGTAATTTAAAATTTATAATTCCCCAACACAAATATTAATATTGTGTTAAAATATTTTTGATATACCGATAATATAAAAAAACAACATATTTTTTTAAAAATAATTAGTAAAAATTAAAACAAAAAAAAATATTCTCTGGAATGATTTTTTTCAAAAATATTACAAAAGTTTCATTGCTTTGCTGTGCTTTGGAGGGCTGAAGACCCGAGTTCATTTCCCGATGACACCAAAACATTTTTTAATCTGAATCAACTTGAGATGAGTTGTACTTGATGAACTCCAAAAGGCAGCACGAGAACCATCTCCCATATACCCTCAATTCTTCTTGAAAAGTCAACAAAAGAGACTGGGCCGGAGTACAGTAATTACGTGTGTGTTTTTGGCATGAATACAATATATAAAAAGTATAACAATAAAATATTTTTTAAAGAATTTCTCTCTTTCACCCTTTCTTATTCATTCCTACATTGCCATAGAGTATATTGGTGTCCAGGAAGACACCTTACTGCTCCCACTTCAAGGGATTGTTTTCAAAACAAAAATATGTCAGATAGTTAAAAACAAGAAAAATGAAGGAAAAAAAAAGTCTAATTCTATCAATTACTTTAGATCAGTCATTCAATTAACTTTGTAATAAATATAGACTAACAATAATAAATATATGCGATTAGAAATATTTTTAGTAATTATTTTTGTTTAGTGCAATTTCATGCTTTTAGCTTTCTCAGTGCATATGGTCCTGTCACTTGTCTGGAGGAAAGGTTGAGGGAGGAGAAAGAACGCGGTATCTGGTTTAAGGTTATCGCGATCGCTTTTTAACTGCATTTTATAAAGTAAAATGTACGACTCGAATTCGAACTGGAGAGCTCAAGCCTCCTCAAAGCAATACACTAACCACTGTGTCAGTGAAGTGCTTATGAAAATATAAGGTTTCGTAGAAATTTATTTTTAGTTTCAAACTTTTAAGCGACGAACTTATTCTGTACACCAAATATGAAAGGGGACTAATGCAACGTATACCGCCACATCTCTCAAGTACAACTTAATTTCTCGTGTTTGATACCAAACAAACAAATTAATACCAATAATTTATTAACTAATAGGTTAATTGTTTTCATTCATTCTTGTTCTGTCTGGTACAAGAAATAATTGAGGGAAATTATCCCGGAAATTTCAACTTGATCCGAGATTGGGTGTGAGAGAAATAGGGTGGACAAAAATGTACCAGACAGACAGACACAGTTCATTCTAAGCTTTATAAAAATAAAGATGAGACCTGACGTGGCCTTCATCCCGTTGCAAAAGTTAAGTGTACTTACAAATATTTTGAGTCGTAATTTGAGCCCGGGTCAAAGTTATCGCCACGAGTTCAGCAATTAGTATTCTAATGAAGGGGAATTCCATTCTGGACCTAAAGTCTCAATCCAACGATTCTCAGGCTTTTGACATTGACACAGAACTATCTGACCAGCTCTATTTCTAGATATATTCTATGGGTTCATTGATGTTTTAGAAGCTGTCTAATCTACACCTAGAAAACGAAAGCTACTCTTTGTATGTGTTCATGGTTTACGTATGTTCTACATAAATGTAGTTTTTTATTTTCAAGATGTCTGTTGCTATTTCTGTTAATATTGCCGTCTTATGTTATATTGCTGTTTCTTGAAGTTTACTTTTGCTGTTTCTTGAAGTTTACTTTAGCTGTTCCTTGAAGTTTACTTTTGCGTTTTCTTGGAGATCAATTTTGCTGTTTCTTAAAACACTGAAACATAATGATAGTTATTTTAATATAATTGAAACAGATCACTACATTGTGAAAGACTAAATGTTGCAGAAAAAAAAATTCAATCATTCTATACAATGTTCTTATATGCCAGTCGTCTTTGCAATTAAAGTTAGGCAACAACAAGGATAGTTTGTAGACTTACTTCTTTTATTCTCTAGTTTTGAGATGTAAATGTGACAGACAGACGGACAGAAAGACCACACAAAACTAATAGCGGCTTTTTTTTTTTATCGAAGGGTTTAAAGTTGAGTGTACTGGAAAGCTATTGATAGGCTCAAAAACTATCTAGTGGAAAGGAATTTCATTTTCTAAAGACCAGGAATTTCTTCAGCAGTTAATGATTGTATTTATATTTTGCCTGTGCTCTTGTTGTCGTACTGTGTTTTCAGTTATGAATTTTTTGTTTCGTTTTATTTTGTTCGGTTATGTTGTTTTTTTAAAGTTTTGAACGTTTCTTCAGAGTATTTTAAAAGTAATCCAGACCTTAGGCTGGACAGCAGGGGAAGGTAGCGGGCTAGGCTTGAACCTGGGACCATCGTTACCATAGTCAGAAGCGCACACTACTCGACCAGGCAACAATTATAATTACTTAACATTTTCTGTCTTGGAGTGTTCTTAGTTTGATTTCACTAGTAGTCTCACTATTTTTAACTTTGAATATTCACTAGTGATATCTGTATTCATGTATTGAATGTTTCCTTATTTCTTCTGCTCACTGAATGTTTCTTAGAGTAAAGGGTTATAACGGTTGAGATGCAGCTATAGAAGGTCTAGAATCTGTTAGGATTCGGGTTTAACTCTTTCTTTCCGTAATTATTTACCACATTCTTGTGGAATCAACGCTGGTATCGTCCGTTAGGAGAGAAAGAGTTAAGCTTGACTCGTTTATTAACGAAGGCAGAGAAAATAAGTGACCCCTTTAACCTTGACCTTTCTTACCCCACATCTTCTGACCCAATATCTGTGAACGGAACAGTAGGGTGGTCCAGAAAACCATACTGAAAAGTTTAAGTTTGTAGAATCATTGCTCCACATGGTTTGTTTTTGTCCATTGGGTATAGGTATTTGGCCTGCAAAATTTCAAGCTGATCGAGCAACATCTACAGGTCAACCCATTATCAACATTACTTGTCTGGTGTCCGCGCTTGCGATTTACGTCCGACTTTGACACGTTATAAATTAATTTACTTACTTACTTGTGTGCTGAATTCTAACGTGCATGTTATTTTTTTATTTTGCAGTTGTTACTGAATTAATACTAAATTGCCATTGAACTGAAATTGACCTATTGAACTCTTCAAGTAATAAACTATAAACAACAATGGCTTCCTCCAGTTTGAGATCCGACCCACAGAACTGGCTGATTGGAAAGCCAATTTCTCTGTTATCTACAGCAAGATTGCCACGTATGCTGGATGTACTTCAACTGCTCCAGTTTCATCATTTAACTGAAGGACGAACTCTTCCGGAAAGTTATAAAATGACTTGTGATGCAGCTATTTGTATTTGGATGCGAGCCAGAATACCAACACAGCGGGTTGACTCATGTGTCAGAAAACTGTCAAAGCTGCATCAGAACTATCTGGCTCTGAAGGTACACAGAACACGAAAACGAGAAAGCGACAGGATGAAAGAAGACATGTTTAAAGGTGACCTTCAAGAATTGTTTGATATTGCGACAAAGGACGTGATGACAGAAATACAGAACGAAGAAGATCGGGAATTTCTTCGCATGCAAAGAGAAGATACTTTTTCCTGCAGCATGTGTTGGAATTGAAGAAGCTCTGGGAACTGAAATGGTCTGGATTGCATGCCGTCATCATGTCATGGAAGTTGTCCTTTCAAATGTTTTCAAGTCTCTGTTTGGTCCAACTGAAGGTCCATCAACTGCACTATTCCAGCGATTTCAGAAACAATGGCCATCAATGAACCAAGATGCTTATTCTACAGCAAGTGATGAACTGTTTCAGGATCCAATATTGAAAAACATGCGACAGGAAATGCTTGTCTATTTACCAGGTGCTCTTGAAAAAAAGCACCCAAGGGACGATTATCAGGAATTTTTACGTTTATCCTTCTGGTTTCTTGGTGGACACAAAGACAAGGAGAAATTTCGAGCTCCCGGTCCAACACATCATGCGAGATGGATGGCAAAAGCCATTTACGCACTGAAAATCTTTCTTTTTAAGACTCAGTTCAAGTTGACTGTTCGTGAATCCCAGAATATCACACATTTGGCTCTCTTTGTCAGTCTTGTTTATGTAAAACAGTGGAACGAAGCACCACTTGCAATCCGAGCCCCTCTCAATGACATCGAATTTTTATCAAATCTGAAGACCTATCCGAATAAGACTGTTGCCAGCAAGGCACATGAAGCATTTTCAAGGCACCTCTGGTTTCTCTCTGAACATTTGGTTGGCATAGCCCTTTTAGATGACAGAGTGTCAGCATCAATCAAAGAAAAGATGGTACAAAATCTACTTCGACCAGCATTGGCAGACATCCCTCGGCGTGTAAAGTTGACAAGTGAATCTGAACAGTTGAAATTGGAGGACCTGGTGACAGAAAGGACGACATCTTTCTTTGATGTCCTCATGGAAGAAGGCAAAGAAAAGTCTCACACATTCCTTAAGAAACCACCAGGACAGTGGACATCTGATCCAGTCTTCAAGAAATTTTATGAACTGGCTGCACACATGACAGTTGTAAATGATGTAGCTGAAAGGGGAATTAGTCTTATTGAGAAATACAATGATACACTGACAAAGAATGAGGAACAGAAACAGTTTATTCTTCGATTGGTTGCAAACCATCGCAGGAATTTCCCAACTCCATTAAAGACATCACTTATGTCGTCGTCATAGATTATCCACTGTGAAACTGTCAAATTTTAAAACTAAGGTTTTCATTAGATTGTAAGTTTTAGTTACATTTTTTAATTACAACTTTAATTTAATTTCTTAATTTTAATTTACTTTAAAATTTTAACCTTAAGTTTTAAATCGATCATCAACTATAATTGACAATAACTATTTCATTTGAGATAACCCAAAAAACTGTCAAATGGGTTGACCTGTAAATATTATTTGTTTTCATTAAAATTTTGCACAATTGTTATTAACATAACAAAGAACAGAAATAACCTTGTGGACAACTTAAATCTGTTACTTTGTTTTTCTGGACCACCCTAACGGAACAGTTACTTATGACTGTGTCAGCTTATATAGTAGTGTCTTTTTATATTAGTGACTAAACCGCACTGTCACACTGTTACCCTAACATATAACAATACATTTTATATCATTGTTGTTAGCAATAAGAGTAATTTTGTCAGAGCCTGGAACAACAGAGATTGAAATGAAATAGAATTATGTATGCATTGTTACCAGAACACTATAATTATATAAAGCTCACCTGCCTTCAGTTGTGAACTAATACTATCCTAGACCTAGGGCTAGGCCATACTATCCATTATAGTCCCATACCAAAGCTAATTGCATGAGAAATCTAATATGTAGTATCTACACACACACTTTCGAAGTCTTGCGGTGACACATTGTTTTGTATACATTTTTCTAAAATCCGGCTGTAAACTTTTTTTTATTACACTATAGAGAAGGGGTTCTCAACATGTGAACCGCGACCCCATTTGGGGTCGATTGGCGATATTCCAGGGTTCTCCTAAGACCATCGAAATTTTTTTTTTCTCTATTTTAACTTGTATTACTTGACCATGTACAGTGTATTGCCAGTGAAAGTTTTTTTTTCTATTATCATTTGAGGATAAATATTGCAAACAAATGAATCAAAATGATTTCAAACATTTTAATAAATATTTTTAAACGGTTTAAATTAAAGTAAATTAATACATAACAAGGTTTCACCACTGTGGAATCATAGATAGTATCTCTCTAGTAACGTCGTGACGAAGGAGCTATTTCTTTTATTGTTAAAAATACACCATCGTTTGATATTCTATGTAGTGAATGTTATTGAAAGAAATATTTGCATAATGAAAATGGATCTCGCACAATAGAAAGTTAAGAAAATATAATGTCTATTTATTTACGTAGTCGTCTTACTTCTTATCTTATCTTATCTTATATAATACAGACGTTACTTAAAAAAAGAAGATGATTACGTCCTACGCGTCATGCATTTAGTACTTCAGAAGATAAAGCAGGAACTGAACAACCCAAGTGTGTTTATTTGTAACGAATTTCTTTGGGCTGAATCTATGTAAAGTAAAGTTCATCTGTTTCTGTGGCCTACGGTCAACGAGGGTGTTATGTGACCAGCACAACGACCAACCGCCTTTACTTTTCCCCAACTAATGTCAGGTACCCATTAGAGCTAGGTGGACACAGAGGTGCCCAAAGATCCCGAAATAAAAAAAAAATAAGTCTTCACCAGGATTTGAACTCGGGACCCCCGGGTTCGAAAGTTCAGCGCTTTACCGCTCAGCCACCGCGCCTCGCACAATCTATGTAGCCATCTGAGAATTGTAAAAAGGTATCACCGAGTTAAAACGGTTGAGAACCGTTTCTGTAGAGCCTCTCTCTCTCTCTCACACACACACACACTCGTATTTGCAATAATTCAAGAGGTCATAAAATCAGCCACTGGGATTGACTTTTTTCAAGTAATAGTACCTTACTTAAGACGAAAATTTGTGGGGGGAGTGGGGTTATTCAGTAGTGCCCAGTACTATACATATATCAACCAGGATGTTGCATCACTGACATTTTAAAATCTGTTTTAAAAATAGATAGAAAGAAAGAAGACATTCAAGCAATGATAATAGTACAATTAAAAGAATATAGCAGAAGATTTAAAACACTATGCCAAAACTAGCATTACCCACCGGCTACGCCCGTTGAATTTGTCTCAAGCTAAATATTGATTATTTTGCCATGAACCCTCAACTTTTTTTTTAAATATTTAAAACTTGGACAGGCCCGTAAATTGGAGTATCACTTTTCTCTTTCCCCCCCCCCCATCTCCCCCAACTCCTCGGCTTAACAAAAAGTCCTGTTTACACTATCTGACTATTCTTTTGATTTTCAATTATTTCGAAATATTTATAAATCTGTATGATATTTTTTGGCCTTGGTCTTTTTTTTAATTCACATCCTGCAAATCGAAATGCTCACATAATACTTTGGTACTACCGCCCCACCTCCCTTCACATAATACTTTGGTCCTACCGCCCCACCCCCTTTCACATAATACTTTGGTCCTACAGCCCCCTTCACATAATACGTTGGTCCGACTGCCACCTTCACATAATACTTTGGTCCGACCCCCCCCCTTCACATAATACTTTGGTCCTACCCCCCCTTCACATAACACTTTGGTCCTACCCCCCCCCCTTTCACATAATACTTTGGTCCTAACCCCACCATTTCCTTATTCTTTTACTTAGACTTAGACTTAGGTCCTCCCGCGCCGTTCGGCGCATTGGGCGGCAAGCTGTCTCCATAAAGATCTGTCACTGGCAATGTCTGAAGCCTCCTCCCACCTGGTGTCCACTGTTTTGAGGTCCTCCATGAAGGTGTGTCGCCAAGTAATACGAGGGCGTCCCTGTTTGCGCTTTCTTTGTTTTGGCTTCCATGTTATCGCAACTCTTGGTGTGCGTAATTCATTTTGACGTAGAACATGTCCCGCAAACCTCATGCGACGCTCAGTCACAACCTCACCAAGTGTTCGACTCCCAGTTCGGCATAGGATTTCCTTGTTTGAGACCCGATCTGTGTAGCTGACTCCCAAAATCCGTCTCAGCCATCTCTGTTGAGCCACATTTAGTCTTTTCTCAATTTTGACAGATGACTTCCACGTCTCACATGCATATGTAGCAGTTGGGATGACGATTGTGTTGAGAAGGTGTATTTTTGTCTCGAGTCCAATGGTTTGTCTAGTCCAAATAGGCTGCAGCCTTTGGAAAATGCTCCCTGCCTTTCCTATTCGGCACTCTACATCATGGTAAGCATCTCCATCATTTGTTATGATGCTGCCAAGGTACGTGAACTTGTCCAGCTCTTCAAGCTTTGAATCGCCAAGTCTGACGGGGACACCCTTTGCCTTATATCCCACTCGCATAATTTTAGTCTTATCCAAGTTTATGTGGAGGCCAATTTTGGGTGCCTCTCTGTCTAAGCTCTCCGTCATTTCTTGAATGCATTTATTTGTAGCCCCGAGTAGTGCAACATCATCAGCAAAGTCCAAGTCCGTCAATCGGAGCTGTTCATGCCATGGAATACCAAAGGCAGTCTGGTTCATTGCTCTCCTAATTATGTAGTCGATGGCTAGGAGGAAAAGGAAGGGAGATAAGATGCACCCCTGTCTCACACCTGTCTCGATTGTAAAAAACTCTGTTGTTCCTTCTTCTGTTTTAATGCAGCAACTAGATTGACTGTAAAGGTGTCGTAGGATCTGGACGAATTTTTCTGGGATACCGTATTCTCTAACTATTTTCCATAGTGATTCTCGGTGAATACTATCAAACGCTTTTTTGAAGTCCACGAAACTGATCGTTAGCCGTTGTTGGTACTCAAGACTTTGTTCTATGATATTTCGTAGAACGAAAATCTGCTCTGTACATGATCTGCCTCTTCGGAAACCTGCTTGTTCTTCTCTGAGCCTTTCATCTACAGACTGTTGAAGCCGTCTCAACAAAACAGTGCTGAAAACTTTGCCCGGGACAGAGAGGAGAGTAATGCCCCTCCAGTTGTTGCAGTCTGCCAAGTTGCCCTTTTTTTGGAAGCTTTACAATCACTCCCTTTTGCCAGTCCTCTGGGACTTTTGAAGTTCGCCAACAGAGATTTAAAAGATCTGTCATTCTGTTAACGATGCACTGTCCCCCATATTTTAGCATTTCTGCTGATATCATGTCTAGCCCTGGTGATTTGTTATTCTTTAACACTGCAATGGCCATGGTAACCTCCTCAGCAGTTATTGGGTCTGTCTTGACCTAGAGATCATTGTCTGGAGAGGGGTCCTTGAATATGTAAGTTTGGTCTGGCGACAGTTGGTTAAGGGTCTCTTTAAAGTGCTCTACCCATCTTGCATCCTGTTCTTCTTTCGTAAACAAAGTTTTGCCTTGCTTGTCTTTTATCGGTGCCCCATGTCCACTCTTTGCTCCAGTGAGATCTCGGACAATACGATGGAGGGTTTTTGTGTCATTTCTGTTTGCAGCTGCTTGTGCCTCTTGTCCCTTCTGCTCAATCCAGTCCCGTTTATCTCGCCGACAACTTCTCTTTACTTTCAGATCTGCTTCCCTATAGGCTTCTTCCGCTAGGCTGCGATCCTGTGTTTCATTTTTCTAATCTCGTCTACGTTTGGCCTCTTTCCTCTCATCTATCAATTTCCATGTTCTGTCTTGTATCCACCGTTCCTTGTATGAACCTCGCCTCCTTCCGATAACTTCTTCCGCGCACCCAATAGTGGTATCTTTGAAGTTGGCCCACTCTTTTCTTCAAGGGTCAATATATCTGCAAGAGCCTCAAAGCGGTTCGTAAGTTTCAATTGGAACACTGCTGCAGTATTGCCGTCTTTAAGCTTCTCTACATTAAATGGGCGGGGTCGTGTGGCTCGTTTTGGTTGGTGTTTCAATCGGAGCTTACATTTGCCACTGACAAGGTAGTGGTCTGAGCCGATATCCGCTCCTCTGCGGGTCCGCACGTCTAACAGAGATGACCTCCATCGTTTGGAGATGCAAATGTAATCTATCTCGTTGAAGGTTTCTCCATTTGGTGATCGCCATGTTTTTTTGTGTATTTGTTTGTGCTTAAAATATGTGTTTCCAATTGAAAGGCTGTTGGATGCACATAGAGAAATCAAGCGCTCGCCATTATCACTGATGTTTTCTGCAGAGCCATATGGTCCCATTACATATTCAAAGCCAGTTCGGTTGGGATTGATTTTGGCGTTAAAGTCTCCCATCATTAGAATTAGGTCGTGAGTAGGTGTTTCATCAAGAGTGGTTTGTAGTTGGCTATAGAAACTATCTTTGATGGTATCTTCTGCATCCTCTGTAGGGGCATATGCTTGGATGGTAGTGACTTTGATTTGCTTTGTTTGAAGTCGAGCTGTAATGATGCGGTCACTGACCGGCTTCCAAGCAATTAGCGCTGAAGCTGCTATTTTAGACATGATGATTCCTACACCACCAATGTGCTCCTTATCATGTCCTGAAAATATTATTGTCTTGCCATCATTGATTATTTGACCACTTGATGTCCACCGCATCTCGCAGATCCCAAGGATGTCCAGCCGGTAAGAGTCAAACTCTCTTAAAAGTTGGGCCAGTTTACCGCATTGATTCAGGGTTCTTACATTCCACGTGCCTATAAGAGTCGGTTTCCTTGCGTTGAAAGGCTTGCCATGTATCGGGTATTGGACTTCCAGTTGGCTTTGATCCAACACCGTCATCAGGGTTTGGCCGCCCTCGCCGCATGTATAGTTTTCATTATGTGTCGAGTTTGCCGTTTCTGTAGCAATAGTGGTTTTACAGGGTGGGGTCGCTAGCCCCACGCCAAACCCTCCTCCTTTTTCACCCGGGCTTGGGACCGGCAGATAAAACATTTCGCATTTTTAGCAATACCCTTTTGTCCAGAATATTCTCGTACGAGATACGTTTAATTGGAGCGGCCCGCTTTAAAACGCCCTCCCAAACACACTCACCTGTCAATTCGATATCACATTTGTCTACCCCACTCTTAGCCCCCCCCCCCACACACAGTTGTAGCTCTCCCCCTAACAAAATTATGGCCCAAGATTTAGAGTTATGTTGAACTAGAACGGCTTCAATAATTAACTATTTCATAAGCTAAATGTTACTTTTGGTGGGACACTTTTAATTTTTATCGCTCTCTACCCCACGATAGTCTAATATCTTTTATGTTTACCTTCACCCACAGCACACAAAATCATCTAGTTATATCTATATTTCATTGTGTCTTTTTAAGACATTTTTACACACAAAATCGCGTATTCAGTTAATGTCGGCTTCATATGACCAAGAATTTATTTTATACAATGTTTATATAGATCGCAAGGTCTGAAAGGGGAACTTTACCTACTACCAAAGCAAGTTTCACGTATGGAGAAATGTGCGCACGCAAAAATAAGTTTAAATAGTGCTTAGAAACGGTAATATGATTAATCTTATTCTTTTTTATATGTCGGCCTTAAAAAAACATATTGGGTCAAAATTGCGAATAAAGAATCGTTTATAATAAATATAATAGCTGCGGTTTCGATCCTGAAGGGTGTTTAGTTCGCCTAGGCACACAGAAAATAATAACAAGTAAAATTTTCGTATTTTGTTTTTGTCAACGGCAAGCGGGTAAATCGGTGATATGTCAATGTAATGGGTTACCCGAGTCAGCCAGGAAAACCAATGACTTGGCAGAATTTAAGTCAGTGATTAACATGCATGACTAGATTGACCTAAGACGTAATCATCTTCTTTTTTTGAAGTAACGTCTGTATTTCAGAAGAAGAAGAATCAGTCAGGGCCCTTACGTTTAAAAATTACGTGCTGTATTAATGAGTTTTTTTTTCCTCTGAAGGAACATCCGAAACATGTAAAACATTTTACAAACATACTTATCGTATAGAATCTCAAATGTTTTCACCAACGAAGCCTAAACAAAGCGGTCGCTAATAAATAAACTGAATAAACACGTAACATTCTATAATCTATACAGAAACAAATATTTGTGTAACTGTTTACACTTCCTATATCCTAAAGTCGTAAAGTCAAGGGTGTGAGTGAAATAAAGACAGGAGTTACTGAGCAGGTCAAGTGTGACGGAGAATCGGGGCTCTAAATGGTGAAAACACGTTTAACAAGAAGAGGAGAAAGAGAGAGAGAGAGAAAGAGAGAGAGAGAGAGAAAGAGAGAGAGAGAAAGAGAGGGTGAAAATAGAGGCATGGGCGCCCGCAGGATTTTTTGCAGGGGGGTGCAAGTTGCCACCTATGGCTCAAAGTCGTAGCTTCAACTTATTTATTACAGAGAATATTTAAAAAAAAACTAACGTGAACAAACTATTTACTGTTTATCCGTGCGTCCCGTGCATCCCCACGGTTGATCAAACAAAAAATGCAAACGCTGCCAAAACTGTCAACAAATTTACTACTGAATTGCTTCTCGTCGCGATGGACAAGCCGGCAATGAACGCTTTGTCAATCAGTTCTGATATTGTTCTGTACGTTGCACTTCTTGAATCGTTTTAGGATGTAGATTAAACAGGTTGAACTGAGCATTATTATTGCTTGAAATGCGAGACGTTAATGAAGTAACTAACTAATCAAAATATGGAATGTAAAGTTGTGTTCTATATCCCAAAATGCAAACATGTGGTTTTTGCTCGGTGTATCTGTCGACTGCAAAGTCTCGGCAGCACCAACTCATAACCAAGTTAGTCTGCCAGCAGTGCCACATTACCCCTGAAGTGTTCCTCAGCATGGTCAAGTTGGTTTTTGATTATGTCATTGGCGTAACTGCTGATGTGCGGCCGCTTGTGCTCATATGGACAGACTGCAACATCGCGGAAACTGGTTCAAGAACGGGTGAATAATTGACGACAATTAAAAGACAAATCAGAAACACGCGAGAAGCAGGCACTGATTACAAACATGCAGATTGTCTGGTTTCACTTACAAACGTTATTTTAAAACAGTAAAAGATCTTCTCAAAGTTGTGACTTAAATCACGAATTAATTCGTCTTTCTCTGTCCATCGTGTCTCACAAAAAGAGATAAATTTAGCACCAACGCTCTCGCTTGGAACTGTTACGGAAGAAATAGATAATCTTCTTGACAACAAAAATATTACATATAACTGAAACGTCATTCAGGTCAATGATAACACGTTGAAGTCTGTGGGACGCGCATCTAAAAAGGTCTACTTTTGGATATTTTTCACGAATCCTAGCCTGAACACAGTTCTTTCATTACCGAAATACCAAGAAAAACACAGTTAATTCCTACAGTGCTCCGTCGAGACACATTAACGTTTTGACTCGGCAAGGGAAGAACTTTTTATATCTCTTCTATCGTAAATTTATAGATGTCCCGAAACTCACAAACTTCTTTCATGTCCTGGCACCGGAAACCAATTATCTCTCATTATATCATTTACTGTTCTGTATAGAAACTCAAAGCTTTTGAAAGCCAGAAACTAAAAAAACAAAAAGAAACAGCAGAGAGCTTATTCATAATTTTGTTCGCCTTAGATGAACATCTCTCATAATTCATCTTATACCAGCACATGTGCTAAATACACCTGGCACCGGAAACCATTCATCTCCCATTATATCATTTACTGTTCTGTGTAGAGTAGAAACTCAAAGCTTCTGAAAGCCAGAAACTAAAACAGCAGAGAGCTTATTCATAATTTTGTTCGCCGTAGATGAACATCTCTCATAATTCATCTTATACCACCACATGTGCCAAATACAAACTTTTTACCAGACAGGCTGACAGACGAAGCTTTGCAAAAAGATGAAATGCTGCAAGGATGATCCGCTTAAAGAAAAACATAAGCGCTTAAGGCCTTCAACAGATACAATCCATTTAATTCATATGTTTCCAGCTCTAACCTTAAACAAAGAAAAAAAAAGGATCCTGATTGTATATTATACATTGTACAATTCATGTATAGTACACCGCTGCCAGTATCGTGGTTATTTCCAGATTTATTCAAGTGAAAAAAAAATATACAGTCAGTTCCTGGTGCGGTGAAAGGCTAGAGAAAAGACAACACATGTACAAAATAAATTTTGATGAGTGGTGTTTCGAAATCCCAACCAGAAATAGCTTCTTTGTCAGAAACAGGACAAGGTATGTGAAACAGGACAAGGTATGTGAAACAGGACAAGGTATGTGAAACAGGACAATGTATTTGAAACAGGACAAGGTAGGTGAAACAGGACAAGGTATGTGAAACAGGACAAGGTACGTGAAACAGGACAAGGTATGTGAAACAGGACAAGGTATGTGAAACAGGACAAGGTATGTGAAACAGGACAAGGTAAGTAAAACAGGACAAGGTATGTGAAACAGGACAAGGTATGTGAAACAGAACAAGGTAGGTGAAACAGGACAAGGTATGTGAAACAGGACAAGGTATGTGAGACAGGACAATGTATTTGAAACAGGACAAGGTAGGTGCAACAGGACAAGGTATTTGAAACAGGACAAGGTACGTGAAACAGGACAAGGTATGTGAAACAGGACAAGGTATGTGAAACAGGACAAGGTATGTGAAACAGGACAAGGTATTTGAAACAGGACAAGGTATGTGAAACAGGACAAGGTACGTGAAACAGGACAAGGTAGGTGAAACAGGACAAGGTAGGTGAAACAGGACAAGGTACGTGAAACAGGACAAGGTACGTGAAACAAGCCTAACGTTTAAATTCTGCAGGTAAACTATCTTCTGTCTTTTACAAATTAAAATTTCAAGGCTGAAACGAAGCAGCGGTTATCAAACGCAAATTTAAAGGGACATTAAAAAAAAAACCCTAAACTCAAAAAGAAGCCAACGAGTACGTACGTATTGTTATGACACGAAAAGGAATTATTTATTTGTTTCGGGAATATGTGCAAAGTTTTACTTAGCGACGATGACGTAATATACTTTTTAAAAAGTAAGAACACTCTAGGAGACGCTATAAGGAGGACGCTTTTCGTATCACAGTAGAAATAAGAAGAATTCTATAACCGGCTAGTAATAGAAGACATTCGACGGTTCCCTTCTTGAGTAGTAAAAGTGTTTGTTGTTTCAACACTAGCGTCGACTACCTATATTGATTGTTTCGGCCTTTCGCCGGTGTTACTGAATTAGTTACCTCCTGTTTATTTCATTGGTTGTATTCGGCACCGCCGAAGAGCCTTAACAGTATGTACATATCAACGAAACAAGAAATTAAATTCGTGAACAATAAATATGTATTAACAACTAATCTCCAGGTGTGTTGACGTGACTTTTGTTGTTGAGTTGTGAAATACAACTTGGAAGCGATTTAAAATTCGTTTCCACCAAGCTCCGGGGCATCAAAGGTGACTAGTACAGCGGAAGGGTGGCCTCTGTGTTACGAAACCGTTGATATGTAGGTAGTAAGTAGGTCTAGTGGGATCAGTGCCGGACTTTAGTAAGTGGAAGCCTTGGGAATGGATTTTGTTTAGGCCACTTCTTTCTTTTTTTTTTCGTTCATAAGAATTTTTTTATCAATATGTAAAAAAACCTATATGAAGACATTAATCAAATAGACGGTATTACAACTCAGTCATTGGAACTGTTGGACAATACTTCTATTTTTAATCAGAAAAAAAAAATCTTTATCTTTATGGTAAGCTACATTTGTAACTAGAAATATAAAAAAAAAATACTTTAAAGAAAAGAGAATCCCTCCTTGATACAACTTCTACATCAATTATTTTGCTCTTAATTACTAATGAACGTTAAATGAAATAAAAGGATAATTTTGTACCCACCATACCCCCCCCCCGAAAACCGCGTCCACCCACTCACACACCCACCTAGTACCCTGCTACATAATACATTGTATAATTCATGTATATTAAATGACTACCTACAACAGGTATTTTTTTCTTACAGAAATGCGTGGGTTGTTTTGGGAGCCGGAATTTTTAAATGCGGTGAAAGAAACGAGACCAAAAATATAAAATCCTTTAATTTACAAAATACATTTTGATGAGTGTTAATTCAAAAGCGAAAAAAAAAACTTTTTTTTTTGGTCAGAACCAGGACAAAATATGTGTAACAGGTCAAACGTAAAAATTCTTACTATCTGTTGGAGTAAATTACCTTCTAATTTTAACCAACTGTCACACATCAAAATGTCAAGGTTGAATTGGAGCAGCGGTTCCCAAACGAAATCTAAGGGGGCACAGAAAATGAACTACATTCGAAATGAAGCCACGAGTGCATGTAGGTAACAACGAAACAAATAATTAAATTCGTTATCATTAAAACTTCATAAACATCTAATATGTCTTGTTGTGGCATCTCTTGTTGAGTTGTGAAATACAAAAACTTGGGAACCGTGAAAAGAAACAATTTAAAATTCATTTGTACCAAGCCGCAGGGCACCAAAGGTGACTAGTACAACGGAACGGTGGTCTCTGTGTTACGAAACCGTTGATATGTAGCTAGTAAGTAGGTCTAGTGGGATCAGTGCCGGATTTTAGTAAGTGGATGTCACATGACGCTAGCAGTGTGCTGGCGCCTGCTTCAACTGGTCGTTGTCTAAGGCGATTCTGGAGCCCCGACTGTTGACGCTGGAACTGTATAATTCGTCGCTTTAGCCCTGTCGCGATTTAACTGGTATTGGTACTGGTATTCTGACCACCAGAATTATAGTTCAATACAAATAACGTAGAAATTTATTAATAGATAGAATCCTCCACGAATACATGGTGACATCAATGAAAACTGATCAACAAACTAAAAAAAAACACTAAATGACTGTAAAGGTAGAGTCTAAAGATAGTATTCCTCAAAATCAAAGTGTAGTTGAAAATGTTAAAAGCAACCAGAAGCGGGATATGCGACCCTCCGCTCTCAAGAAACCCACGCTAACTGCCTCTTTGTCCCCACAGTACCCAGGTCACCCTGCCTAGTTCAAAACCAGGTCATCTGGTCACGTGACAGTAAAATAAAAGGGAAAAATATACAGGTGCTTATTTCCTTTCCCAATAATAAACTAAGTCTAATGTAATTAAATACAATAGATTAGAAACAAAAACAATTAAATTAGAATAGAATAGAAATAGAAATAACAATTTAAAAAAATTAAAACATTCCACAATAACTAAGGCCATGATGGCGGGTAAAGGGTCAGTTGGGTCAACATTACATAGCCAGGCCCGTAGTGGACTGTCCTTGTTCTGCTACGCACACACAAACGGGTGTTGGCACACAGTGGTTTGTGACAGTGGAAGCCATGGGCAAGACATATGTGGATGCCTCTACCCTCATCAAATACATGCCCTTAATAATATAAATAAATATAAAAGCATATCATTGGTCGTTGTTCTCGTCCCACGACCTGTACATTAACCGTGGGCCATCATCTGCCCTATAGATCACATGCTCTGAAAGGGAAACTTAACTTAAATCCGGCACTGAGTGAGATGGCTGGCGAGGCGTAACGGTCTCCATTACATTGCAATAAATAATGCTTAGGAGAATGACTAAAAAGTTAATTTTCGAGTTCTTTGTGTGTGTGTGTGTGTTTTTTCTATTTCTATTTAAGATTACTTTTCTCTTCTTTGTTTGTTTATATACTTTTTCTTTACAAACATTTTTTTTTCTTTTCTTTTATCATATACTGGCGGGGGGGGGGGGGGAGTGGTAGCTGAATAATAAAGCGCTTGACTTCCAAACAGAGGATTGAATCCTGGTAAAAACTGGGATTTTGAATTTCGCGAATTTCAGCCTCCCCTGCCCTGAGTCAAACCCTTTTCAATTGGGCACCAGACATTTAGTTGAGGAAAGTAGAGGCGGTTGGTCGTTGTGCTTGCCACATGAAACCCTCGTTAACCGTGGGCCAGAGAAACAGATGACCTTTTCATCATCTGCCCAATGGATCGCAAGGCATTTTTAATCATTTACTGACATTAAAATTTCCCCTTTAATCTTAATATACTTTATACAATTTATTATCCTCTTTGCCTTTCACATACTCCCCTCTTTATAAGTATTTTTCTCTCTTTTTTATCTACTCTTTCTTAATAACTATTTGTTCTCTTTTTTACAAAGTTTATCTCAACTCTGTCTGGACAAAATATACACGTTATTTCTCCAACACCCAAATCTCGGATCAAGCTGAAATTGTGCACAATTATTTCTTTTACCTGACAACACAAGAATCAGTAAAAGTAATTAATTAACTGTTGGTAATTAATCTTTTTTTGGTATCTCGAACAAGGAAAAGAAATTGTACTTGACTGATGTGGCGTTATAAGTATACTTTGTAGGTCTGCGCTGTAAATTTTGAAGCTAACAATAGATTACTATAAAACCTTTTATTTTCATAAGCGATTCGCTGGCAGAGTGGTTTGTCTATTGGCTTGAGGAGGCCAAGGAGTTCGAATTCAGGTTGTTAAAAAAGCGATCACGCATTTACCCCCTTCGTTCTTCCCCCAACCCCTTTCCAACTAATCGTCCATATTAGTGATAAGATCACAGCGTATTAAAGATAAAGGCAGGAAATTGTGCTAAATAAAAACTATCGATAAAAATATTTGTATACGCAAAGATTCTTTTTAGTAAAACTAGAACTATTACAAATTTAATTACATGACTGATCCATACTAATTGATATAATTACTAATATTAGCTTTGTTTTTTTTAAAAGTATTTTTACAATGTTTTTCTTGTACCTATTTTCTCTTTGGAACTATTTTTGTTTCATTTTCATTACATCAATAATTCGACCCGTTAATTGACTGCTTTTATCTTGAAAATAGTTTACAGCGATATATAAACAAAAGAAGACACAGGACAACATATCAACAGACAGTCAACAGACTATTCAGTCTTACATATTGTTTGTTTTTTTACACAATTTTTACATTGTGCAGAAATCATAGCAATTTAAGTACCCCAGACGAAAATAACCCCAAACGGAAATAAAGCACGTCACCTCTCTTGAGAGATGACAAAGATTTATGACGACACCGAGCTGTCCTTATGAGGTTGCAACATTGGGAATTCCCCACCCTTACATACACGCGACCAAACACTTGAAATATCAGTTTTAAGTTATAAAATCCATTGTTAACGTTCAGTTCTCATTTGGAATTCATGTTGAAAACCTTTTTTTTTTTGCAGCGTGGCATTTCATTACACGGACAGACAGACATTATAAATATATATGATATATTATTCTTTTTATTTTTTTTCTCATAATTTACTAACTCGTACTGCTTCACTCGAGAACTCGCTCCACCCAGACTGACTTCACGGCCAATTAACATTCACTGTCTCCTCGCTGTCCTGTACACGTGTCTCTGGTCCACAAAGGCTTTGGATCACATGACCATAACACGGGTTATATTTGCGTGTTAGTACTGCCCTTTGTCCATTGACACAGTTGACTGTCGTGGAGCACGTGATATGCTTGTGCTACGTGTGTCAGTTAGTGATAAACAAAATTAACTCCATCGCTCCGCCAATACGGCTACAATCTTTCTATCTATTTATATAATTCTCTTCTTCCCTCAAAAGTTTGGGAGAGATGTAAAGGAAAGATCACTCTCTTATTTCTGCGGATAGTCACCCCACGAAATAACAAGAGGGGGAGAACATTCACACGTCGCTACGGATGGCTGCGCGCTGGACTGTCAAACCCTGCCCGCTCCCATCCCCCTTCGTCATGCGGGAGGTTTGGACTAAAAAGTAAACTATCTTCAACTCTGAAGGAACATCCGAAACATGTCAAACATTTTACAAACACTAAATAGCAATGCCGGACTTAAGCGTTGTGGGGCCCTATTCGAAACGAATTTCGCGGGGCCAAGTTTGGGTAGGGAAGCGGACAATAAGTGAAATTTAATAGTTTGAATTAGAAAATAAATTCGTCTATGCATTTTATTCATTCTTTACTACGTACAGAATTACTTAACGAGCCTTGCGTGTAGCGAAGTCATACAGTGTATCATGAAAATTTTATTTCCTACATAGATCACCCTCAATAGCAAAAATTAACAAAAGTTTCAATCTATATACGAGAATTGTTGAACTTAAGTAATTCTTCATTAGTTTGAGGCGCGAGAAGCTTCTTTCACCAGATTCCAAAATTAAGGGATAATGCAGTTTCTTTTTTGTCTCGCGTAGGATTGGCATTTTCCTTATTGAATGACATCCCAAAATGACATTTTTTTTCTTTATATTTAAAGAGATTCGTATGAGTTTTCTAAAGATTTTAATAATTTCCGGATATTTCGAGTACTTTTTCGTATATTTTGCAATTTCAGGAGATTTCCAGGAGCTCCTGGTAAATCGACAGGAGGCCGCGGGAAAACTGTTATAATGGTTTAATTTAATAATTTATACACCAACAATTAGCGCGGGTCCTATAAAAGTGTGCTGCCCACTGCGGTCGCATAGGTTGCGGTGGCCTAAGGTCGGCCCTGCAAAATAGGGGCGTATAATACGCCGCCGGTCGACTATACTGTTATAAAAGCATTAAACTGCTGATAACTGCAAATCGCAGTCTTAATATCAGCTAACTTTATTTTCTGTCTGTCAGTCGGACTAGAAATGTCGCGCTCTTTTCTGTACATAGTTATTACCATTGTTAAGTACTCCACATGGGGAAGAGGAATGAATGGAGTGTGATTCAGGTGTTGACAAAAGGTTTACAGATACATTTTTGGTATAATATTGTTGTAACTAGTCTGGACTCCCCCCCCCTTCCAAGTTTTTCTGTAGTGCTGCAACATATTTTGTGTTTATGTTTTCATCTTTTTCCATTTCTCTGTCTCTGCATATTTGTTTCACGTGTTTTTTTTTTTTGTATAGCGTATCTTGGTTGCTATAGAATGATCAGAGCGCTCGAGTCATCTTTTGAGGACATGTGTGGGAACTTAGGAAGGAGGTATCACGGAGGTTTCCGTGTCCCCTTTGGTCGTTCAGCCGTGAAACCCAACTCATCACAAGTCAAATCTCAATTAAAAATTTCTAGTCTGTGTAGGGATTCGTTAGCCAATGTCCCAATCTTTTTCAAGATCTATAATTAGCCTTTAATGTAATATAAAACATCATACTTAACATAAAGTATAATAAACGAATCACTTACCCACATTCTGTACAGAGACGCCATGACCTACTAGAACTTACTTAACACACACTAATAAACAATACAGTTTTTTTTTTCCACGCAAACAGGATACACGGCCATAAGCGCCGCGGGGCAGCGGTATGGTTATGTCCCCTTGTTATGTAGCTCTCTAATAGAGAGACATTGCTGCAGTTGTAAAGAGAAACCACTTTCCAGTTTACGGTATAATATAGTTATTAGGCGACAGGAGCGTATCGTCTTGTAGATGTGCTTGAGGGTGGGAGAGAGAACGAGAGAAAATAAGTGGGAATAGAAAGAACCTTAGAGAGGTCGGAAGAGTAGGAGAGAGAGACATAGACAGACAGAGAGAGAGAGAGAGCGAGAGAGAGAGACAGAGAGAGAGAGAGACAGAGAGAGAGAGAGCGAGAGAGAGAGACAGAGAGAGAGACATAGACAGACAGAGAGAGAGAGAGCGAGAGAGAGAGACAGAGAGAGAGAGAGACATAGACAGACAGAGAGAGAGAGAGCGAGAGAGAGAGACATAGACAGACAGAGAGAGAGAGAGCGAGAGAGAGACAGAGAGAGAGAGACATAGACAGACAGAGAGAGAGAGAGCGAGAGAGAGAGACAGAGAGAGAAAAAGACAGAGAGAGAGACATAGACAGACAGAGAGAGAGAGAGACAGAGAGAGAGACAGAGAGAGAGACATAGACAGACAGAGAGAGAGAGAGCGAGAGAGAGAGACAGAGAGAGAGAGAGACATAGACAGACAGAGAGAGAGAGAGACAGAGAGAGAGACATAGACAGACAAAGAGAGAGAGAGCGAGAGAGAGAGACAGAGAGAGAGAGAGACATAGACAGACAGAGAGAGATAGACAGAGAGAGAGAGAGACAGAGAGAGAGAGAGACATAGACAGACAGAGAGAGAGAGACAGAGAGAGAGGCAGAGAGAGATAGACATAGAGAGAGAGAACGAGTGTGAGAGACAGAAAGAGAAAGAAAAGAACACAAATGGGAAAGAGAGAGAGACTGGTACTTAACAAGGGGCAAACGGAGCGAGAAATATGTGCTCTAGGTTTTAAATTGTTCTAAGACGCTTTTATTTTTAACGAATTTCTTTCGAAGGAAAAGCTTCTATCTTCTTATCTTATATAATACAGACGTTACTTCAAAAAAGAAGATGATTACGTCCTACGCGTCATGCATTTAGTCATGCATATTAACCAATGACTTAAATTCTGCCAAGTCACTGGTTTTCCTGGCTAGCTCAGGCAACCCATTCCATGCTCTTATAGCACTAGGGAAGAAGGAGTATTTGTACAAATTTGTCCTAGCATATGGAACGAGTAACGTGTCTTTATCTTTGTCTTTCTGAGTATTTTATTAAATTTTGTTTTTGTCTTTGAAGATTATGGTTCAGTGTTTTATGTATAATTGCTACTTTACTTTTGAGTCTTCTGTCCTGAAGGCTTTCTAAATTTTGTGATTTTACTAAAGGTGTTACTCTAGTCAAAAGTGAATATTCGTTTGTTATGAATCTCACTGCTCTATTTTGTGTATGTTCCAGTTTCTTAATGTTCTTAATGAGTCCATAATATAGTCTATATCTATATCATTTTAGTTTTGGCAATGGAGATATACATAATCAGGTATTAAAGGTTAAGGCGACATTTCAGGAAAATGAAACAAGAACAACTATTGTCACTTGAGAAAGTAATTCACCATTCTATCGTCCATTTTCTGGTGTATACGTTAAAATAATCGTTCTATTTTTGTTTAGAACGCTTATAGAAACGAATCTTTCTAGTATGTTTCGTAAATGCTTTCATTAGGTTTCTTGTATGTTCAGATTTTTCGCCATCTAATTATCGACGACTTCTACTCATTCAATTATCAAATATTGCATACAAGCTCAAGATCGATGACAACACATAAATGAATAAAACAAAAAAAAAAATCAGCCTATTAGTTAACCATTTAGTCGTAATTAATTAATTAATTAATTTTGTTTATGTATGGAATATGTACAAAGCCAAGGGAAGATAATCCCTATGTCGAGAATAGAAGTGATTACAATTGAAAGATAGCAAGAGAAAAAAATAAATGTTAATGTAAAGGTTATATCATAGACAGTGTGTATATTATTCAATTATAAAGAAAACCTTGTAAAGAATTCGGTCATTAATTGCTTAATGGACCTCATTCACCAATCGTAAACGAACAACATTTAGTCACATGATCTTATTGATAAAACAATGGAAAAAAAACGGTCACGTGACAGCCATCACGAATTAAACATGAGATCGTAAATTACATAGAAGAGATAGAGCACCACGTGGCTAAATGTTGTTTGTTTACGCTTGGTGAATGAGGTCCATTGTCATCCTCACTAATGATTTTTCGGCCCGGTCATTTCTATTTCATCCGGCACATAAATTGTATATTATATGATGGACATCCAATTCTAGGTCCACCTGTCCACAAAATATCTTATATGTTTGATAATGTATCGATAACTGTAAACATGCAAACAGTGAAAACAAATATGTCGCTCAAGGAGGGACCTTTTTGTAAGAGAATACTAGAAAACCTTTAACAATTTAATACGTGCCTTAGTGACGCCCATTTGGCCCTTATCTTATAAAATACAGACGTGATTTTTTTTTTAAAAATAAGATGATTACTGTGATCCTACCTGCCCTTTTTGGATACGGCCCACCGGCCATTTGCCCGAATGCCCATATAGCCAGTCCGTCCTGGCCCTAACCTTCTAGTTATTCATTACATATGTCTTCCTAATCAGACGAAATACTCCGCTTACCCTAAATCTTCAGACTTAAATTCAATGACAATTTTTTTATAATGTACTTGGCAACAAATGATATTTTTAATATGGCGTCCTTGACATTGTTGAATTTGTCTGTCTATTTGTGGAATATCTTAAAATCTTCCTCATTTTCTTACGATTTTTTTTAGGATTTCTTAGATCGACTCCATATTTTGCATATTGTTTGCCATTTTCTTTTTTTTTATGTTACTTGATTTTATTGCTTAAATAACTTCAACGGGATTTGATAAATCGAAAAGCAAACAAAGGGAGGATAAATGTGCCTAAAATAGATCGTGAGAATCACTTTTTTAGAACAGGAGTAAAACTATCAAATAGGCCTTATCTTGTAAGGCAGTGATGCCCAACCCAATTGAACCTGAGGGCTATTTTAATTTCCGACTCTCGTGCTGCGGGCCACATGGCCGAAAATGTACACAACAAAACGAAATTGACCCTAAACAAGTTAATTAGAAACTTGTGGATCTGGTACTTTCATTAATTAATAGGATATCAGAAGTGTATCTTTTTTTTTTTACGCGCCGGAAACTGGCTTCATTTCTCTACTTAAAAAATTAATCAACATTGTAGATAGCTTTACCAACGACTCATTTTCTTGTCTCATGTTGGTAAATATTCCCATCGATCCTTCAGGCGTAGTTAAATAATCTTTAATTTGAATCTCAAACTAAGAATGTTTTGTTATGCGTTTATATGCTGTGCTCTAAAACAGCCACACTTTGCAAAACGAATATGTTGGTTTATTAGCATGTTCCATAAAAAAGTTAAGATCAATTCATTTTTCCTGGTAGATTCTAAAATCAGAGACTACATTTAGTTTCTCTCCCATTTCATAATTCTACAAATTTTAAATGTCATGGTACCAATCCGTTAGAGATAAAGTAAGTGCTGTAAGACCCCTAACTTAGGTTAAGATACATTTTCATTTTTTTTTGTTTGTAAAAAAGGAGGGGTTTTCTACACTTTGTACCGACGTTTCGGCGGGCCGGATGAAACCACATCGCGTGCCGGACGTGGCCCCCGGGCCGTATTTTGGGCATCACTATTGTAAGGGATTCATAAAGACAAAGTGGATAATTGCCGGCACTATAACAGATTTAAAAAAATAATTTTTTGAAACATTTTATTTTGCCTATCATAAGAAACAAATTATTAACAAAAGAACAAAGGCACTTTGAATGTTCGTAGCGCTATTCTTGGAAAGGTTGCGGCTCAAATGTGCGGGAATACCCGATTTTTCTTTATGGCTGTGCTTCTTGGTGCTGGTAATTGAGCGCTGGGTTGTTGATTTAGTCTTCGGTGACGTCGATGTAGATTTCGATGTGGTTGGGTGATGTGTTGAGGAAGTGGTTGCCCCTGGTTGGACGGTTGCATCTGCTTTGAATGCGATGTAGTAATAGTAGTTGTTGAAGTCATTAGTGTGGTCCAGATCTTCATTGCCCACAGAATCCACATCGGCAAAGTAATCCAAATCTTTTGAAGTTTTTTCGTTTCCGGGAATATCACTGGGATCCATGTCCTTGTTCCTGGTGTTCCCGTTGCTGCTTTTTCGACGATGGTGAGACCCATTACCATTGGGAGGCTGTCGTTTTGTTCCAGGCTGTACCACTGTACCTGCGTGACCTTTGTTATGACTGTCTGGCCCCAGGGTGGTGTTAGCTCTGTGAGTCGGACTAGCTTCATGATGTAATGTGGAGTTGGGTCTTAGCTTGTCGAGAAGGATGCTGCCTGTGCTCGATCCGCCATGATGCGTTGTATTTCCTTTGCGAGGTCTGGACTGGGAAACTGAGGAGACGTTTTTCAGTTCGCTGTTCACCTGGTTGTCTTTAGATTGCGCCATGAGGTGCTGGTAAAGGCTCATGGTGTGGCCAGAATCATTTCTCTCTGCCCAGTAGTGTCCAGAGCAGTTGTCGTGAGATCCGCTGGAGGTTGTGTTGCTTTCGGTACTATCCATTAAGCAGGTCACTGTATCATGGATCGCCGTTAGTAACGGGTAACGGCTTTCACCGCAGTACTCACCAGTGAAGTCATCGAGGTCAAGAGACCAGAACATGATCCCGCCTAGCCTGTGACGGACAGCCCACTTGACCTAGTTGGAATAATGTATAAGTTATTTTCGCATTACACAAAGATCCTGGACATGTGTGTCAAATTTCAGAAAACAATAAATAGCCATTACATTCATGTATAAAATTTAGCTGATTACATAAATAGTTGGAAGGCTAGTGGCTGAGCTATAAAAATTGGGAGGCGCAGTGGCTGAGCGATAAAGTGCTTGGCTTCCGAACCGAGTTCCCTGGTTCGAATCTTGGTGAAGACTGGGAGTTTTAATTCCTGGATCTTTGAGCGCCTCTAAGTCCACCCAGCTCTAATGGATACCTGACATTAGTTGGAGAAAGGAAGTCCCGGTTTGAATTTTGGTGAAGACTGAGATTTTTACTTGCCAGCTCTAATGGGTACCTGTTGTTTTTTTTTGTTTTTTTTTTGTGATGACTGAGATTCTTACTTTCGGGATTTTTATGGCGCCTCTGACTCCAACCAGCTCTAATGGGTACCTGATATTAGTTGGTGAAAGTAAAGGCTGTTGGTCGTTGTGTTGGCCGCATGACACCCTGGTTAACCGTGGGACACAGAAACAGATGACCTTTACATCATCTGTCCTATAGATCGCAAGGTCTGAAAGGGGAACTTTTCTTTACTTTTACATAAATAGTTATGACATGTAAAATAATAAAAAAAAACAACCAGTAATTTCTACATTATAATACTTTTAAAAAAATGTAGTCAAACTTTGTTTTCAAGATATGAACTTACAAAATTTTGCGATGTTGACTATTTAGGTCTACTTTTTAACAGTGCAAGAAAAAAACTAAGCCGGTTTTGATATCAGTCTCTGGTGTGATAAATGAATGTATTATTATACCGTACCTTGACAGCCACGCTTCTGACGTCATCAAAGCCTATCCATTGGTCATCGTACGTGACGTAAGGGACCTGCTGCTCATCATCCCAGAACATCCGACCGTTGTGAAACAGCGAGTTCTCACAAATCTGTGAACAAAGAATAACATTTAACATATATCTTTCCGAGAAAGGTTTTCTCCCCTTTTTATAAAATAAAACGTGAAATACAAAGACATGATTGAAGACTAGATTGAAACCTAAATGCACCCAATAGTTAAGGATTTAAAGACGATCTAGCTATGCAGTAGGAAACGACTTTCACACGTTGCCAGTACCAGCAGATCAGCAGTGACCATAGAGGGCACTAGTTCGTGAACACAATGTGTAGTGATACCCAACAAAACATTGTAAAACTTCCCATAGATAGTAAACGAGAACATATCATTGTCTATTATTGTGTAACATTTAACCCTTCAATTGCTGAGCTGTTTTACAGTGAATGCATACACAATGGAATTACATTTCCAATGTTTAGAGGCTGTACTTTGGTATATACCGTTGAGGTTAAGCTGTTATTAAATTTGACGCTGGAAAAAGATATAATCTTGAAAATGGTAAAGTATGTTTTGCATATATTGTTTTCTTGGTGAATGTATGTATTAAGAATGATGCCTTTTAAAAGCCCTATCTCCTACAATATTTACCTATATTTTAGCCTGATTCATCCAGTACTCTAGAGGGGGGTTATTTTCACACCACGTGTGTCCTGTAGGAGTTTTTGAGAGGATGTTACATCGTATAATGTTTTTAAAGCTGTTTGACTTGATAAGCCTTTCAAGTAAAAACGTTCTATGATATACATCATCGCTTTGATAAACCTCTATTTTAATTATTCATAAAAATGAAATGAAATATCGAGAGTTTTTGTAAAAAAAAAATACGAATAAGAATATTTTCTATCTCTTATTGGTAAGTCTCAGAGTTCTTCCAGAAAGAGAAAGATTATTACGTCGGAGCCCAAACCTCCATAAGCTGGACAGGAAATGACAACAACGAACTTGGGGATATGGGAACCTCGTGACAACAAACAGTAGAACATACCACACGACCAGGTAGCCATAGAAACAAATGTTTAGTTGTCTTATTACAAATCTTTTTAAATATTTAAAATGTGCCTAAAGTTACGTGTTTAAACAGTGCTTGCCTCAGGGTATGAAAGTTGTCCATTGAAATGCCGCAAACGCCCAAATCTCCCTGGACCAGTTGATTTAGCACCGACCCCAAACACCTGACGTGTGTCCAGGCCGACCTTGGTCATGTTGGCAGAAAGAAGCTCGGAGTTGTTATTCTTTAACGCTGAGTTCCCTTCCGTGGTGTTTGTCTCGAGCACAGGGAGGTAATTCTTCTCAGCCGTGGCTGAAATGTTTGACCTCGTTACTTCCCCTCGCTTTGTCTCCAGCGTAAATGATTGTCCGTACGCTGCTATCCCAAGGTTGATTTTGTGAGCAGGAGCACCAAGGTGAAGCCATAGATTAACTGACCATTCCTGTAAAATAAATATAAGACATTCTAGTGCACCACTATTACATGTTTTTTTTTTCAATAATTAATGATACAAGCATACTGTAGATATTAAGGCAGCAATAGACCTGCAAAACAGTGAACCATAATCTTCAAATACAAAAACAAAGCCTAATAAAATAATCAGAAAGACACAAAGATATTTTTTATTCCTAATGCTAGGACAAATTTGTACAAATGCTTTTCTTCCCTAGTGCTATTACAGCATGGAGTGGATTGCATGAATCAGCCAGGAAAACCAACGACTTGTTAGAGTTTAAATCACTGATTAACACGCATGACTAAATCACTTTGAGATACCCACAGGACGTAATCATCTTCTCTTTTGAAAGAAACGTCTGTATTTTACAAGATAAGATACGCACACAATTTCTGTTAACAGAAAGTGGTGAATTTAATAAAGAGAAATAAGAGACCTTCCTGACCAGGATACGAACTATTGCCCTTCGATTCGACAACTCCATCTAACTGCTACATAATATCAGGCGAGCAAGCCACTCGACCATCAAGATTCCAAATTCTCTTATTTCAGTATATTTAATGTATTTCATGCTAAACTTGTGCACAAAGAGGCATATCTGGAAAGCTCAGTTGCGTTAATAACGTGAAAATTGTGGGTTCGATCCCAGGCAGCTTTTTTTTTTTTTCATCTTTTTTTAAAATAATGACAATTAAAATATAAATGCTATTTCACAAAGTTATTTGAACAAAAGGTAGGAATTGATTTCTTTTAAATGTGTGATTATTTTTTTCCAAGAAACCTTTTTATTTTCTCAGAAGATTTAGCTATCATAAGTACCAAACAACGATTCAGATACAGATGAATTAATATTTTAATGATATCAGAAAAATACATTTACAAAAATCAAGGATGACCTTACCACACAATGCTTGTGAGATATCCTTGTATCTGACGCCCTCGGGTACAATGGACTGTTGAAGCCTGTTATACGCCCCCACGCGCCATAGAAATCATACGCCATGAGATTGATCATATCAAGATGTCTGAAAAATATAAAATATACATTAATTTAACAAACCAGCAAAAGAAAAAAAAAGTATTTCTTTGTTTTAAACTTCCCGGAGGTTCAGAAATAAAGATGATCGCATCCTAGTTCAGGTCTCTTACACGACAACAAAGCTGGCAGGATTTGATGTCAGGACCATCGTTATCGCGATCCAAAGCAATCATCTAGATGTCAATTATTATTATTTTATAAACTCCTGTGCGGAATAACGCAGAATGCCATCAGTATTGTTGATATTTATTGCCTTTAATGGTTTATATTGTACAAATATAGATAGATTTGTATTAACAATTGCATTTTAAAAATCAACTTTTTAAAATCTTTTGATTCGCGATATAACTAAATAAATAACTAAATAAATAAATAAACTTTTTTTTTACAGTAGTTTTCTTTTTATTCTCGCTTTTTTTTTTTTTCGTAACAAGTTAAAGTTTTGTATTTGAATCTCTAAGACGTATTTAGATCTAGAGATATATTTACAGAATCCCCGGTACGTCATAGGAACATCTTGAGACATTGACACCTCATCTAAAGAATCCAGTGACAGAATTGACCAATCAAAACACTGTGTTATCTGACACCTCAAGAAGTACCGCGACACTACCTTTTTTAAAACGTTAAAAAATAGATTTTTACATTATGGGCTGAAAAGAAATTGTTACTAGGGGTTGGGTATAGAGGAATGCCAAATCTGGAAATGCTACGCATTTCTTTTTAAAATGTAACTGGTTATCATAACTTTGGTAATCAATACGACGGCGTAACATAGGTGCCCCCCGAAAGGGCCATGAATTACAACTCAGGCGCCCCTTCGCCCTCACAGCGGGTTGCGTCTGAAAGAGACAGTTGGTTAGCTCTTATAAAGTCCGCGGTACCTGATTTGAGACCCAAAGAAAAGCCCGGGTATTGAAGACATGCGCAGAGGATGAAAACTTATAGAGACCGCCGTCGAACAACGGCTTAGGCTGCACAAGATTAGGAAAAGAATGCAGATCGCAACTGGGTTTGGTAGTCATGTGAAACTCTGCACTCATTCTAAATCTTCAGAATCGAAGACATTGCCATTAATATTATAACTTTCAAACTTGATCATGAGAACGAAGAAAAAGATAAGGAAACTAAGGACAAACATCTATACCACTAAGTACTTAGGTAGAGAATACATCTATACCACTAAGTACTTAGGTAGAGAATACATCTATACCACTAAGTACTTAGGTAGAGAATACATCTATGCCACTAAGTACTTAGGTAGAGAATATATCTATGCCACTAAGTACTTAGGTAGAGAATACATCTATGCCACTAAGTACTTAGGTAGAGAATACATCTATGCCACTAAGTACTTAGGTAGAGAATACATCTATACCACTAAGTACTTAGGTAGAGAATACATCTATGCCACTAAGTACTTAGGTAGAGAATACATCTATGCCACTAAGTACTTAGGTAGAGAATACATCTATGCCACTAAGTATTTAAGTAGAGAATACATCTGTACCACTGAGTATCTCTGTAGGGAATACATCTGTACCACTGAGTATCTCTGTAGGGAATACATCTGTACCACTAAGTATATAGGTAGGGATACATCTATACATCACTATAGATCTTGGTATGCGTTATTATTGTGTGATAAATGTCGTATTTAAATGAAATGAAACTGTTGCAATAAATGGATTTACAGTGAGTATTATACACATGCAAGTAAGCTTAATAGCACTTTCTTAAAATCATGCCAAATTTGGGCTTGTGCCACGACGCTTTTTAACTTGCCATTGCAACTACTCACTGACTGATTTGATTCACTTGGTATCCAGCCTTCACCTTCTCGTCACTTGCAGGCGCGGCCAATGAGAGCAAGAGTTCGGGACTTCCGGTGAGTTCTGCTTCCTCTAAGAACGCTAATCTCAAGTCCTAAGAGGTAATCAAAGTAGAGAGATGACCACCAAATTTACACCATGAGTTTAAGAAAGGGCATAAAAAAAAAAATTCAGGGGGGGGGTGTTGGGGGGGGGGAGATTAAATAATTGCAATAAATTATTGCAACATTTCAATTTTTTTTACTCACACACATGCTTTTTTTCTGATGTTTAATTTCCCCGAAGACTTAAAAAAAAACTAATTAAGAAATGACCAAAAATAAAATTCCAAAGAAATAACATGTTTTAAGTCATTAATTAACATACATGACTAGATTGACACATCAAATGCGTAGGACGTAATTATCTTCTTTTGAAAGTAACGTCTGGAATATATAAGATAAAATATGTAATGGCAAAATTGTCTCAAATTATTATTATTATTGTTACTTTTGTATAGACATATGTCCGGCGCTAAAGCAGCCAAGCGTCATGCTTGGTGGTGGAGGGGGGTTAATCAGGGAATCTGCATTCGGATTTGCGGCTTTATGCAAATAGGACGGTGTTAAACTCTGGAGAATATTTTAATATGAAATTAGTAAAACAAAAAGACTGTAGGCCTACCTGAATAAGTGATGTTAAAGCTTCCTTGTGAGTCTCATGTGGGTATTCCCAATCTATATCCAGGCCATCGAATCCCCACTTTCTGACGTACAAGGCACTGTTGTAGGCGAACTGGCTCCGGGCAGATTCTGAGGTGGCCACTTTTACAAACATCTCCGTCTGATAGGAGCCGCCCACGCTGAGTAAAGTTTTGAGGCGTTTGTTGCGCGTCTTCAGTTCATTAAACAAGACATATCGACCCTTGAAGAGAGAAATAGTTAGTTGTTTTTTTTTTTTATGAAAACCAAACATTATGTAGAGACTTTATTGACCTTGACCTTTCATGCTTTAAAAAATGGAAATAAAATGTAGAGCCTATTTGAGATTTGCGAACATGCAAATAATGAGCTTTTTGGTCTATTCGATGTACATAGGTTTACCAGACGGTGCCCTCCGTCCGGTAGGCATTAGCCTTAAATGCGAAAATTGCCCAGGTTTCTCTCATATATACCAATTTTATTATTAATTATCTATCAAAGAACAACAGGAAATCTAATTTGTCAAATCTAGTAGTTGGCCCTTCTTCGTTAACGCAAAGGGACACAGACCTATATATTCGCAATAATATATATAGGTCTTTGGAAAGGACTGTTTCGTTTTCGCACATGTTATTCTAAAGAGTGCTTACCATTCTTGTAGAACGTAGAAAACATTTGTTAGTATGAAAAATAGAAACCTTATAAAAGCCGAAATGTGGAATTGATATAAATTAATTATTGTTATAGTCGGCCCTGGCATAACACTCCGGCCCCAAAATGGATTGCCATACGGCCTACATCCATAGTCACCTGCCCTTAAAATAATTCAAAGTTTCGATAATGTAGCGAAAACTCAACGCTGGCTGCAAAAGTGGATTTAGATTGGTCTAATTAAAAGTATTGTATTTCTACATCTAGATAGACTTGGAGGCTATAAGAAATCTCAAATTGTACAAACATTTCTACAATTGCAACATTAATTAGTTTCAATAGAATAGTTTTTTTTTAATTCATTGTAGTCCCCTCAACAGTGTCCACTGACAAATTTTGTTATGATGTGGCAGGTCTGCATTATTATTATGATCATGTTAGAAACGAACGAGTAGTCATTCTCTGGCGCTGCCAGGGTCGAGTTTCGTTAAAGGGAAGCAAAATTCATCATAATCTCTTTACCAGTTTCCACTGAGGAATTTTCTGGTGATGTGGCAGGTCTGCAGCCTGCGTTGAGTTTTCGCTACATTATCGAAACTTTAAATTATTTTAGTTAGATCAGGGGTTCTCAACCTGTGTGTCGCGACCCCTTTGGGGGTCGATTGACGATTTGACAATGGTCGCCTAAGACCCTCGAAAAAATGGATTGTTATTGTCTACTCTTCTATTGCTGTGTGTGAGTGCGTGGGGGGGGGTCGCGGCAGAGTTGGGGATTGTAAAAAGGGGTCGCCGAGACTAAAAGGTTGAGAACCGCTGCGTTATATGCACAAATCAAGAATAACCTTGATCTCTCCCCTTGTTTCGTCATCTATCCGAGTCGGGAACAGAGAAAGTGACGTCACGTTGATCCCAGCAAAGGCGTACACAATGTGTGTGCAGAGGAGGGTGTCGATGTGACGCAGGCAGAAGTGAGCCTCCTTGACCAGCAGGTCACATGACCAGTTTGTAAAGTAACACACGCGCCTGAAAGATTGGAGGCTGCTTACTGGCTGTTGGAATTGTCCTGTGGATATGTTTGAACGTGGTTGTAATGGACAAAGTCATTAGTATTAAAATCCATCACATGGCTAAAGATTAAGCATTATACCAAGACGAAAAAAACAAAGACTGTGGAATTATCTCTATTCTTGAAACTTAATGCTCTAGTGTATTTAGTTATATGCAATATGACACCTGAACACAAACAGCATAACTCGAGCTGAAAATGAAGGCTCAATCTCATGTGGTCGGATTTGGAGGGTCTGTAGGAATCCTCTAATTATTTTTCGAATAAAAAAAAGCTTTTTAATAGGTCAAGTCATTCAAACATGTATTGCCAATGAATACAATTATGTCAACAAAAAATGAAGTAACTGGTTACAATTAAATACAATTTATTAAAAACTAAATTATTGTGTTAACGACTTGAAATTTGCGATCTTTTTGTATTTCTTTCTCTTGTGGGGGCCCATCTCTGTGAATTCAGAGAGGCAGTAGCCCCGCCTCCCCTCCCCTAAATCCGGCCTTGTTTGCATGTCTCTGGTAGCTGATGGCGGCCCACAAAACGATGCCAACGTTAATCCTAATTATTTCAAAGACCAACCCCTTAAGTTATTTGACCTTACGAACAAAAAGTAAAGTAGGTCCTAATTTAAAATAATAATGTTTCTGAAATTTGTAAAAGCTTATATCAACTCACTTTGTCTGCCTGGCCCAAAATTTTGTACACGTTTTTTCTCCCACACCCAATCTCGAAATTTTGCACAATTATTTTTTTTACCTGACAACACAAGAATTAATTTTGGAATAGTTAATTATATATTGGAAATAAATTATTTTGTTTAGTTTCTCAAACAAGGGAAACAATTTGTACTCGACTGAAGTGGTGTAAGCAGTATTAGTCCCCATAATAGATTGTCATCTGAAGCTTAGTGAACACAAACATGAAATAGAAACAATACATAACTATACAATCTTTAATCTTTCTAGTCTCTTCGTTAGTAGAGTGGTTACCGCGTTGGCTTGAGAAGCCTGAGAAGGCTTTAGTCCACAAGTTCGAATTCATGTGGTACCCTTTTTTTCTTAATACATGTATAATGTGCAGGTGCTACTTGTATTTTATGATAGACAGAATGCTCTCACAATTTTAGAGTACGACTTAGTTTTGGTTATAAAAATTAGCATAAAATAAATTTATATTTTGAATCAAATCTTACCTTGTATAAGTCTTACCAATATTGATACTTTGAAAAGAACACAAAAGTAGAATTTTATATTTACAGACATCATGTCACACAGTAACAGAATTTTACTACCAAAACAAGTAATTGACGATTAACTCTTATCACTATTTACGATAGCCCCTGTGTTACGTTGATGCACAAACTCGGTTGAGAATAGTTTCACTCCAAGTGGGAAAAGCTTCACAAACAATTCATAGCCGGAAATATGCTACTGTAATCGTCTTGGAAGATTTGACAAGCTGTAGTAATCCAAAAATGGGCAAACACTTCACACACTTTTTTGATTCTAACACGCATAGCTCTACTAACTATTTGGATTGGTTCTAATTAAGAAATCATATTTTCAAGCCCGATTAAATTTAATTAAAAAAAAATTATTTTGGCCTAAAATTGATTTTTTTAAAAAAAATTGAGTTTAGTTTATTAGATGAATAGACCAGGAAGTGATAAAACAAAGGGAGAACATTCCGTGGTAGATCTGAATCTGTATGTTGTCCTACAGGCTTGGTTTTCGTCAAGAGTCCAGCAATCCGCTTGTCCCCGTGTGCAAACAGCCCAGTGTCTCAAAGACATGATCGGTCAACAAGTTAGGGATGGACTCAACGCAGTTTTAGTGTAGGTGATTGGGTGGGGGGGGGGGAAGATGGTTAAAGCAAATCCTGAGGCGAGGATCAATGGGGAGGGGGCGCTGGATAAATGCAAATTGGACCTTTCCATGCTTCGAGTATCTAACAGTAAAGAAAAATAACAGCAAGTATTAGTGATCTTTTTTTTCTTAATCAAGCGTTTTAATGTTGAAAACTATAATAATTAATAATAATAACCTGGGTCTGAAACAAAATGGTTGTTAATATTGATTTAAAGGACGAAGAGAATGAGATTTGCCATTGGAAATGAAAAGCGATCCACAGAAAAGTCTCAGCTCTATTACACAGTCACAAGATTGACAAAGCTTCTTCCTTGGCATGGCTCATCTCAACCATGAAACAGAAGAATTTGTCACATCAATACAGGGCCTAGTTATAGCACTAAAATTAATAATAATGCAAATGCCAAAAGTGCTCCAACACAGGTGAGTCACATTCATTTAAACAATGATCTTCGTAAACACCACTATTCCCCCCTTTGTTTTCTTGCTGGATTTTACTACTAGTACCGGTAGCCAAAATCGAAGGATCAGAATGTGTGACTAATGTGATTCCATCTTCTTATCTTATCTTATATAATACAGACGTTACTTCAAAAAAGAAGATGATTACGTCCTACGCGTCATGCATTCAGTCATGCATATTAACCAATGAGTTAAATTCTGCCAAGTCACTGGTTTTTCTGGCTAGCTCAGGCAACCCATTCCATGCTCTAATAGCACTACAGAAGAATGAGGTATTTGTACAACAGCTACATTATGATTAATTAACTCTCTATATCTCTTTACTTATCTTTGGTTTTGCTTGCCCCTTTTTTTTCTCTCTCTCTCTCTTCTCTATTTCTTCCACAATGCATGAGTGTGTGCGCATGTTTTCGTGTGATGAAGTCCCTTTAAAAAAGATATTATGTCGTTAACAATTTTAAATTACGTGAATGTATGTGTGTGTGTGTGTGTGAGAGAGAGAGATAGAGAGAGAGAGAGAGAGAGAGAGAGAGAGAGAGAGAGAGAGAATGAGATGGTCAGTTGAAAAAAGTTGGAGAGAAAAATAATGTCGGGGGATCTCTGGGCGCTTCTGCTTCACCCAGATCGATGGGGAAAAGTAAAGGTGTGGTTGCTCGTTGTGCTGGCCACATGACACCCTCGTTAGTCGCAGCCACTCTCAGTACATATGTGTACAATAAACAAGAACGGTTATCAATTTGAAACATCTACCGCCAAGTTTTGAACTGCTTTCTAAAAAGTTCTTACCTTTATATCAAGTTATTCGGTTCTATAACTCTTTGACTTCAGAAAGAAAGATTAATTTTTAATACACAGAGTTATGCCATTATTGGCCTTTAACAGCAGAGCTAATCAAATAGGCTTAAAACAAAGATATAGCTAATATTCATAATATACATCTTGATATTTAGATCTGTCAAGTAGATGGTGCTGATGTATGCTCCGTTAGAAAATATTTTTATGTTATAACACAGTTGCGTTACGTCTAGTGTCTCTTATAAGATAGGCCTATCTTATAAGTTATAAACGTTTCTTCTTAGCATAAGATATTTACGTCATACGCATATCCATGTGGCAGTGATGTTATGCATGTTAATTAGAGACATACAATCGGCTGAGTCCTGCCGGAACAGGAAACCCATTCCTCTAAGGTTCTAGGGCAGGGGTTCTCAACCTGTGGGTCGCGACCCCTTAGGGGTCGATTGACCATTAGCCAGGGGTCGCCTTAGACCATCGAAAACATGGATTGTTGTTGTCTATTCTCCTATTGCTGTATGTGTGTGTGGGGGGGGGTGTCGCGGCAGAGTGGGGGATTGTAAAAAGGCGTCGTCGAGCATAAAAGTTTGAGAACCGCTGTTCTAGGGATACGAAACACTGGTAGGCCGATGAAAGGGAGCTTTTAAGATCTTTAGAGTTTCAAGATTCTTGGACTTCAACTATTAGGCAATTACAATAAGGCTTGTCTTTGAGTCCGAAGATTAATAAGGAATGCAGTATTTCCCTTGGCTAAGCAGCCCCCATTTGACCTACATATTTTGCCACAACCAGTGCAAGCATAACAGTTACTAAGACACCAGGAAATATACGTTTGCCTCTTCACTGTCGATTTCATAGATACCATAGTTATAGTAAAATTAACCCTCAGGTAACTTTTAAAAGCTGGAGCTGTTTTAGAATTTTGGTAAGCCAGGATGCGAAAGTTTAAATTACTATTTGCAGTCTTCTTGTGTGAAAGTTTTATCCCGTTTTTGAATGGGAGCAAACACATGTAGTTATGTCAGTGTATCTTCATACTGTTTGAAAGTCAATTGATTGTGACTTTTTGTCTGGATAATTTCATTTGACTTTCGATGTTTTGATTAGATGACCTCTGTGTAATTGGAATAGAGGGCAAGTCAACCTGTAACTTGTAATTGACGGCCATGTTGTTGACTGAAGCACTGTTTGATATATCTATCCACTTTTAGTGGGTAATTCAATTCAATTTTTGTTAGTTTAGAATTAGACTGTATTGAACAGTTACAACATTGTTTTATGGCCAGTGTCCGTGTGGCTTGAAACTCTGTATGCTAACAGATGCAATCAAGATGACACATGAGGAACTCATGCTAGAAGCAAATGATATGTTTGGATTTGAGATTTGGGTAGAGAATCTTTGTGGTTTTTGAATATGTAAATAAATAATTTCTGTTTTGTTCATAGAAACCATTAGTTTTTTTATGTTCCTGACAGTTTCACTTTATAGCTTTTAAACAAAATCACATCAAATAAAGAAAAAAAAAGGTGGTTGAATGATACTTTTATTTTAAGAACTTTTGCACATACAACAAAAATTACATACTTTATGGTTTGTACAACCATTTTTAAGTAGTGTATCTACATAATGACAAAATGATGAATGTAACCTACTAAACAACTGATAACAAAATATATATCTCATCTAGAGTTCCTATATCAAATGGTACAATAATATCTTGGAGATCAAAGTTTAAATGCTTTTCATTTCAATATGAATAAAAATTTAGTGTATAAATGTTAAGTTAAAATTTTGATTTTCAAAAACTAGCTTGCTAAATAAGTCCAACACCCACTAACAATAGAAGGGTAAAAAAATTGTGCCCTGTTATAAGTAATGTCTTTTGGGATTATGAAATGAAAAATTTCTAAATACATTCTGGACAAGTTATTTATCTGAACAAAAAATCTTTTGTATCTCTACTATTATGTACTGGACCTAGTTTAGGAAACAGTAATCGTACATAAGCAATATTATACAGTATGTAATAACATTATCAAAAAGAAATTTTTTAATAAAAACAATTTTAAACAATAGATAGCATTTGTACAGATTTCTACAAATTCTTGTCCAAATAGACATGAAGTAAAGAGCTTTCTAATCAAAATTCCTCATTGCCAATGAAAAAAAATCTGAGGGTAAAAAAATAAATACAATAAATAAAGACATGTTTTTAATTATTTTTAATAGGTTCAAACCGGAATAACCATCTTCTGAGAATACATTATTATTATTATTATTATAGCTTTTATATAGCGCTACTTTCATGCTTATAGCATGCTCAGAGCGCTTTGGTCCAATCTCATTTGTGGACCGTTGGGGAGGGGGGTATCTAGGAGTTGGTTTTCCTTGCTGCCTTTAGGCACTCAGTAAACGCAACTCTGCCCGAGTCGAACCTCGAGCCCCCTTCTAGGTAGCCAAGACAAGCCAAGTTCAAGCGCATTTAGCCTCTCGACCACGCAAAATGTAGAGCAAAAATAGGAATTACGAGAAATAATTTAATTTATTTAGTGCTGTTAAACATATTATCTCAAAGTGACAGTTGGCTTGCATCGAAGATTGCATGACCATGCTTGATACAGCACTCAAGCTTACTGATGCCTATTGTACTAACAAGAAAAATAGGCCCTAGATTTATTTTTAAAAATAAATGCAAGTGGGAAACGTTTTTCCTTATGAAGGAATGGGGCACTGCCTGGGATTCTCTTGCTTCTCTTTCCACTCTGAAAATTAAAATCCTAGAAAAATTCAAAATTATCAAAGACAATACAAAATTTGCAATGTTGTAATTCATAGAAAAAACATACAAAAATGTTAAGTTAAATATGTTAAATATTGTAAAATACATACATCTTATATAATATCTTGTCATTTCCTGTTTTTATTCTTGCAAAACATGGTGGATTGCCCTGTAAAATTTAGTAAGCTCATAAATTAATCACTCATGTACTTAGCCAGTCAGCCAAGACTGTTGCCCAGGATGTGGCATTCGAGGAGCCATACATGAGCTAGGTAGTTGAGACATTTAGGTGAATGACTATTCTTAAGTAGAAAGAATATGGCTGTCATTCACCAATCTCACTACCCTACACCCCGGGTTAGTAGTTAGTAAAAACAAGGCCGTCCGCGTCGATCTATAGCGAAATTTCATTGCGCAACGGATTGCAACGGTAGATATCACATTCGGCGAGTCACATTTGCTTCTAAACTGACTTAAAGCTCACAACCAAACCTAACGGCACGTGCTTCTAATTTCTTTCAAAGCTCACAATCTAACCTAACGGCACGTGCTTCTAATTTCTTTCAAAGCTCACAACCAAACCTAACGGCACGTGCTTCTAATTTCTTTCAAAGCTCACAATCTAACCTAACGGCACGTGCTTCTAATTTCTTTCAAAGCTCACAACCAAACCTAACGGCACGTGCTTCTAATTTCTTTCAAAGCTCACAACCAAACCTAACGGCACGTGCTTCTAATTTCTTTCAAAGCTCACAACCAAACCTAACGGCACGTGCTTCTAATTTCTTTCAAAGCTCACAATCTAACCTAACGGCACGTGCTTCTAATTTCTTTCAAAGCTCACAACCAAACCTAACGGCACGTGCTTCTAATTTCTTTCAAAGCTCACAATCTAACCTAACGGCACGTGCTTCTAATTTCTTTCAAAGCTCACAACCAAACCTAACGGCACGTGCTTCTAATTTCTTTCAAAGCTCACAACCAAACCTAACGGCACGTGCTTCTAATTTCTTTCAAAGCTCACAACCAAACCTAACGGCACGTGCTTCTAATTTCTTTCAAAGCTCACAATCTAACCTAACGGCACGTGCTTCTAATTTCTTTCAAAGCTCACAACCAAACCTAACGGCACGTGCTTCTAATTTCTTTCAAAGCTCACAATCTAACCTAACGGCACGTGCTTCTAATTTCTTTCAAAGCTCACAACCAAACCTAACGGCACGTGCTTCTAATTTCTTTCAAAGCTCACAATCTAACCTAACGGGACGTGCTTCTAATTTCTTTCAAAGCTCACAATGTAACCTAACGGCACGTGCTTCTAATTTCTTTCAAAGCTCTCAACCAAACCTAACGGCACGTGCTTCTAATTTCTTTCAAAGCTCACAATCTAACCTAACGGCACGTGCTTCTAATTTCTTTCAAAGCTCACAACCAAACCTAACGGCACGTGCTTCTAATTTCTTTCAAAGCTCACAATCTAACCTAACGGCACGTGCTTCTAATTTCTTTCAAAGCTCACAACCAAACCTAACGGCACGTGCTTCTAATTTCTTTCAAAGCTCACAATCTAACCTAACGGCACGTGCTTCTAATTTCTTTCAAAGCTCACAATCTAACCTAACGGCACGTGCTTCTAATTTCTTTCAAAGCTCACAACCAAACCTAACGGCACGTGCTTCTAATTTCTTTCAAAGCTCACAATCTAACCTAACGGCACGTGCTTCTAATTTCTTTCAAAGCTCACAACCAAACCTAACGGCACGTGCTTCTAATTTCTTTCAAAGCTCACAACCAAACCTAACGGCACGTGCTTCCAATTTCTTTCAAAGCTCACAATCTAACCTAACATTCCATCCTTTCCTCTGCCTTTCGGACAAAGCAAACAATGCATTTACTATTTCTCGTGGTCACTGTCATCGGCATTAGTAAGGTTAATATCATGCACACAAAAACAAAAAAAAACAAAAAAAAAACATGCACAATAATAATTTCTGAAACAAAGACCAAAAGTACATTATTTTTTATCTGCTATATGAGATAATTCAAATATATTTTGTTTAATCTAGAAATCTGAAAAAAAAAAAAAAGATTAAATACAAAAAAAAGATTAGTCATAATTGTAATCATGTGAATCTACAGATCATTATATCTTACAGTATTACAATATATATATATATATATATATATATATATATATTACATTATATATATTCGTTATATCTGCACAAAATAAAAAAAAAAAGATAAATACAAAAATTGAGTGATTGTATTAAAGTTCAAATACACAATTTGATAACTACTATAAGGAACCACGTTGACGTAAGAGTGGGTTATTCATTTGTGGGTGTGTGGAGTGAAGCTTGAACATCTATAATGTTATTACTACACAAAAAAAAAAAACTTCCCACATAAGCAGACAAGTGATTAAATGAGCACAAAGAATAGAATCAAAAATAATAATGTAAACCAGACATATGCCGCTGGCCATACAAATAGTGAACACTGAATATATCCATGAATGGACACTACGACGTCTCAAAATACAATATGTCATACAGCCCTTTCTCTACTAATGTCAAAAAGTAGCTGCCAGAATCATTGAGTTAATATAGGGAAAAAACTAACATTTAAAAACAAAACTTGTATATGAGCACATTCATACCTGGGGATATAAACAAAGGGATACAACTCTTTCATACCAAGTAAACAAAATATTCACCCTGGCCATATCTTCCCCGGACAATAACCCTTTAGGAAGAACATTTGTGAGAAAAAAAAATATGCTGTAAATATGAACAAATGTATTAATGTATAAAGCTACATATTTTTTACCCATAGAATAAAGAGATCACTATAGTAATATATCGCTATGGTATTGAACAATACAGAAGAGCAGACTATTTTCTGACAGGGAAACTCAAGATGGTAAAGATATTACTTAGAATACCCCAACCCGAGGGCTTTAATTGCGTCATATCACAAAGATGATAAAGTTGATAAAGAGATGGTACATTACGAGGAAAAGTATTGTTTAAACTGTATAAAATTAGTGTATGATCAAAATGACCCAATGCTAGATGATGTTATTAACTACTAGCATTGTCATACAAGGGAAGGTCCAAAAGTTTGAGTCATGTTTTTAAAATCAGAGTTTTGTTTACATGTTAATTGTTATGTAATCGTTGTGTTGTGTTACAACAGTATCTTAAAACATTTATTAAAAAGTGATAGAAAAAGCTTTAGAGTCAACCATGCATAGTTTCTAATAACACATGACCCAGTTGCCAACAAACCACATGACAACGGGAAAAAAAAAAGCAAAATATCGTCAGGTTTAGCCTTTCAAATTCAATCCCAAATCAATTGTATGTTGTAAGGCAAAATAGACTATAAATTACGTCAATCTAAATTATGATGATGCGACAAGAAAAACCACAAAACAGAATGTCACAAATGACGTCGTCATCGCCTATAAAAGAAAGATGCGCTTTTTCATTGTGTACATTTTTACACATATATATTCCACAACAAAACTAACGGCGGCATTCATATACATCCAACTTAAAGAAAACTATTATAAGACCCCAAATTGTGTAGTAAAAATATTACAGGTAAAAATATTACAGAATAGCAAACTATACATCAATCACAAGTCAATGTAAAAAGACTAGGCAGACAGCAAAATAATTTTGTATTAGACCGCAGACCAAATGCATGTCACACTGAGTTTATTTTATAATTTTGTTTAAAAAGGGCACTAAATAAATGTATATACGGTAAAAACAAAAAAAAGCTTCCATCCATTTAAATACAAAGGATGTAATACAAGAGTTTCATATTTTCACAAGTTCACAGCAATCAATCACTCGTCAAAAGAACAAAGAACCCAATCTCATATGACACAAGTTTGAACTATAAACTATGTTTTAATCAAAGTAAATAGTCATGTGTATATTACTTTTAATTATGGTCCTGTAAAGATGCAACATGTACTCCAGTTAAAAAGTTACAAACAAAAATGTATTCTATTGAGTTATGATAAAGTGTTTCAATAGTGCACAGAAATATAAGAAGGGAGGTAACAAGAACTACTGCATTTTCAATATAAGGGAAGGTAACATAAGAACTGTGCTTTAGTGCAAAGGGTAGTACCCAAAAATACTACATATGTTTCAATATAAAGGGAGGTAGAATGTTCCAATACAAAGGGAGATAAAAACTGCATGTTTCAATACATTGGATGATATTATCAAACTATTTTAATGCAAAGAGTAATAAAAAAAACCTGTTTCACTGCAAAGGTTAGTAACATACAACATTCCATGCAAGGGAGGTATCCAACTGTTTTCATATAAAGGGTCGTAACATAGATTACTGTATATTTCAATGCAAAGGGAGGTTAAATAAATACTGTATGTTTCCTAAATAAATTTGTATACAGTGACAAGCGTAATCATATCAGTCGATACTATACAGGTGCACAGCGAAACTAGATAGGGACAAGTGGCGGTGGCCATATATTTCCCAGTTAAAATAACAATATAGACAAATTGTGTGTCTGTGTGTGTGTTTGTCCATGTAGAAGAGTGAAAATGAGACATACAAGAGACAAGAGAAAACCCAGCATATAGATGAGAAAACCCAGAATTTAGATAACAGTCCATGTTTTTTTCAATACAATGGATCATATCAAACTGTTTTAAAGCAAAGAGTAATAACAACTATGTTTCAATGCAAATGGTAGTAACATACAAACTGTATTTCAATGCAAGGGCGGTATTCAACTGTTTTCAAATAAAGAGTCGCAACAAAAATTACAGTTTCAATGCAAAGGGAGATGAAAACTTTCAATGCAAAAGGAGGTTAAAAAAATACTGTATGTTTTATTGCAAAGGGATGTCAAAACTATTTCAATACAAAGGGAGGTAAAAAAAAAACTACGAGTTTCAAAACAAAGGGAAGGTAACAAAAAACTGTACATATTTTAATGCCAAGAGCGATAAAACTTTCAAGCAAAGAAAGGTAAAGACAATTTTAATGCAAACGGCTGTAACATAAATACTAAAGTATTTGTTCAAATGCAAAAGGCCAAAGGAAGTGAAATAAGGGATTCCACTTTCCTGTATAAATTTGTATACAGTGGCAAGCGTAATAATATCATTTAATACTATACAGGTGCACAGCGAAACTAGATAGGGACAGGAGACATTGTCGTATACTTCAAAGTTAAAATAACAATGACAAATTGTGTGTCTGTGTTTGTGTTTGTCCATGTAGAAGAGTGAAGATGAGACATAGAAGAGACAAGAGCAAACCCAGAATATAGATTAGAAAACACAGAATATAGATTAGAAAACCCAGAATATAGATTAGAAAACCCAGAATATAGATAACCGTCCTTGTCTTTTCATCTTTTTTTTTACCTAGTTGATATATAAATGATTACTTTGAAAAATAATGAAGGGATAGTGAAAAGGAAAGAAAATAAAGAGTCCACATATGACAGTAATACAACACACTGTTGCACATCTTTTTGAGCCTAGTTCAGTTTAGAAAGCTAGAAGAATAAAAAAAAAGTCCTTCTCAAAAACAATTTTGTACCAGGTCAAGACAAATAAATAATGTTATGATTGCTGTGCATGTGTGTTAAGTACAATTTAAGTTATTTAGAAAGTACACAAAAAATGTATTACTCTGAAACCATTTTGAAACAAGATTCATAACTCCATCTGTGATAAGTAAAGTGATAATTAGAATGAAAAACAAGTAATGGTCTAAAACAGGGTGCACACATGTCCTAGTGATCAACTTGTTTTAAAATAAATATGTCAAGGAAGATTATGGAAACATTGAGTTCCCAAAGTAAAGTAAAAGCAGATTTTCATATTACTTTCTTTGAAGTAATGTCTATAATATATGACATACCTAGTGACTATGATGAATAGTAATCAAGAAGAAATCCATTTTCTTCTGCATACAAGAAATAATTTGCAAATACAAGTTCACCAATACAAGATACAAGTTTAGGCATAACTAAAATCAAAGCAGTAAATCAAAGTTTAGACTTTTCTGGAATGGAAATGTAAAAGAGTTAAAGTAATAGAAGTAGAGTGCTGTGACATTATATGGAATGTGTGGCCAACCGTGACATGGTCAAAAGAGTACCTGGCCAGTTAGTGGACTGGAAAGTAGCCATGTGTGTGTGTTGTCAACAATGAGAAAGTGGATTTGTTTTTGTTTGTGTATAACTGTTAGCCTCATGTACATTATATTACAATTAACTTCTTTGCAATTTAAGACTTAAAGGAACTTGTATCATCCACCACATAGAGATACAGATTTTGTGTGTTTTGATTTCGTTACATAATGATTTTTGTGAGAAATATCATAATGGTGTGGTACAAATATCTTAAAGCAATATTAAACTTACCATGTAGGCCTAATATTACTAAGAAGTAAATAGGCATTTTTTTTTAGCATTACTGTTGAGTTATGTGCAAAGTGAAGTTGGTACAAGAAACAATAAGTAAGACAAATTTGTTTTGGAAAATTGATGTATAAAGCAAGACAGACTTAATTATAGTATGTGTGTGTATTTAAAAAAAAAAACTTTTCATTTTACTTGATAAATATACTAGTCCAGAAGTAACAGACAGACCAAATAGACTCAGTTGTACATCAAACTAATATTGTTTGTATGATGATTTAAAATAGAATATGAATTGAATGCAATGATATTTATACAATGATGTAGAGTTGAATGATATGAATGAGAAGTGATGAGAAATACAGAGATAAGTATGAAAATAATGACAGCTAAATTCATGAGACTGACAAAGTCATAGTTTCATTCTAAGTAATTGCCTACTTAAATAGCATCAATAAAGTAATTACCTACTTAAATAGCATTAATAAAGTAATCACCTTATGTTATGTTGCTTGATAACATTGACTTCAATGAAATCACAATTTCTTCCCTTCATAAAAATATGCTAAGGCTGTCCAGTAGTATAAATAATTCAAGACCACAGAAAGTCTAGCTCACTATAAAAGCACCACAAAATAAAAGCTTATAAATTATGTCCCTCTAAATTATGATAATTCGACAAGGAAAAAAACTACACAAAATAGAATTTCACAAATGAAGTCATCGCCTATAGAGAAAACTTGTGCTATTTGATGTGTACATTTTTACAAATATACTCCACGACAAAACTAAGTGTGACATCATTATACATCCAACTTGAAGAAAATTATTAGGAGACCCCAATTGTGTAGTAAAAATACACAAGTCAATTTAGAAAGACTGCAGACAGCAAAAACAATGTATTTCATAACTGTATGCATTTCAATGTAAAGGGAGGCAACAAGAACTACAGCATTTTTGATACAAAGGGAACGTAACAAAAACTATGTTTCTATGCAAGGAACAGTACCAAATTAGTGTATTTGTTTCAATGCTAAGGGGGTAACAAATACTGATGGCGGTAAAAACTTCTATTACAAAGGAAAATAAACACTGCTGTATGTTTCAATACAAAGGAAGGTATCAATGCAAAGGGTGGTAACACAAATTACTGTTTGTTTCAATGCAAAGGGAGATAACAAAAAAAAACCACAACTATTTTAATGCAAAGGAAGTAGCAAGAATGTTCAATGTAAAGGGAGGTAACAAAACCTATTATTTGTTTCAGTGCAAAGGGAGGTAAAAACTATTTCAATACACAGGAAAGGTTACAAAAACTTTCAAAACAGAGAAGGTTACAAGAACAACTGTTTTAATTAGGCGTACTTAAATTAGCATTAAAGTAAGCATCTTGTATTATGTTGGTAACACCAACTGCAACAAAACTTCTGCCTAAGCTTTGACTCTAACAAGTAGAGTATGAACTGTCTACACATGTCACTCTTGATAGAAGCATTTAAAAACTGTCATTAACCCCTGACCAGAGCCCACAGTAATAATATGTAAACCCAACATTGAAACCTTATAAAATAAATAACAGATCTAAAATTCCAATACATAGGGAGATAAAAACTATGTTTTAATACAAAGGAAGGTATCTAACTGTTTTAATGCAAAGGCTGGTAATGAAAACTGTATGTTTCAACGCAAAGGTAGATAAAAAAAACTGTCAATGCAAAGAGAGGTTAAAACTACTGTATGTTACTATGTACAGGGAGGTAACAAAGGCTATTGTATGTGTTTCAATGCAAAGTAAAGTAAGCAACTAATGTTGCTTGATTAGTTGCTTGATTAACATTGACTTCAACGAAATCACAATTTCATAACTTCAGCCAAAGATTCGACTCTGTAACAGGTACTTTATAAACTGTCCACAAAGTCAATCTTGATAATAGCGTACAAGAACTGTCATAACCTCCGACCAACAATAATGACAATGATGATACACATATTCAGGGAAATACCAGAACCAACAGTATAAATACTGTTAAGTAAACCGAACACTGAAACCTTATAAAATAAATAACAGATCTAAAATGCCAATACAAACGGAGATAAAAACTATGATTCAATACAAAGAAAGGTAGCAAACTGAATGGAAAGAGTGGTAACAAAAATTTCTGAATGTTTCAACGCAAAGGGAAGTAACATAGAAACTGTATTTGTTTCAATGCAAAGGGCGGTAACAAATACTAATGGTTGTAAAAACTGTTCCATTTTAAAGGGAAATAAAAGCTACTGTATGTTTCAAAACAAAGGAAGGAATCAAACTGTTTAATGCTAAGGGTGGTAAAAATTACTGTATGTTTCAATGTAAAGGGAGGTCAACTATTTCAATGCAAAGGGAAGTTCCAAACCTACAGTTTGTTACTATGCACAGGGAGGTAACAAAGGCTACTGTATGAGTTTCAATGCAGAGTACAGTAACAAAAGCTACTGTTTCAATGTAAAGGAAGGTAAAAAAATAATTTTTGGAGGTAACAATAACGGTTAAAATACAAAGGAAGATATACAAACTTTCAATGCAAAGGAAGGAAAAAAAGAAAGAATAACTGTATGTGTTTCAATTCAAATGGAGGTACCAATGCTACTGTATGTGTTTCAATGACAAGGGGGGTTTAATAAAAAAAACTACAATGCAAAGGGAGGTTACATGACTGACCTACAGTGGTAAGGGAGGTAACGAAAACAACTATGTTTGATCACAAAGGGAGGTAAAAACTTCTGATTAAGAAACAAAACCTGTACAAGTCAATACAAAGGAATGGTAACAAACCTACTGTATGTGTTTCAGTGCAATATAAAACTTTCAATGCCAAGAGAGGTAACAAAGTTAACTTTAATGCAAAGGACACTAACAAATATGAAAGATTTTGTTTCAATGCAAAGGGCCAAGGCAAGTGAAATAAGGGATGCCACTATCCTGTATAAATGTGTATAGTAGTGACGTGTAATAAAATTAAAGGTAACATAATACAGAAGCACAGTCAAACTAGATACAAACACTAGACAAAGCCCAAATTTTTCCTTGTTTAAATAATAAAATAGACAGGAAGTAATTTTGTGTGTGTCCAGGTAGAAGAATGTGAGAAACAGAATGGGATAGAGAGAACAATGAACAACCCAGGTTATAGATAATATTATGTCCTATGTTTTGCATTGTTAATTGCCCTAGTTGATAGAATTAAACATTTTGAAAAATAATGAAGGGATATTGAAAATAAAAAAATAGTCAACATACAAAAGGAATATAGGCACTGTTGCACATCTTTATTTGCTTAGTCAAGTTTAGAAAGCGAGAAGAAAAAAAAAGTCAATGATTCTCAAAAACAAGACAGTACCAGACAGTACAACTTTGTACCAGGTAAAGGCAAATAAAATAAAAATGACTGCTGTGCATGTGTGTAAGAACACATGCCATGTTGTGTGGTTTGCGCGCTGGACTGTCGTTCAGATTTATAGATGGTCCAGGGCTCAAACCCTGCCCGCTCCCATCCCTCGACGTCCTGCGGGAGGTTTGGACTAGGAAGTAATTATCTTCAACTTTGAAGGAACATCCGAAACATGTAAAACAAACAAAATAACTAGTTATTTAGAAAGTTCACAAAAATGCATTACTCTGAAACCATTTAAAAAAAAATAAATTATAAAGCCATCACAGATAAGTTCCAGTAAGTGAAAATTAGACAGTTATAAAAAAACAGCCTAAAAATATTAACAGAGCACACACTTGTCCTAGTGGTCAACAATGATTTTTAAAAAATATGTCAAAGAAGATTATGGAAACAGAGATCCTAAAATGAAGTAAAAGCGGATTTTCATGTTTTTTAAAGTAATGTCTGTAATATATATAATAAGATAAGAAGTGATGATTATGAATAGTATAAAAGAGGAAATCCATTTTCTTTTGCATACAAAAAATTTAGAAATACAAGTTCACCAAATACAAGGTCACTAATTCAGGCATAAGTAAAATCAAAGTTTATACTGTAAAGCCCACATGTGACAAAAACAATTGAGGCGAAATTTATAGAAGGGATATGATAAAAAGGCGATAGAGATCCCACAGCAGTAGTGACATTCGTACAATCATAAAAGTATCTTCTTGGTGCACATGTGGAACTTTTCAAACAGGTTGTTAACGTGACACAATATACCCCACAAGTTAACCAGATAACACAAGCAGTCTAATAGATTTAAGATAAACGCAAAAAAAAAATATCCTGCCATATGCTTAATTTTTTTTTTAGCATCTCAGCTTATGCCCTTCAGTGATTCTGCAGATAATACGAACATCAACTTTAAAAAAAAAGCCAAATGGGAAATACACCAAAAGCAAAGTAACAAATGTTAAAAAAATCTAGTTTTAAAGTATCTAATAATAATTTTGATTTAAAAAACTACTTGCCAAAAATATTTCACGTCTGTTATACCTCTATAGTTTCCTATTTCACAGACTAGACTATATATAAGCTAAGAAGGAAAAAAAGGTCAAGTATGCAAAGTAACAGTTCCAAATAATTTACTAAACTTTAGAAAATCTTTTTTAAAAGTCAATAAGTAAAAATTACTATGTGTATTCTGTATTCTTTTAACTTATCTAATAAAAAAAATTAAAAAAAACAACTTGCCAAAATAACTCTAAAGGGATTTGCAGCAAGGGGTTTCTAGCAAGGCTTTCCCAGAAGGATTTCTTTGTCTATTTTAGGTGCTTTATTCCACAGAAAATTGCATCAGCTGAAAACATAAAAGGGACACTATGCAGAGAAACAGAAGCAAAATAATATTCCGGATATTTAATATCAATTAAATAAAATATTAAAAACTACTTGCCATATTATCATTACCAGGGATTTGAAACAAAAATTTTCTAGCAGGCACCTGCTGCAAGGGATTTCTAGCAGGCACCTCAAGCAAAGGATTTCTAGCAGGCACCTCCAGCATAAGATTTCTGTATGTCTATTTTAGGTGCTTTATTCCACAGACAAATGCATCAGCTGAAAACATAAAAAGGGACACAATGCAGAGAAACAGAAGCAAAATAATGTTCAAGATATTTAATATCTATTAAATTAAATAAGAAAAACTACTTGCCAAAATATCATTGCCAGGAATTTGAAGCAAAAGATTTCTAGCAGACACCTCCAGCAAGAGATTTCAAGCAAGTACCTCCAGCATGGGATTTCTCTTTGTCTATTTTAGGTGCTTTATTCCACAGACAAATGCATCAGCCGAAAACATAAAAAGGGACACTGTACAGAGAAATAGAAGCAAAATAATGTTCAAGATATTTATTATCTATTAAATTAAATAAGAAAAACTACTTGCCAAAATATCATTGCCAGGAATTTGAAGCAAAAGATTTCTAGCAGACACCTCCAGCAAGAGATTTCAAGCAAGTACCTCCAGCATGGGTTTTCTCTTTGTCTATTTTAGGTGCTTTATTCCACAGACAAATGCATCAGCCGAAAACATAAAAAGGGACACTGTACAGAGAAATAGAAGCAAAATAATGTTCAAGATATTTATTATCTATTAAATTAAATAAGAAAAACTACTTGCCAAAATATCATTGCCAGGAATTTGAAGCAAAAGATTTCTAGCAGACACCTCCAGCAAGAGATTTCAAGCAAGTACCTCCAGCATGGGATTTCTCTTTGTCTATTTTAGGTGCTTTATTCCACAGACAAATGCATCAGCCGAAAACATAGTAAGGGACACTGTACAGAGAAATAGAAGCAAAATAATGTTCAAGATATTTATTATCTATTAAATTAAATTTCAAAAAACTTCTTGCCAAAATATAATTGCTAGGGATTTTAAGCAAGGGATTTCTAGCAGGCACCTCCAGCACGTGATTTCTAGCAGGCACCTCCAGCGAAAAATTATTTCTGGCAAGGCATTTTTAGCAAGGGATTTCTGTATGTCTATTTGAGTACTTTATTCCACAGATAAAAGAATCAGGTGAAAAAAGAAACTATGCTGAAAAAATAAAAAAAGAAAATTATTGTTCATGGTATTTAATATGTAATTAATTTGAAAAACTACTTGCCAAAATATCTCATATTCCCAATAAGTGATTTCTAGCAAGGCATTGTCAGCAGGGCTTTCAGTCTATTTGGGTGCTTTTTCCAATCAAATGCATAAGCTGAAAAAAAGGCGAACTATGCAGAGAAACAGCAGAAAATTTTGTTTAAAATATTTTTTTAATCTTTTAAACATTATTAGAAAAACTACTTGCCAAAATATCTCGCAAGGGATTTCTAGCATGTCTTTTCCAGCATGTCAATTCCCTACATCTATTTTAGCTGCTTCTTAGGAGTTTATTGTGCCTTTGCTAAAGATCAAATAAAAATTTTTATGATTTACATATGCATCTCCTAATTCAAGAATAATTCATGTTTCCTGTAAATCTGTTTAAATGAATTAAAAGTTTTTAATTACAACTGCAAAATGCTTGAAAAACGAGTTTTAAATCTATATGAGTAGACTGGCTTCATTACAACTAAAGATAATGTATATGTAATATGTCCAAGTATTGCAAGCATCTAAAATAATCTTCAACATTGCATTTCATTATAAAAGAAACATGCAATAAATTTCATGAAGGAGACAATGCAATAAGTAAGAGAAAAGAGTTGATTGTGGAATCTTTAAAACTAAAACATTTTTATACATATATTTTAAAGTCATCAATAATGTATGACAATGAGCTGAAAAGACTAAAAATAGCATATTACATAACAACTAATGCAATACTGGATTAGGTCAAAAGGTAAATAAAACAATGAATTGATACTGGTAGTGTTAATGATCAGTGTTTAAATTTGTATGTACATCCTGTATGCATTATGTTTCAACCATGTAATATTTGATACGTGTTTCAACCATGTAATATTTGATACATGTTTCAACCATGTAATATTTGATACGTGTTTCAACCATGTAATATTTGATACGCGTTTCAACCATGTAATATTTGATACGTGTTTCAACCATGTAATATTTGATAAGTGTTTCAACCATCTAATATTTGATAAGTGTTTCAACCATCTAATATTTGATACGTGTTTCAACCATGTTATATTGATACGTGTTTCAACCATGTAATATTTGATACGTGTTTCAACCATGTAATATTCGATTGGTGTTTCAACCATGTAATATTTGATACGTGTTTCAACCATGTAATATTTGATACGTGTTTCAACCATGTAATATTTGATACTTGTTTCAACCATCTAATATTTGATCCATGTTTCAACCATCTAATATTTGATACGTGTTTCAACCATCTAATATTTGATACGTGTTTCAACCATCTAATATTTGATACGTGTTTCAAACATCTAATATTTGATATATGCTTTAATCATCTAATATTTGAATACATTTTTAAAGGCATGAAAATAGCATTCAATCACAAATAAAACAAGGCAAAAATAGGAGAAAAGATCAAAGTAGGAGTTGATAGTTGCATTACTATTAATTGTAAGAAGATTTCTTATTAGCATTTAGCATAAAGATAACATTTGATTACTAAGAAGTTGAGATGCTTAAAATCTTTTGCATTGCAGTTCATTATAAAAGAAACATCATGCAATAAATTTGATGGAAAAGGAAACAATGCAACCAGTAAAAGATTAGAGTTGATTGCGAATTTCTAAAAACTAATAAATTTCTATACATATAGCGTTTGATCAAAAAACAACTAATGCAATACTGGATTAGGTCAAAAAGTAAATAAAATAATGTGAATTGATTGTGGCTTTGTTAAAGTTCAGGTGTTTAAATCTGTAAGAACATCTATTTAATCCCATTTGTTGCAAGCATCTAAATGATTAAGATGCTTAACATATTTAGTATTGCAGTGTTCATTATAAAAGAAACATTCAATAAATTTGATAGAAATGGAGACAATGCAATAAGTAAGAGATTCAGATTAGAGTTGATTGTAGCTTCTTTAAGACAAATTTCTAAACATATATTTAAGTTATCAATTATGCTTCATAATGTGCTGAAAAGACTAGAAATAGCATTTGATTAGAAAACAATACTAGATTAGGTCAAAAAGTAAAAATAGTATGAATTGATAATGGCTTTGTTAAACATATAGTGGTGTTTAAATGTATGCATCATGTTTCAACCACCTAATATGTGATACCTGTTGCAAACATCTAATATTTGAATATATGCTTAGTGGCATTAAAATGGCATTCAATTACTAATGAAACAATGCAATAAATAGGAGATAAGATCAAAGTAGAAACTGATAGTGACATTCCTATTATAAGATTATTTCTAATTAGCATTTAGCATATATTAAAATGTATAAAGATAGCATTTCATTACTAAGAAGATAATGGAAGTTATAAATTAAACAAGATTATGTATATAAAAGGCTTTGCAAACAATTGTATTATGTATAATACATATCATGAATCCATCAAGTCATTCAAGCATTAATGTTTAGTAAATATGTAAAGCATTAAATATAAAATGAAAGTACCAGTATTTGTAACAAATTAATAAAACAATAAATAAGAGAAGAACCAAGAATGAATTGTGGATTTGCAAAACATAGTAAATGTCTATACTTCATCCAAGCAAAAAATGCAATGTCAATACTGGATTAGTTCAAAAAGTAATTTAAAAAAGTTTATTGTAGCTTCCTTAAAACTAATAAGTTTCTATACATATATTTAAGTTATCTATATTCGATAATGTGCTGAAAAGACTAAAAATATAATTTAATTACAACCATTCAATATTTGATACATGTTTCAACCATCTAATATTTGATATACTTTGTGACCTGAAAATATTCAATTAGGGACTACAAATGAAACAATGCAATAAATAGATAAGATTAAAGTAGAAATTGATATTAATATTCCTATTAGTTGTAAAAATAACATTTCTAATTAGCATTTAGTATATATTAAAAACTATAAAGATATTTGATTACTAAGAAGATAATGCAATTTATAAATAGAAAAAGTGAAGATGATAAAGGCTTTGTACACAATTGTAATAAATATAAATATCAGGAATCCAAGTTTTTGAAGCACCAAATGTTTGTTAAATATGCAAAACATTAAATATGAATATTCTGAAGTAACAACCAAAACATGTAAAATAAAACAATATAGGTCTTATGTTGTTTGTTAATCTCTTATACGAGAATCCATTATTTCAAAATGTGTATCAAGATTTAGACAATAAAGTCGGTTAAGATTTTTTATAAAAGTTAAGGCGAGGCCAATCACGTTACGTAATGATAGTTAAAGTGGTCCAACAACACCGGCCCATCCCCGCCCACCGGACAATTGCCCGGTTACCCATATAGCCAGTCCGCCCCTGCCACAATCTTCAATAATTTTCAAATCCACGAGATTTAAGATTCGAGTTGATGGAAACATTGTAAACTATGTCACACGCAAACACACACACACACACACGCACAGATACACGAGTTGATGGAATTGCAAATTATGTCACACGCAAAACACACACACACACAGATACACGAGTTGATGGAAACATTGTAAAATATGTCACACGCAAACACACACGCAAACACACACACACGAGTTGATGGAAACATTGTAAAATATGTCACACGCAAACACACACACACGCGCACACACACACACACACAAACACACACTTTCTTATTATTTAACACACACACACACACAGATACACCATGCTGCACTTGAATCACATTAACTGTATAGAGCGGTTCGCGTTGTTTCTCGGACTGAAGGAATTCGAACAATCGCCCGCTACCCTCTACTCTTTTGTTTTAAAGTTCTGGATTGTCACAGTTGTTACCGTTGGAGTGTAATTTGTTTTAAGGGGGCGGGGTGCGTAGAAGATTATAAACAGTTAAAATTTCAGTCCTACTGGCGTGGGGGGGGGGGTGCAGGGACTTAAGAAGACAAGACAAACTTTTAATTGCATTAATGCTTCTTATTGGAAGCGGCAGAGCGGTAAAGCGCTTGGCTTCCGAATCAGAGACCGGGGTTCGAATACTGTTGAAGACTGGGATTTTTTTATTTCGAGATCTTCGGGCGCCTCTGAGTCCAGCCAGCTCTAATGGGTACCTGACATTAGTTGGGGCAAAGTAAAGGCGGTTGGTCGTTGTACTGGCCACATGACACCCTCGTTAACCGTAGGACACAGTAAGAGATGGCCTTAAAATCATCTGCCCTATAGACTAGTATAGACCACAAGGTCTGAAAAGGGGAACTTTACTTTACTTTAATGCTTCATATTTTTTTTTTTTGCCTAAGACATGCAATTTGAGGCGGACTTGACGAAAAGAGAACCAGATCTAGATTAGAGATTAGAATCAGGATTATTACATCGACTGGACCTCACGATGACCTCTAACTACTAACAAAAAAATGCAAACTAAATTTCTATGTCCAAATTACAAGCTCCTCATGGCTTGTAAAGACTTTCCTCCAGGGAACAGTACCAGGAAAACTATTTACACTGTCACCTTTATAATTGAGTGTCTGACGTTATTTGGAAGGTTGTTCTCTCAAAGTTACTTTTAGTTACGTTCAGTTTATACACTGGTTATACTAGTATACAGAATTCTCTATCATATTCTTTATAATTCTATTTTCTAGAATATCCTTTGTCATTAAAATTGCTTAGCCGTTGGGATTTGTCTGTAAATGTGGAAAGATTTTCTTTTAAAATTATAATTTGGATAAAAAAATTTTCAAACTTTTTAGGATCACGAGACATTTTTTTTAAATTAACGAATTAGTAAAGCATAATTTTTTTTAGTGATAATTATTTAATTTTGTTTTATGCATTAAAAGGGGAGCCTATCCCTCAGTAGTGAGTTATATGGCAGTGGTTTCTTAGTTCTTTCCCTTAGTTTATTTTTTTTTTTAAGTGACCTGTTGGATAGTTCACGGTCGGAGAGTTGGTAAGATAGTGAGAGCGAAAGTTAAACAGAATTCGTCAAAGTCAGTCAGTTGCGGACAGTCAGTTGAATCAAATGAAGTTAAAGTGATTGGAATATTAAAAAAATATTTCACAAGATACAATAAAATGTGTCGATAAAAGGCAAGCTACAAAGTTTGTCACAGTTTAAGCCAACAAATGAAGCTGTCCCTACGTGTATTTTCTGTTGGTTGACATTGGGCTCAAGTTTATTACTAGACGACGAATGGTTCAATTGGAGGATGATAAAAGTTATATTTCCTCAACAGAAGAACCAGGTTTAAGTCGTCAGCCTTTCTCCCAGTACAATTAAAAGGAGAGTGAAAAAAATGTAGATAAACTGTTCAGTCAAAAGTATTTATCAAATCAGTACATTTCCAAATATTTTTAATTGCCATTAACCTTTAAAACGCGTGTTGTAGTTTAGCCTCTAAACATCTGAATTGTAATTCCATTTTGTATGCACTCATTGTAAAACAGTTCAGCACTTTAAGGGTTAAGTACAACGACATAATGAAACCGACCAACTCATGGAATTTATTTGCGTTGCAAACAAAGTTGTGAAATCCTAAACGAAGTAGCAGCTAAAAAAAACATTATGCGACCACCATTCTCGAAGTATAAACTCATAAATAACCTTTCTATTGTAAAGTAGTCAAGTTTATCTTTCAGACCTAGCGATGATGTAAAGGTAGCTATGTTTTTGTGGCCCACCATTAACTCTTTACCTACGTAATTATTTTCCTTGTTCTGACAGAATTCTTCTTTTTTCACATTTGTATGTCATGATCAAACTTTAAAAACATCTTTGTTTGATAAGTAAACGTTACTTTTGGTATAGAATTATAGGAGAATGCCTGCTCTTTTTATAAAACACAAAATTAAAGTTTATAAAATAAAAAAATTAATTGAATTTAATGGGGTAGAATCAACGATGGTATCGTTAATTAGGAGAGAAAGAGTTAAAGAAGGTGTAATGTGGCCAGCACAACGAACAACGTTTCCCTCAATTAGTGTCAGGTACACATTAGAGCTGGGTGGACTCAGGGGACTGGCAACAAGAGCATTCAGAAAAGTTGTCGAGACAAATGAACCGAACTTGTACCGACTATAACTTATTATCAACCAAGAAAATCTTTGTGGCTAAGTGTTGAACCCGGGCCTCGTGAAGTTAAGAGTTTAAAACTTTAAACGTCATCCAATGAACCACCACACCTCACCTATCACTTAGTCTTTTAAACTGTTGGGGCACCACACACCATTCTTCTCTTATTTTTCCCTTTAATAGAATTTCATTCAATTACAGTACAGGCCTGTCCATTCTTTAATTTTATTTCCCATATATATATATATAGATAGATAGATAGTTAGATAGATAGATAGATAGATAGTGAGATAGATAGATAGATAGATAGATAGATTGGGCCTATGTGTGTGTGTGTTTATATATATATATATATATATATATATATATATATATATATATATATATATATATATATATATAATACGGGGGAGGGGGAATCCCATTCACACACCCCAAAAAAAAAATCTTGTCTATGGCCATGAATTAGGTAGGTCATTTATTTTAATTAGAAACAGCAATGGGCCAAAGACTGTTCCCTATTTCAATCTTGAATTATTTCCGTTCGTTCTCTTCCTGTGTCAGAAAAGCCTGAACCCCTCATCCTCAATGTAACTGACGTCTCAAGGCTGGTCTCAAACTTACATTTGTATGTCCTATTGTCACGGTAGATGACGTTGCAAGACTTCGAACGGACCCGCTGGAATTGGGAACGGTAATTGTTTAGTATGGAAGTGTGTATGTAACAAGTAAAAGATTAAGAAACACAAAAGTAAACTAAAAAGTGTAAGGTTGAAAAGAAAGGAAACAAATTATTTTCGATTCTAAACATTCAAAGATATTCACACTTTTTTTTGTTTTCCATGTATCGGACTCTCCGTTAGAATTGAAGACTATTACATCCTAGACCAGGGGTTCTCAACCTGTGGATCGCGACCCCCCTTGGGGGCCGATTGACGATTTGCCAGGGGTCGCCAGAGACCATCGAAAAAATGAATAGTTTTATCTATTGCTATTGCTGTGTGTCTGAAGGGGGGGGGGGGTCGCGGAAGAGTGTGGGATTGTAAAGAGGGGTTCGCAGAGCTTAAAAGGTTGAGAACCGCTGTCATAGACCAAACGTCCCGCTGAACGGCGGGGTAGCAGCGGACAAGAGAAGAGTACAGGACCATCGAAACGGAAGTGTAGAGCGCTTACCACACCATTTGGGATAGAAGAACAGATTGTTCAATAACTATATCGTTAAACTCGACATACTCAAAGGTGGGGTGCGATCAGTGTTTTCTTGAGTCAGACGCGAGTAACTTGTAGAGAATGATTTTTGGGATGCGATTGTCTTCGATCCGAACATGTCCAAACCAACGCAAGCGACTCTGTCTGAGGACTGTAAAGATGCTGGAAATACCTGTAGGCGCAAGGGTCTCAGTATTGCACACTCTTTCTTTCCATCTGATTTTCAATATCCTTTGGAGACATTGCAAATAGAATGAGTTAAGTTTTATAATCAGAATAATTTAAAAGTTTGCAATGTTTGAATGCATGTTTGCGTTCAGATTTTGTTAAGTGACTTTCTTTGTGAGAATGTTTTTAGTTCATTCTTATAGAAAGCAAAAAAAAAAAAATTTCCCCTTTCAGACCTAGAGGCCTGCAGGGCAGATGATGTAAAAGTCATCTATTTCTGTGGCCTACGGTTAACGGTGATATCATGTGGCCAGCAGAAAAACCAACCGCCTTTACTTTACCAAAATTAATGCCAAGTACCCATTAGAGGTGGGTGGACTCAGAGGCGCCCAGAGATCCCGAAATCACAAATACCAATTGTCAGGACTGAGTTCTGGTCAGCCTGGGTCTCCTGTTTACTGTAGAGGAGAAGGGGGGCAATTCGGGTTGTTGACTTTGAGACTGTTATTGTTTTGGGTTGTTTTGATTTGGTGAGATGTTTTTGTTGAAAATAATGTAACTCATAATAGGGCAGTGTGGTTTTGTTCCTAGTCCAGGACAGTTGGACTTTAGGATATAGATATAGTCGAAGTGTAGACTCTAATTATTTCTCTGTGTTGTCACTATTCAGTCTATGGAATATTAAGCTGATATATTTTTAATTGATACTGGATATTTCAAATGTCTGAACTGATTCTGTATTATAGTACAGATAATGTAATAAACATGTTATATGTCTGTGAGTTGGCATTCTGAATATTTGTTCTATCGTTGTATGTGTCGTTGTGGTATTGCCCAGGACTTGGGTACATTTAGTAATACACATACGTATATTAGAGAAGAAATGAGTCTTGACATTTTGGGGGCCTGTCCAAAACAACTACATGCGATGGATGCATCAATCTCCAGTGAAGCATCTGCTGCATCCAGATAGAGTATATCTCTGAGTACTATAACCTGAAGTATCTGCTGTATTCAGACAGTATATATCTCTGAGTACTGTAACCTGAAGTATCTACTGCATCCAGACAGTATATATCTCTGAGTACTGTAACCTAAAGTATCTGCTGTATCCAGACAGTATATATCTCTGAGTACTGTAACCTGAAGTATCTGCTGTATCCAGACAGTATATATCTCTGAGTACTGTAACCTGAAGTATCTGCTGTATCCAGACAGTATATATCTCTGAGTACTGTAACCTGAAGTATCTGCTGTATCCAGACAGTATATATCTCTGAGTACTGTAACCTGAAGTATCTGCTGTATTCAGACAGTATATATCTCTGAGTACTGTAACCTGAAGTATCTGCTGCACCCACACACCCATAAGGAGCGGAAACTCGTCGTCTGTATTTTAGGCTGTTACTATCTAATAATAATGATTTAACAGGCCTACTGTGTTCACTATTAGCAAGTAATAGTAGCACCCCTTAGTACGTCTAAACATAAAGGTATATGCAAGGGCAAGTTCGTCCCTCATAATTGGATTACCATTACGCTCATTCCTTGGATTATACTGAAGAAGCTGCTGCTGGATCTAATACTTATATGAATTTAACTTTTGTGGTACATTCCTTTTGGATTATACTGAAGAAGCTGCTGCTGGATCTAATACGTATATGAATTTAACTTTTGTGGTACATTCCATGTTGGGATTACCTGTTGGATTATCTTCCTGAAATAGACTAAGAGCAATCACCTTATTGGATAACCTTGGACTATTGTCTTTAACCTGTTGGAGTACCAGTTGAACAACATTAGTAGGAGCAGAGGTATTAGTATTATTTTAATTTTGCTTTAATTGTTTTTGTATGTATATCATTTTGTGAGCTAATATTGTAATAAAGGACACTGCTCTAGGAAAATGTCAGAGTTTATACCTCGTCCATTTGAGGAGATAGTAGCCCAGGCTCAGATGTTGGGGTTTAAGGGCAAAACGTTAAAGAAATTTATAGATGCCCAACAGAAAATTGACTTAGATAGACTGACAAGGGAAGCGGAGGAGAGAAGACATATAAGAGAGATGGAGGACAAACAACTAGCAAGACAACATGAAATGGATAAGAAAGACATGACAGTTAACGACAACCCCAAACAGAGTAAACAGTTAGACAAAAACCTAAAATGCATGACAGACAACGAGGACTTGTTATTCTACTTAGAACTGTTCGAAACGACTGCTACTGCTAACGACATTCCCAAGACAAGATGGCCACTTGTCCTCACTCACAAATTAAATGAAAAATTAAAATTGTTTATGATACAAACAAAACTGATACATAACACTGACTATGATCTTGTTAAGGGGGAGCTCCTAAAACAAGCCCAACTAACGGAAGAAGCCTGTCGGACACTTTGGCATGAACTTTCCCCAAAGATGGACGATATGAAAGATTTTTATGTCCATTTGAAAAGGACATTTGACAACTGGCTTAAAACATCACAAACCCCAATGACAGTAGACGGTATAATTGACCTGATAATGAAAGACAGACTTTACAGTGTGCTATCTTCTGAGGCCCTGAAAGATATTTTGCTACGAAAGCCTACTTCAGCCCAAGAGGTCTTAGACTGTATTGATCAATTTAGAGATGCCACTAAAGGCTCTACACATATTGTAAAGGGAAGTAACAAAGTAACTAGTAACGATATCCCATATGTAGCATTTGGTGCCACTGGTCAATCTAACAGTCGTCGCCCGAATAATATAAACACAGAGGGGACACAAGTGATATGCTATAGATGTGGAAAGGGCGGACACATTGCTCGATGGTGTCGGGTAAAGATAAATGAGAATAGAGGTCCAACACAGCAATGACTAAGAGTATTACCAGAAAGGGGGCAACAAGTGGGATTGTTTGCATGTCACACTGATACATATAATTTTTTAGATTATAAAGATAAATCAGTTGGTGGATTGAAAATAGTTGAGGGATTTTTAGGAGATCGAAGGGTATCGGTTCTACGAGATACAGGGGCGAGCATAATTGGGGTCCGAGAAAGTTTGATAGAAGAAAGTCAGAAGATAGATGGGTTTTTCACTTTAAAATTAATAGATGGACAAACTTTTCAGTATCCACTTGCGTGGATAGACATTGATACTCCATTTTTAAAAGGAGTCTTTGTAGCGGCCATGTTTAAGGACCCAATAGCAGATATTATTATTGGAAATGTTGATCAGGCTAAAGCATTTTTATATGGGAATGCTGTTACTAGGGCAATGGCGAAAACAGAAGACACTAGGGTCAAATCGGAAGATAAGGACAGGATTGGTTTAAGTAAGTGGATGGAATTGGACAGTGATTTTAGAGAGGATCAAAGAAATGATAGTTCGTTAGTTAGATTATGGGAAAAAGGGAAAGCAGGAACGGTCGAAGATAAGAAAAAGGGATTGGTATCATTTATTGTGGAAGAAGGTCTACTTTACAAAGAATTTGAGAGAAAAGATAGCCCTGGGGTAATAGAACGACAACTTGTAATCCCTACGAATAGACGTAAACTAATATTAGAAATAGCACATTCTACACCTTTAGCTGGACATATGTCTATAAATAGAACCAGGTATCGGATATATTCGCATTTCTTTTGGCCTGGGGTAGATAAAGATATAAAAACATACATTAAATGTTGTGACCTTTGTCAAAGAGGTAGACACCCAGGAAAAGCTGGAAAGGTAGAACTAGGGCGCATGAATATTATTTCCACTCCATTTGCTAAAGTTGCTATTGATATCATAGGACCACTCCAAATGACAGATCGGAAGAATAGATTCATTTTAACGTTAGTTGATTTGGCAACAAGATGGCCGGAAGCTGTACCACTACCTAATACAACAACACCAGTAGTAATAGAAGCTCTAAGTGCTATTTTTACTAGAATAGGATTCCCGGAACAGATACTCTCTGATAATGGATCTCAGTTCAGATCCGAATTATACAAAGAAATATGTCAGTTTTTTAAAATAAAGATTGTTAAATCAACACCATTTCACGCCATGTCAAATGGGGGCGTAGAACGCTTTAACGGGACTTTGAAGTGCATGCTGAGAAAGACGGCCGAAGCAGAACCTAAGAATTGGGATAGAGTTATAAATGCACTTCTGTTTGCGTACAGAGAGGTACCAAATGAGTCTACTAACATTTCCCCTTATGAAATGTTGTATGGAAGGAAAGTCAGGGGGCCTATGTCAATTCTAAAAGATCTTTTTACTAATCAACAGGTAGAACCAGAAATAAAGAATGTGTTTGACTATTTATTAGACCTAAAAAGTAGGCTGGCTGTGGCTTGTCAAATAGCTCAGAAAAATAGCTCAAAATGTAAGGAAAGTTATAAAAGGTATTATGATAGAAATAGCAAAGAAAAAGATATTCAAACAGGTGATTCTGTGCTTTTACTGAAACCACAGAGACAGAATAAGTTAGCCTTGCACTGGGAGGGGCCCTATAAAGTAGAAAAAAGAATTAACAAGTTTAATGTAAAAATAAAGAAAGGCAATCGAGTAAAAATTCTTCATGTTAACAGACTTGTAAAATATCATGAAAAAAACAACACGGAATGTACGGTTAAGGAAAATAGTGATCTACAACTCTCGGGAACTGCGTCACATGTCTTGTATGGGGGTCAAGGGGAAGAATTATTACATGCGTGCATAGCGTCCCTTGTAACCGACCAGGAAGATGATAACCAAGAGGATGAAGTTACTGAGTTACCTACTCTTGAGAGTACTAATTCCAGAGAACATATTAATATCAATACTGAATTAACCGAATCCCAAAGAGAACAGATTCAGACGCTAGTTGAGAAGTATAAAGATATAATTACTGATATACCGGGTAAAGCGAAGGTTAAAGCATTCAACATTGAGCTCACAACAGAAAAGCCTATTACACTGAGGCCATACGCAGTTCCTATTCATATGAGAGATGTCTTAGACCAGGAGATAGAGAACATGATTCAAATGGGCATTATTGAAGAGTCTCAATCGCCCTATGCATTTCCTGTTGTTTTGGTTAAGAAAAAAGATTCAACAGTACGTACTTGCATAGATTTTCGGAAATTAAACGCGGTTACCAAATTTGACGCGGAGGCTATTCCAGACCAAGAAGATCTTTTCTTACCACTTAATAGTGCCAAATTTTTTACAAAGATAGATCTAACAAAAGGCTTCTGGCAAATACCAATAGAAGAGAATAGTAGGAAATACACTGCATTCAGGGTACCAAGTGGTCACTTTCAATTTAAATATCTACCGTTTGGTCTGCTTAATTCTCCTAGTTTTTTTAATCGCACTGTTAGGACCATTCTTAAAGGACTGGAAAATGTTGTGTTCTATTTTGATGACATTTGTGTATTCGGGCATGATTGGTCATCACACTTAATAGCACTAGAGAAAGTGTTGTCCAGGCTAAAAGAATATGGGTTTACTATCAAGCCAAGCAAACTTGAAATCGCGTATCCTAAAATAACTTTCTTGGGTAATATTGTAGGTGAAGGAAACATATACCCAGAACCCAATAACAGAGACAAGGTATTGAATATAAAAGCACCAAAAACGAAAAAAGAGGTTCGATGTTTGCTAGGTATTACTAATTTTTATAGCAGATTTATTCCAGCGTTCGCGGAAATAGTATTTCCAATTACTGGATTGTTAAAAAAAGGGACACCGACGAGGGTCAATTGGACTCCAGAATGTGACCGGGCATTAAGAAAAATTCAAATGTGCATGACACGGGATCCTATACTGAAATTACCAGACGTTAATAGACCATTTGTTGTGCAAACAGACGCGTCGGACATAGCCATATCATGTTGTCTTTTGCAGGAAGTAGAAGGAATATTCCATCCTGTAAAGTTCTTAAGCAGAAAACTGTTGCCCAGAGAACAACGGTATTCAGTGATTGAGAGAGAATGCCTTGCCATTGTTTGGGGGGTGCAACGCTTGTCCAGATATTTATATGGCGCTAAATTCACAATTCAGTGTGACCATAGACCACTGGCCTTTTTGAAGAGCGCAACATATGGGAATAATAGGATTTGTCGTTGGGCTCTACTATTACAATCATTTAACTTTGATGTAGAACATCTAAAGGGCAAACTAAATGTAATTGCTGACTTTCTATCTAGACTAACAGAATAGACCAACATAACATTGATTACAGATAACTGAAATTTAATATTTATTCATTTCAAAGTTATTTGTTTGCTAGGATTGGGGATATGTAATTAAACGCCTTTTACAAAAGGTAGAATATATGTTTGCACACTAATTTTTGTTTACATGTTGATATATATATATAAGTATAATTATAATTGCTTAGTATGTTGTATATAACATTTAAATATGCTTGTTCCACTGACTATTTGTTTTTGTTTACATGCTGATATATATATATATATATATATACATATAATTATTATTGCCTAGCAGGTTGTGTATAGTATTGACATTTCATGTGGATACATCGTTGTTTTTTTTTTGTTTTTTTTTTACAAACTGTAGGCTATGTTTTAGTACCAAGATTACTTTTGTTTGCATGTTGATATATGTACGTTTTGGAAATCTCTTTATTGGAAGTTTGTCTGTTTTAAATGAACCCAGAAACAGACAAAAATTAGAGGGGGGAGAAATGTCAGGACTGAGTTCTGGTCAGCCTGGGTCTCCTGTTTACTGTAGAGGAGAAGGGGGGCAATTCGGGTTGTTGACTTTGAGACTGTTATTGTTTTGGGTTGTTTTGATTTGGTGAGATGTTTTTGTTGAAAATAATGTAACTCATAATAGGGCAGTGTGGTTTTGTTCCTAGTCCAGGACAGTTGGACTTTAGGATATAGATATAGTCGAAGTGTAGACTCTAATTATTTCTCTGTGTTGTCACTATCAGTCTATGGAATATTAAGCTGATATATTTTTAATTGATACTGGATATTTCAAATGTCTGAACTGATTCTGTATTATAGTACAGATAATGTAATAAACATGTTATATGTCTGTGAGTTGGCATTCTGAATATTTGTTCTATCGTTGTATGTGTCGTTGTGGTATTGCCCAGGACTTGGGTACATTTAGTAATACACATACGTATATTAGAGAAGAAATGAGTCTTGACACCAATCTTCACCTGGATTCGATCCCAGTATCCCCGTTTTGGAAGCCAAGCGATTTACCGTTCAGCCACCGAGCCTCCTGAAAGCATACAGTATGTAATACAAAGCTTTTTATGACGCTGTGTTTAAGATAACAAACCACAATGAGCCAAGGGCATATATAGTTTCTTAGTTATTTAGAAATGAAAGAGTTACATCCCTTTGTTTCTATATTCTCAGGTATGACATAAGGGGAATTATCTATTGTATTTTAGTAATTTTTATTATAGGAAGGCCTTCCTAGCCGTGACATTCTGCTGAATGCACCACACACAGGTAATAGTACTCTGACTTGATATCTCGACTCTAATGGATGCTGCTGGTGTGATTAAGCCTGCCAGTTTGACTGACCGCATTTTGCATCTGATTTCCTTGTTGCTTTATAGCGCTAGATAGATGGCCTTCCCATCGGTCCACACCACGCCATGAGCAGGATGTACAACATGGACTGGTCACAGGTCCAGCGGTCAAGCTGATAACTCAAGAGCAAGTGGCAACTAAATACACGTTGCAAAGCCTTGTGTAACCTTCTTAAAGGGGAATCACTCCTAAAATCAAAATTACTAAAAAAAAAATTAATTAGCTAACTCCCCATTATGTCAGGGTATGAATTTCAAAAGAATGCATGTGTGTGTGTAAAGGGGGGGGGGAGTTATTGACTGGTTGGAGTTGTTTTCTAAGCGTGGAGTTGAGCTTGTGTCTTGTTGCTGCTACTGAATGTTTACGATAATAAAGAACTTATTTTCATGGATTGCTTTTTGCCAGTTTTGCGCAGTCTATTTAGCAGTAACGTTTGTACATGATCGATCTGCAGTGAAAGAATGAAGTCATAGTTGGCCTATTCTAAAGTACACCTTTGACCCCAGTAAAGAATCTGACACTTGGTAAGGGGGAGGGGGGTATCGGGCGTGTGTTCGAATTTTTATTTTGAGATGAGTTGTGTTTGCTGAGCACGGTAAAACTGAAATATTGGAAAATAAACTTGATGAAATTAATTGACAAATTTACGATTAAGAAACAAAAAAGCGAAAATGAAAAATAATTTTTCTATAACTTTTTTTTTTGTTTTTGCTTTATTATTTTTAAAAAGTTAAGGTCTTTATCCTCTAATACCTCACTTCTATTTCAATTCTCCGATCAAGTTGAAACTTTAAATCATTGTTTATTTATTGTACCTAACAAAACACGAATCAATTTTCATAACTTAACCAATTAGTTAATAAATTAGTGGTAATTAATTATTTGGTTTGATCAGGAAAAAGAGAAAAAATTTCTACATTTTTAAAGGTATAATTTTAAGTGTAGAGCTCTCCTGTTCTAATTTTGTTTTTTTTAAATAGATATCAAATTTTTTACTTGTTAAAAGCTGGCGCACGTCATTTGACTTTCAGAAACGTTTCCAAGCTCTGTTTGACTGATACAAATATTCACGAATCACATAAAGTTCTTAAAAGCTGCCAGCATCTTTTTAGCCACATCCCTGTACTTGCTACTCATCTTAAAGTAAATAATACAACTGACACTACAATTAATGGTCTCCAGGAGAAACGTGAAAGCATAAGTCACAGGGACTAAATCTCCGTCTATTATTTCCAGAACGCTGAAAACTGTTAGCACAACGCAGTGGGGCAGCAAGCAGGCGACAAACACAACCGACAAGGTCACCAGCATGACCATGACCCGTTTCTCTTTTCTTGCAGAATGTTCTTTAGAATCCTTCTTAAAAGATAAGGTCACAGACTTCCTCCATTTAGGTTGGGTATTAAGGTGTCTTATAATAAAGGATGTACATAATATGTTAAATAGAAAAATAAGATAAGAAATAACTATATCTATGAGAATAAAGAAGCTATGCATCATCTGTAGGAGATTTTCAGCGTTACTTCTGACAGAGGCAAAGAAAATAGATTTGTTAAATTGAGGAGAAAAATGGTATTCCACTTGAAACACATACAAAGGTGGGAATAGATACAGTAGAAGTACAATATAGATGATTATGTTGACACTCGCAGCCATATTTCTAGTAAATATAAGTTTTGAGTTGAATGGCCAAAACACTAACACGCATCGCTCAAATGTGGCGCAAACTGTTTTAAGTCCAATCACTCGAATAAAATAGCCGTTGAGATAGAAGAAAATAAAGAATAAGGCCGAAGGGTCTATATCTCCACCACCTACAGAAATCCAGGGCATGGAGACCATGTTGTAGCCCTGTAGGGTGACCAGCGTGCCGAGCTCGATTAGTACAAGCGAAACCAGCGTGACGGTGACACTGTTGTCTATCCCCTGATTAGAGAAGTTGCAGATGTTGAATATGTTTCCAATTATACCAAATAAACCAAAGGTCTCAGCACAGATTAATATAAACATCAAGAAAAAGTTTGTTATGAACGGGTCTATTGTTAATCTTTCATAAGAAGGCATCCTGGAGGTTTCAGTTAAGAACGAATGTGTACCAACGTCTTTAAAATTAAGTTTTTACATTTATGGCTCCTTTTGTCTCGAAAGACAATGGATGTGCCCAGATGAGTCACTGGCTATGGTTTTGTCTTGAGACGGGGCAGAATCTGGAGTGACTGATGAAGCCTATTCTGGAGCGGCAGAATTTGCCATAGTTCATGCATGAATATATGCGTCTTTCCTAGGGCTATCTGATAAGGCAGCTTTCTTTTTCTTTCTCTTGACTGATGCAGCTTCGTTTCTTTTGCTCTCAGGGAAGTTCGTACCAGCCTTGCAGTGTTTTTTCATGTAGTAACACAGATGTGTATAGTCTCAGCATAGACGTGAATATTTTCAGTACAGATGTGTTATATAAACACCAAGAACAAGTGTGTCTATTTCCAAATATGTCATTGGTGGTTACCGTGTCAATTTGCAACAACCACCGCTTAGTTTTACAAAAAGTTCTTACCTTTATAATTTGGTTTTATAAATTAGTGCTTAATTATTTAATAATGAAATACTGAAAACAAGTTTCCTCGAGTCTATTTCTCAGAAAGCATTGATCATATTTTTTCTACACATATTTTCCATAAGAGCTAATCTAAATATATGTATATATATTAGAGCAACCCTGAAAAACTACTCTATTAGAAATAGTAATCTCATAAAGGAATTATTTTATTGAATTCATAAAGAAAGAGAAGACAGTGTTAATTTTTAATAAGTTATGCAGTTATTGGCCTTTTACGACAGAGGCAGTCAAATAGATACAAACATTATAAGCCAAAACCCTGATAGCAGATATCCATAAAATATATCGAAATCAGTCCTCTATTCTCTATAATTTTAGGTATGTCTTTTTCTGAGGTGGGGAAAAGTGTGGTATCGTCGGCATAAGCTTAAATTTTGACTACGGGGGTTGAGAAAAATAAATGTGTGGATTTATCTTTTGAAAAGAAAATTTAATTAAAAGTATGTTTATATAACCTCAATTTGTAATATTTACATCGATTCTGTGGTATTATACGTTGAATGTTTGAATGTAATGCCAAAGGTACCCTGGTTCAAAACCTCATGGACGCATTTTTTAAAATAACCTTTTTTTATTTCTTTTTTTTTTAGTTTTTAAAAATGAGAATCTGTACTACGATAACCTGAAAAATAATAATTTTGTCTGATAAAATATATATTCATAGCTAAAAATGAAGATAAAGGCAGACGTATTACCACAAGATGTTCATCTATCTTTCATTGTCACTTTATTACTTCTGTATCTTGAATGATGATTTCGACAGCTAGTCTTGTCTAACAATATGATCAAACAGTTCTTTAAAAAATAAGATGAACATATAAACGACATTTTAGACTGTAACAAATATAACGGCATTTTTTATTTGAACATTGAAAAAAAAAGTTAAACTACGCCTAAAGACTGGAGGATCGATGGGATTATTTACCAAAAATGAAATAGCTAGCTACAAAGATGTTCGTTTTTAAAGTAGAGAAAGGAATCCATTTTCTGGCGCGTTTAAAAAAAAAAAGATGAACGTAAAATACCCCATTAATTAATTTAAATATTAGATCCACGGGCTTCCAATCAAATAGTTTCAGGTCAATTTCATTTCAGTTCTATAACCTTTCGTTCATATGGCCCGCGACACGATATGCTCACAAAATGTCAGAATGGACGCTTCTACAATTTATTAGGGTGGGGTTAATTTTTAAAAAATCTTCAACTGCCTTGTTCGTAAGCTGCCTGCATATATGTTTCTCTCTTCTATGCGAGTTCAAACAAGATGGCGCCTAAGCTGTTCTTGAAGCGTTTTCGGTAGTCACCTTTGTTACGCTATCAACTTTCATTGTAATAAAGTTATTACCCTTGCACAAGGTCGTTCCTAATGCAGGATATATGCTCTGCCTAGAGAAACTGTCTAACCATAAGCATCTTTCTACGCCACTGACTAGGAAGGAATGCATTTTTGCAACACTTCTATGGATATCTTCTCTAAAAGAAGGTTAAGCTTAGATGAAGCTAATCGTTGGCAAAGCTACATCATTTCTTTTTTTATTAACCAAAAATGTTACAATACATATGGAGAGGACACTCTGAACTACGAATCGCCTTTCAACAGTTATTTTATAAACGATACCTTTTTATAGATTTTGGAGTTTACTTTGTAATCTAGTATTATATTTTCCACGTGAGCTAATTGATGACGAATAGCTTTTTTTTTTTTTTTTTGATGTTGTTGCATTCACAACATATTTTATTTTAGTTCAAAATGAATAAACAACTAATAATACAATTATTTGTTTTACATTTTTGTATTGACAAACTGTTTTTTTAATAACAAAATGATTTTCATTTACAGTAAATTAAAAAAAAAATGAGTACTATTTATTATATAAAAAAAAGTTATTGATACAGTTGAATTACCATTTCCTTGATTCTCAGCATGGTAAATAGAATATAAACTAATATACAGTAGCGTTAAATTAGCTACTTATTTCATTTCTTTATGGAAAAAAAAAAGTGCATAATATAGATGCAATATAACTATTTCATTATGTACAGTACATATTAGTACATATTTTTTATTATTGTATATGAATATATAGTTGTATATACAAAACATCTAAAAGCTTGTAATGCTGTACTTTCTTTTTCAACCAGTAATGGAAGACATTTTTCATTGTAAGAGACCAGGTCTATCAATATCTACTACTATTGAGCCCAAACTATAGGTTAATTGACTTAAAAACAAATAGTTAAGGATCTGCCAGCTGATCCGAATGGCTTTAAGCTTATGTTTGAAGTGGAATATTTCTTTTCCATAATATTAAAATCTGAAACTAATAATTTTTACAGGAACATGGGTTTACAGGGTTTAATCCTGATTACATGAGCCATTAGCTATAAAATAGAATTTAGTGGTTTGCTGAAAACTAATTTTTAAGACATATGATTACAAACTCAACTGGTCTAAGAATCATCTTACATGTAAAAGATTATTATGGGTAATATTATAACCAGTGAAACCTAACTGGTTTTCAAGAGACGTGTTATTGTATGGTAGAGCAGATTTAGTCTGTAAAGGATTCACCAGGCCTGTATGAGGAATTTTTTGTCGTAAATTTTCCTTGTCAAATAATTGAGGGTGGAAAGTCACCTGTCTTTTTAAAGAAGCATCTGACAGATTGTCTGAAATAATATGATAAATAGATTAAATAAAACACACACACTCTGATTTACAATGTCTTCCTTCCCTCCCCTTTTCCAATTGTGCAATATTAAATATATTCACAGTCTGGATTTCCAATGGTGAATACGTTTACATTTTTAACATAGAAGGGTTTAGCATGTCAGTTGGTACTTATTTGGCAAAGAAAATGCAAATAGATTTATTTTGTTTTGAAGTTTATTGCACAAATTTCAATAACAACAAACAGAAAGGCAAATACACATCATGAAATTACTAATGTAATAATACTTAAGTAAAAAAAAATATAAAAATTTCATCTTCAAGTATACCAGGGTATTTAGGAATATCTGTCTGAAAACATTGTTTTATGAATAGGTTAATAATTTACAATTCATTGATTTGTTATATTTTATTTTCGTGAGGACTCCTTAAAAATGTTATGGAAAAGAGAAGACAACAAAAGTTTGAAGAAAAAATTAATTTAAGAAATAAAGAATGTTTATGTACATATAATGTAACTTGTATTATCCTAAAATATAAAAAAAATTAGAATTAATACTTGTATAACTATATTTATTTATATACATGTTCAGCCTTCAATAAATACAAATGAGATGGAAAACATTTTAATCTTTCATTCATAGAAATCTATGAAACTTAATCTAGGACTTCCACATTTATGTTTGACAGCATGTTTAGACAAGCTACCGGTACACAAGTTTATAATAAACATTTCAACTACCTGTTTTATTAAAAGTAATGAATACACCAATAATAGTTGGTTAATTTTTAAAATACCAACGGCCAGCTAAGCAAAGTATTCATACTTTAAATGTCTTTAAATTTTCAAGTTTGGAGGTTTTTACAGGTATAGGACATACTTCATCTTGAGGAAATGGTCTTTTGTTAACTTGGGGGTTGAGGATTGACTGTACTTGTTTACCTGGTAAAGTTACTTTAACTGCTGTCTGGGAAGTTGTTGAATAATTATCCCTGTGCCGCACTTGATCTAGCAGTGACATTGCTCTCTTCAATTTCTCCTCTGCTATTTTTTCCCTCAAGGCAACACTCTTCTCTCTACTTTCCAACTCTTTTTCCTTTTGTTCCAGTTGTCTCATCTTGGCAATTAAATTATTTCTCAACTTCTCAATATTGTCAAGGTCATGTTTTTCATTGTCACTGGAGTTAGTTCTAGTTGACACAGCGTTGCACTCCAAAGCCTCCCTCCTTTTTTGTACTAATGGATCTGCCAATATAGAGCCAATACTTGGACGCTGAGATACCTCCACTTGAATCATTTTTCTTATTATCATGTCCAATTCAATGGAATACTTTAATGGTAGACGAGGAAAGTCTCCTAATCTAATTTTTCTGTTTAGCTCACTTTGGTTAGATGCAGTGAAAGGAGGAGATAATGCACAGAGCTCATACATCATGCAACCTAGAGCCCAGATATCAGATTTCTCATTGTAGGAAAGATTATTCACTAGTTCAGGTGACATGTAATAAGGTGTTCCAACATAAGTCTGAGCAAAACTGCTTTCACTGTGCAGCACTCGTGCTAGACCAAAGTCTCCAAGCTTTACGTTTGAATCTTTATCTAGAAAAACATTTGCAGGCTTAAGATCCCTGTGTAAAACAGCTTGACCATTTTTTCTACGATGACATTCCTTCAAAGCAAGTGTAGTCTGAATAAGAATTTTCCATGCAAAGTCTTCTGTAATGGATTCCCCATTTTTTTTGTTAGCAGCTATAAGAGTAGCCAAATCTCCTCCTTCACAGTATTCCATAATGATGTAAATCATGGCTTTTGTTCTATCAATGATGCGGTCATAATACTTAACTATATGTTGATGATGGAGCTCTCTAAGAAGATTTACTTCTGAAACTAACATTTGCTTTTCTGCTTCTGTCATTGATCCATACTCCATTTCCTTCCAAACTAATATCTTTCCATCCTTTTTTTCTGCATATTTTCTTGCATGTTCCATATGATCCTGTTCCTATAGTAGAAATGACTTGAAAGTCATCAAGACTTGCAGGCATTCTTTTTTTGAAATTGGACATAATTCATTCCTCATTTATTGGGGATTTCACGATAGTACATTTCAGAAATTTACCAATTTTACTTTTAATATTTAGTTTATATAAATAGAAAACCTGTCATTTTGTCGTGTTGCCTACCATATTAGTATTGTATCTATTCAATGATCATCACATAACATGTAGCAAAGCACAAAGGAAACAACCATAAGCAATGTAGACAAAGTGGAAAAAAAATGTGACTACGATGTTTAAAATGTTTTAATATCATAAGTAGATACATTTTAAAGTACAATGACGGCAAAACATAGCAATGCATATAGTTACATTTAGGTTGTCATTATATTTCAACGTTTTAAATTGCTTTGTATATGGCGTTATTTTTTTCCAATAGCATAAAATGAATATTTTTGAAATTTAAGGTTCATAAAATATATGTGGTGAGAATGTCAATATAAGTTAAATAAATTGAAACAATCAAAGGGTGAAATAAGAAACTTAAATGATATTAAAACATTTTAAACATCGTAGTCACATTTTTTTTTCACTTTGTCTACATTGCTTATGGTTGTTTCCTTTGTGCTTTGCTACATGTTATGTGATGATCATTTATTTTTTTTTTTTTTTTTTTTCTCTTTTTTTTTTTTTTTTTTTTTTATAGGATACCTCAGCTTTTTAGCTTTTGACTACAGGTGTCGAGCTTAGTACATCCTAGGAATCCTTGGGCTTTGCTTCTTTTCTTTGCCTCTTTTTTGGGTATTGCCTCTTTTTTGGGCTCTTTGCCTCTTTATTGGGCTTTTTTTTTTTTTTTTTTTTTTTTTTTTTTTTTTTTTTTAATTCAAAAGAAAACATACAAAACATTGTTCTAAATTAATAATAATAATAATAATACATGGAAAATTTCATTGAAAACATCTTATCAAAGTCATATTTTAGGATTTTCAGTTCGATCGCGGAGTAGTCTGCAGCGAAGCTCCATAAAATGGTGACAGCAAGGGGTCCAGAAAATGATGATGACAGCAGAAGTCCAATAGAATGATACAGCAATGGTCCAGAAAAAGGTGACAGCAAAGGTCCATAAAATGGTGGCAGTAAATGTCCAGAAATTGATGACACCAAGGGTCATTCACAAAAAATTTTGAAAGTGTTCCTTAAAATGAGTATTGCCAAAAATAATTTTTTTTTTTTTTTTTTTTTTTTTTTTAAAGACTTATGAGTTATTAAAATTCATTTTTGTTTATATTATTTTTGCAACAATTTTTCCCTTAAGAACCTAAGACAAAGGACCTTCATCCTATATCCCTAGGATTCTTTGGGGTCTGCTAGAGTTACAAAAATGTACATATAATGAAGTAATTGGTTTCTACAAAAGTACAGAGCTCAAAGTAAGTATGTGCATGAAGAACTTAAAAGTTATTTCATTTTGGTATATAACTCATTTTTAGGTTATCTCTATTTTTTTTTTTTTATTATTGTTTATTGTAATAGTGTTCTTTTTTTCCCCTCTTTTTCCGTTTCTGCTATGTTTTTTAAACAATTTAGTAGTCCATTTGGTTCATTTTCATGAAATCCAGTCCTGTTTGGGTTGTCTTGAAATTTTGTTGATCTGGTCAAAGGGATGTAATCAAAAGAAGTTTCACCTTGCATCTTCCAGTCCTAATTGTCTCTCTTGTTGAAAGAAAATAAATACATAGTTTACAAGTAATTTTTAGAAGTAATAATTTTTAAAGCAAATAAATGATGTATTAGATACATACACATGCAAATTTTAAATATAAAACACACACACCCATACATTCAAACTTGTTTTCTTCATTGTTTAAACAGACTTTGTAAATTGATAATTTATGATACAAATGTAACCTTACATTAATTAAAAAAAATAAAATAATAATAATAATAATAATAATAATAATATATATATATATGACATATGTACATACAATGGATCAAATAAATTACATTTGGGGTTAGCCTTTATAGTGTTCAGTTTTAAAATCAACTATATTTCTATATATTGTATCCAACATATTAGGGTTATAATTGACATTTTGATATATAGCTTTAAGTCTACTGTTCCATACTAAGTTTCTGTATTCAGATATAATTATTAAATTGAAATTTTGTATCATTTTGTGTTTAGCTTTAGGCAACTTATTTAAGAGAATAGATAAATTAATGTTCACATGGGTTTCACAGTTTCCTTCCAATAACTCTTTTACAGTATTTCTGACATTACTAAAAAAAGAACATTCTAAATATAAATGCTTTTCATTATCACCATTAACAGATTGACAAATTGTACAACATTTTACACCAGGTTTTTTTTTTGAAAATGGAGTCATCCCAAAGATGAGTCTGTAAGATATTTCTTTAGCCTTTGTTGTAATGTGTTTGTTATGAAGGTTTGTAAAAGTGTCTTTAAAATCTGTAATATTTAAATCTTTTCCCCATTTAATCCTCATAGCTAAATTTTCTTGTAACTGTTTTTTTAATGTTGTGTATATTTCTTTATATTTCTTGTGTATTAAGGGTTCATTGCCAGGAAGAGTTCTTGAAATTGATCTATAAAAAGGATGTAAGTTAGTACCAAAATAGTGTAGAGTGTTGTTTTGTATTGGAATTAAATTGCTTAATCTCAAACCATAATAATATATTGTAAAGGGGAAATCACTTGGATTTTTAACTACTTGACCTATGAATTTTAATCTGAGTGCACATATTTTAGTTTTGATGTCTTGTAAGTTGATCCCCCCATCCTCTTTGTTTTGAATGATTGTAGTATGTTTGATGTTTTTAAGTGTGTTTTTTGAAGATGAAGCTTCTAATTATGTTATTTAATTGAAATATGTATTTTGTAGGAGGTTCTATAATATTGGCTAGATAGACTAACTTTGGGATGACCAAATTGTTTATAAGAATGGCTCTTCCAAAAATGGTAGAACTTGTATGTTTGTACATGTTAGCTATATTGGATGCCTTAATAATAATATTTTTCCACTGATCTTCACAGCACAAAAAAGGATTACTATTGTATTCTATACCACATATTTTGATTCTGTTTACAAGTTTCAATGAATATTTTTCTTTAAATGTCCACCTCCCTACACCCATTATTGAGGATTTATTTATGTTAATTTTTGATCCACTGGCCTGGCTAAAAAGGGTAAACTTTTTAACTATGTTATTAATATCCTTTTCAGAGGAGGGAAAAAATGTTGTGTCGTCGGCATAGGCCTTGACTTTGGCTACCGGGATGGGTCCCGGGATTTTTGTTCCTTTGATAGATGGATCTGACCTAATAGATTCTAGAAAAGGTTCCAGACAAAGGATATATAAAAAGGGAGATAAGGGACAGCCCTGTCTGACAGATCTTTGAATTGCAAAAGGTTGGCTTAGAGAATGGTTGATTATTAGTCTACTGTTGGCATTGGTATAAATTAGTTTAATAAGTTTAATTAAAAAAGGGCTGATTTTACATTTTTCTATTACTTTAAAGAGGTAGTTATGACTGACTCTGTCAAATGCTTTCTCTTGGTCTACAGATAACAAGGAAGCGCTAGAGTTTTTTTCATGGCTGTAAATGATAAAATCCCGAATGAAATGTGTCATTCCATCAATATTCCTGTCGGGGTGGGTGCAGTATTGGTCTTGTCCTACGAGTTGGGGAATGAAGGGTTTAAGTCGCTTAAAGATCATTTTTGTCAGTAGTTTATAGTCTGTATTGAGTAGTGAAATGGGTCTGTAGTCACTTGGAGAACTGTTATCTGTTGTTTTTTTAGCTATTAGTGTAATATATGCTTCGTTGAATTTTTCTGGAAGTTGTCCTGTTATAATAGCGTCACTATATAGTCGCAGTAATAGAGGACTTATTAAGGGAAAAAAAGCCGTATAGAACTCGAATGTCAGACCGTCCGGTCCGGGGGATTTATTGTTTTGTGTCGAGTCTAATGCCGTTTTGAGTTCATCTAGAGTAAATGGGGTCCCCAAAAATTCTTCGTCATCCTGCTTCAACTGTTTACAATATTTTAGAAAACATTCTTGAGCCTCCTTATTTATGGGTTCTTCCTGATAGATGTGTGTGAAATGTCTCGTGAAAACATCTTTTATTTTGTCTTCATCTTCAACTTTGGAGCCGTGTATATCAAGAACACTTGTTATGCATTTATTTGACTGGACATTTTGTTCAATTGACAAAAAGAGTTTATTAGGACCCTCCTGACTAATATAGTTTCTGCATCTCACTTCAGCTCCTTTGTAGATGTAATTGTTTAATTCTGCCAGCTTTAAAGAGGCTTGTGTTCTATCTATTTCATCCTCAGCGTGTAATAGAGTGTGCTTCAGTTTTTCTAATTCTTGTTTTCTCCGTGTTTGTACCAGTGTTGATATTACCTGACATTGTTGTTTTATTGATTTTTTAACTATTGTCCATATTTGTGCTAGGTTAACGTTTGGATTGTTTAGATCTTGCAAGCAGGAATTGAGTGTGTTTGAGATTAGTTCTATAAAAAGAGGTATTTCTAGGAGAGAGTTATTAAATTTCCAATGACTAGTTTTCCTTTTCTTTTTTTTACTTTCCTTACTTATTGTAGCTATTACTGCCTTATGGTCTGAGTATTCCAGAGGCTCTTCCAAATGAGCTATCTTATTTATATGGTACTCCGCTGGAACATAAAATCTGTCTAGTCTGGAGGTTACGGGATGAGCTTTGTTCACAGAAGTGATGTCCTGACCTGTGGGGTTTACACTTCTGTACGCATCAGCTATTTTGAATTCGCTCTCAATATCTTTTAGAAAGTTATTTATGGTAGGGTTCGTCTGTAAAGGAAGATTCGCCGTTGCTGTGTACTGTTTGTCTAGTGAGGACGTGATGTAATTAAAATCCCCTCCTAGAATCAAAGTATCTCCTTTATATGTGTCATGTAATTTTCCGCTCAAAAATTCAAAAAATTCCCGTTTCTCAGTTTGTTTTGCTGGTGCATAGATGTTAGCCAGTGTAATTGTTTCATTTCTTGTTTCCACTTTTATGATGACTACTCTCCCTTTATTGTCACTATATTTGTGTACTATTTTAAACCTGTCTGACACTTGAAAGATGGCTACCCCCCTGGATCTGCTACCATAACTAAAACACCCTTCCTTAAAGCCCATATCTGTTGTGTATTTGTGTGCTTTGTGTTCTGTATCTAAATTTGTTTCTTGTAAAAAAATAAAGTCTGGTTTGTACTTTCTCGATAAGTGAACTACGTATTTTTGTTTGTTTGTGAGTCCACGTATGTTAAGGGTCAAAAGCGTGATGTCCTCCATGATTATGTATTTAAGTGAGTTTGTTTGTAACTAAGGAGTATGTGTGTTATTATCTGCGTGTGTGTGTGACCTTGAATATTTTTTATGTCTGTCTTCTGTAAGTGTGCGTGTGTACGTGATCTCCTATTTGTTATACTTTGTGTGTTATGAGTTAGAGTGCGTTCTGGGGTCCCCCCCCTCTTCTATGACCAGTGGGGTTGGGGAATCGGGGAACTCTATCTCTATCTTTCTTTCCTCCTCTGCCTCCAAGTCCACGCACTGGTCGTCGGAGGAAGAAGAGGAGGAGGACGATAAAGTCCTTTGCCTTTTCTTTTTGGTCGGAGAGGTAGGCTCCGACCTTATCCTCCCTTCTGGCATCAATTTATTGTGGGAGTTTGTACCTCCTGCTTTATTTCTCCTTTCCCCTTTTGTTGGGGAGGAGGGTGGTGTTTTTTCCATCTTTTTCCCTTCTTGAGGTTTCTTTTTCTTTTTCATCACAGAAGTAAAACCATCCTCCTTTGCCTCCTCTTCTGCATTTTTCCTTGGGCTAACTCCCTTTAGGGCCGTTGCATATGTTGCCTTTGAGGGCTCTTGGGACTTTAAGGGCTCTTGGGACTTCCCTGTTTCCCTTTTATTTCCCCTGGGGGCGGCTCTAGTCGGGCACTGGTTTGACCAGTGGTCCTCTTTCTGGCAGTACCAACACTGCTGCCTCCTCCCCGGAGTTGTGACCAAAACCTTATAGGTTCTCGGATCGTCTTGGTACCTTAGCTGAATGTAGTGGGGTAGCTCCGCGCCCTTTCTTGGTTTAATCCAGCTCACCCACTTGTCGCTGCCTTCTACTTTCTGGATTTCTACCTTTGTTCCCTCCTCCGCCATACTTCCAAATATTTCCTCCATTTTTACCTTAGATATGGTGGGGAACACCCAGTGGAGAGTGACCTTGATCTTTTCCTCGTCCAAGGTGGTTACTTCCACCTTGAACGTTTCTTCTTTTCCAAAAACCCGCCCCAGGATTCTTCCCCTCACCAAGGGTGAGGAGACGCCCAGAAACCATAGGTACGGGTTTTCGAAACGGTACAGGGGACCCACCTCCTCCGGCCTGAGCCCCAAGGCGGCGACGATGGACGCCATCGAGGCTCTGACTGCCCCCTGTCCGGAAAGTTTGAGCAGCAAGGTTCCTGGAGGGTGAACAAGGCCTCCCTCCAAGTCCTTACGCTCAATAAGAAATGTCTTCACAGACATGTTAGTAACAAAACAAAGTAAGAAAATAAACAGGTGAAACACAATTGAGATAAAAGGGGTTGTGCTCCTTGCACAGGAAATAAAAAACACTTAATATCCAAACGAATCAAATAAAAAAAACAACAAATTGAAGAGTATGAAAATAAACACATCCAACGATGAAAACAAATTATGTGATGATCATTTTTTTTTTTTTTTTTTTTTTATTTATGTTTTTTTTTTTTTTTTTTTATTAAATAACATCAAAATTTATTTTCTAACATATTTTACTGATATACATTTTTGCTTTTAATTTCAATCTAGACAGAAACCATAAAAGCACAAAACATTTGTATTGTTTACAGATGATTATTTACACATTGATGTACATGACAATGATAGATGGCTTGGAAATTTTTTTGTGGGGATATATATTTATCTTTTTTCTATCTTTATACAAAGTCTATAGATTGATGTTAATCTAACCTTTGAAATAGATTAGTACATTTCCATAACAATCTTTTTAGAAATACATTTATACTAGCTAATAATTTTGTTTGTATCCTCTAGCAGTTTTGTGTTGTAACAATAAAACATCCTTACCATTGATACTTTTTGTTGACTTGACTATATATATATCATTAACATATTACTTTTTGTTTGTAAACAAATGATGTGACTGGATCCATTTAAAACAATCTTTCAAGCAGATGAATGTCACACAACAAAGGTGATGTATGTGAATTGAACTTGGAAGAATAAAAATATAATTTAACACTAAAGAAATAAACAGGTTGTTTCCCTACTCAGTTCTCTTGACAGTTGTACCATTATTAACAACTGCCAGAGTTAAAGAATGGACAAACAAACTAGATGTGAAACAAAGTCTGGCTGATAAATGAGAGCTCATTCAAACTGATCTTTGTTCTTCAGCAAGTAAGCTGCCAGAAATTCAATGGGATTGGGGGGTCTCTCTCTGGCCAACACAGACATGCCAGATAAGAGTATTGGAACCACAGTTTGATCAAGATAAGCTCTAGTTGGTAATGACTGTACATCTACTTTAGGGCGTTTGGTTGGAACTTCCAAAGCTTCTTTTTCACTGGCAATAATTTTCTGAATATTGTCTGGTATATCTTGAGATTCCATTGGATCATTTATATTTGATAGTTGTGCAACGCTTACAGGCCTTGAAACTGATTCTTCCGCCATGTTTGTTTCTAAGGGAAGTCGATGACGAATAGCGTTACATTTAATATCATTCGGAGCCACTGAAAACTTGCGATTTCTTTATAATTTTATAAAAAAGATATACATTTAGAAATTGGTTTTTATCCAAAAAGTACAAGTTTAAACATTTTATTTGAGTGTTTTAAATAGATAAATATTATAGAATTTGTTTAAAATTTTTTTTTATAATATGTAATCTTAAAAAAAGAATTTATATATGCTACAATAATTTGTCTACTTACTTTAAATTACATTTTTTGGACAAAAAATGCAAAATTTTGCTATTAAGCTGTCCATAGAGTTCTCTATATCATTGTACTACGAAAATAATCTATCGAAAGGTTATCTTCAAAGGCATATAACTGTTGGAAAAAGATGTCATATATTTTTAAATTATATACAAATTACTAGTTTTTCAATTTTAAAAGTCAACTATATAAACATTAACTTTTCTTTTACTAAACTGTTTTAAATCAAATCTAATGTTTTAATTTTTATAAATTTCAGCATTTTATAGAAATATTGAAGTAATATTTTGTAAAAAAAAGTAAAGAAAACATTTCAAGATTTATCTTTTAAAAACAAAATTCAATTAAAAGTATGTTTATATAACCTCAATTAGTAATTTTTTGCAATGTTCCTGTGGTATTTGCGTTGATTGTTTGCTTGTTGAGCCAAAGGTACATGGTTCAAAGTCTCAATGGCTCATTTTTAAAAATAAACTTTTTTCTTTTTTGTCTGTAAAAAAATGAGAATCTGCACTACGATAACCTAAAAAAAAATAAATAATAATTTTGTCTGAATCAATAAATAAATTCTTAGCTTAACCCTTAAAACGCGTATTGTAGGTTAGCCTCTAAACATCAGAATTGTAATTCCATTTTGTATGCGCTCAGCACTTTAAGGGTTAATAAGAAGAAAAAGGCAGACTTATTACAAAAAGATGTTTATCTAGCTTTCTTTGTAATTTTATTACTTCTGTATCTACAATGATGATTTTAACAGCGACTCTTCTCGAACAGTATAATCAGACCTTTTCTTTACAAAAAAAAAGATCAACATTTTCAACGGCATTATACAACAAATATGACGGCCATTTTTTAATTTGTTAAACTACGCCTAGTGATTGCAGGATCGATGGGAATATTTACCAAAAAGAGACAAGAAAATGAGTCGGTGGTATAGCTAGTTTTAATGTTGTTCATTTTTTAAGTAGAGAAATGAAGCCATTTTCTCGCGCGTAATAAAAAGTTGAATGTAAAATAGCCCATTCATTAATGTAAGTAGTAGATCCCCGCGCTTGTAATCAAATAATTTTAGGTCAATTTCATTTCGTTTCTGTAACTTTTTTTGTTTATATGGCCCATGACACGAGTGTCGGAAATAAAAATGGCCCGCAGGTTGAATTAGGGCGGGCTTCACTGTTCAAGAACATTGACTTAAATGGAGTGTACAGAAAGGCACGTTGTGACATGCGATAACATCACATACCAAAGATGTGATAAATTCTAAACTGATATTTGATGTTAAAGCGAATTGAAATCACTAAGTGTGGCTCGATGTATCGTGTAATAAAAAAACAAAACACCAACACCAACATCTATTTAATGCATTAACGTTGATGTATCCCTTCAGAGTTCTATAGAAGCAAAGGCCGCATCAGTACTTCGCCCTCGTACACTGTTCATTGGCAATGTCTCTCGGGTCCATGCCCAACTTGCTTTCATTTATTTTATTTATGTTGCTCTCTTCTATGTTTACTCTGGTCTTACAACCATTATCTTCCCATGTGGGTTCCGAGCCTGATTTGAAACATTTTTCCTTATCCTCCAACATGGTCTGCCCAATACTGTTCCATTTGCATCACATGATTTCCTGCTCTATTGGTGTTTGCTGGTCTACTTCCAACAGATTGCAGTTGGAACATTTTTTGGCCATTTAGCACCCATTATATGTCGTTAGATTTTGTTGGTTAATGCCTGAAGCTGCATTGCTATTTGGTACTCTCCATGTCTCTGCGCTAGGCCCCACAAACCGCGTGACCGTGGGTGGTTTCTCTCGTCGCCTACGCGTTGTTCCGTCCCTGCACTTGCGAAATATTTCTATAAGTTTTAGATTTCTAGGATTTAATTCAAAATTTGTAAGTGTGATATGCTCGCAAAATGTCTGGATTGACGCTTTTACTATTTGATAGGGGCAATTTTAATTTTTTTAAAACTCCAACTGCCTTGTTCGTAAGCTGCCTGCATCTATGTTTCTCTCTTCTATGTAAGTTCAAGCCAGATGGCGCCTAAGCTAATCTTTAAAAGCTTTCGGGAGTTACCTTTGTTACCACCTATCAACTTTCCATAGAGTTATCTGTAACATTAATCTATTAAACTCTAATCATCTCTAATATCAATAATGCCTTATTTTCGGAAATTCCCGAATACGATAGTCCTTTCAAAACCGATGTTGGCTCTAGATTGAGACCTAGTTATATTTATCTTATCTTATCTTATATAATACAGACGTTACTTCAAAAAAAGAAGATGATTACATCCTACGCGTCATGCATTCAGTCATGCATATTAACCAACGACTTAAATTCTGCCAAGTCACTGGTTTTCCTAGCTAGCTCAGGCAACCCATTCCATGCTCTAATAGCACTAGGGAAGAAGGAGTATTTGTACTAATTTGTCCTAGCATATGAGATGAGGAATGTGCCTTTATCTTTGTGTCTTTCTGAGTATTTTATTAAATTTTGTTTTTGTATTCGAAGATTATGGTTCAGTGTTTTATGTATAATTACTACTTTACTTAGTCTTCTATCCTGAAGGCTTTCTAAGTTTAGTGATTGTACTAAAGGTGTTACTCTAGTCAAATGTAAATATTCGTTTGTTATGAATCTCACTGTTCTATTTTGTGTCTGTCCCAGTTTCTTAATGTTTTCTTGAGTTGGGGGGGGGGGTGTGTGTCCCGAACGGAGGATGCATATTCTATTATTGGCCTAACCAAGGTTAAATAACATTTTAGTCTTATGTTCATATTTGATTTATAGAAATTTCTTTTAATAAACCCTAATGCTTTGTTTGATTTTTTATAGTTAGACAAATTTAAATGTATTTCTTTTTATTTAAAATGATAACGGTCAAACTAGAGATTTCCAAGTGTGGTCAACGAGCTAGTCATTCTTTTCTCAGCGATATACGTCAAGTGTTAAGTGTCTAGGAAAACCGTTAGAGCCGATTTTGAGATCCGTGTCCAGGTTCTAAGTCCTCTATGAAGTTGTGACTTGAACAGAGGTATTGTAAAAAGACATAATTTAAACTTCTCTTTTTCGATTTCTCTTGTGAGTGATTGAAAAGATTTGTGCAGCCCATGATGTGCTTACTATATTAAATGATTGTGATTTGATTTATAAATACATGTAATAATGTTTACAAAACCTATCCACTTCAGTTTCGGTTTTTTGATAAGACAAATTTAGATTTGTTTTATTCATCTAAGTGATAACTATGTTAAAGGGTCAAAGGGGCACCAATGTTGACTCTTCAGCAACTTCACGATATTCGTCTGGTCCTCTACTGCTAAATCTACCTGTAAGCTTGGTGGGATTTCTTTGATATAAGCATGAACCATAATTCTTTATAAAGCAAACTCGGACAAACATTTCAACTTTGGACAATACTCGAGGGTCTTGCTTCTCTCTTCTCTTTATATGTTACGGTGTCACACTGATCTGCTATCTCATCCTAATCTGGCATCTTTTCACTGTAGTATACAGTGAGCTTGAGTTCGAATCCCGTTTCGACCAGAGTTGTGTGTGCTGAGCGCCTACAGGAAGCACGGAAACTTTGTCCCCGAACACACACACCCATCCCTACACAAAAGAGATTGGCCCAGAACGCACTGAGGATGCTTACAACATGAAAGTTTCGCTATACAAAAGCAATTCAACAAAAGTTTAGATTAGTACATTGAACTTTAGAATACAACGAAATATAAATATATCAAAAAGAAAATCAATGTATTTGAATAATCAGTATATTCGAGTTGTTTGTTAAACATGACAGTTGTATGTTGTCTATCAGTGGTATAACTAAACAAGAAATTCTATAAAAACGTACTATAAACAAAAAAAACCACAATGTTGTTGTTTTTGAAAGTCTAATTGCGATGAGTCAACAAGGGCTATAGGAATTATTTTTTAACTGCTTGACATGCTTTGCAGGAAAAAAAGTTTATAATTAACTGTAACAGATTTGCACCCAAAACTGTGTGAATACCAAAAGAAATAGGACAATGTATTGTGCCTTTGTGCTTTTCTTTTTTCCTGTCAGGATTTTGCTTTGTTTTTTTAGCGAGAGTTTCTTTACGTGCAAAGAGAGTCTGAAGCGCGACAATCGTTTTCTTAAAGGCGCTCGCTTAGGGGACGAGCACCGACTGTCAGCAGAACATTCGTCCACGAAGGCGACTCTCGGCGTCGGCTGCCTGGAGTCGTTCTTCTGCAGGAATCCGTTCCCGTATATGCAAGGGGCGTGGCTGCAGACGTGCTGCGGGACATCCCTCCGATTGCACTCAATGTGTTCGCAGTGAAGCAGCTCTCTCTCCAGCCAGCTCAACGCTTTGGTGGAACTCGATCCCATGTCTGTGTCGAGAGCATCCTGGTGGTCAAAACCGTCGGTGTAGCCATTGTCGATTCCCGGAGTCGTGTTTAACATATAATCATCACTCAACTTTGGATTGGGGGGTAAGTTAAGACCTGTTTTTGTCGAATGTGGACATTCACAACTATTTTGAGAAGAAGAAGCATTGTTTTCTGTAAAAGTCTGCATTTCCTTTGCCAGCCGCCAAATTTTTGTGGCGTTTGAGAATTGCTTTTCCAACAAGCTGTCGAATTTGTGTTTAAAAGTTTCCAGTTTTAATTTCAACCTTTCATCCCTCAACAGCTTCCTGTTCTTTTTCGCCTGTATGTCTGCCAGTGTTTGCGTCTCGACCTCTCTTACCGGTAGTGGCTGAAAGTGCATGGCGTCATCCTTAGACTTGAGACTCTCCAACGGTAGTGGGACGAGATGACCATGAGATGACACGCTTGGAATGGGATCGCCTTTCTCCTCAGAATGTTTACTGGCCACCACGTTCAGATTTGAGATCCACTCCTTTAAGCGACCTGATGCATCGACATAGTCTTTCGTATGTTTCGTGCTATGCATTTTTTTCTCCGCGACATACGAGTTCTCCGAGGATGACTCTAGCTTTCTTGATGCTGCCAAGTTGGTTCTCTGAGCTTTTGTTTTCGCTTTCACCGACGTTTTGGACGAGAGTAAATTTCTGCTTTTAATAGGGACCTTGGTCTTGTTCTTTGTAGATTTAGAAGGTAGATATGCTTTCTGTTTGGCACCTACAAAACACACACACACACACACACACACATATATATATATATATATATATATATATATATATATATATATATATATATATATATATATATATATATATATATTTATATAATTTATCACCTATTCAGATAAGTAAATGATTTTGTATACTAATAGTGTGATTTCTCTACAACAATTTCACTGCCCCCTCCTCACCTGTTGGGGAGGGGGGATGAGGGGGTATCGTCCGTACCACACCTCCTCAACATGTATTTCACCCAAAATGTTTCCCTCAAAATGTAATACACTATACAGGTATTACAATCAACATGTAAAACAGTTTGAGAGCATGTGTTTAGAGAATTTAATGATTTATGTCTGTTGCTATCTCGAAAGAGAATAGTTATTCGTGAGCGGGTGTAGCGATAATAAATATAATGTTTCAAAAACTGTGACTTGATCATTTCAACCTTTGCCACCGATTATTACTCCTTGGCTTCTCAAGCCAACACTGTAACCACTCTACTAGTATAGAGATTATGAACATGAAAGATTGTATAGTTATCTACTGTTTCTATAGTCTTGTCCTATTTTTCAGGTTTGTGTTCATACTATGACCTATAAAGCTTATACCACCACTTCAGTCAAGTACAACTTCTTTCCCTTTTTCGAGATACCAAACAAAGTAATTAATTAATTTTTTTTATTAATTCTTGCGTTGTCCAGGTAAAAGAAATAATTGTGCAAAGTTTCAGCTTGATCCGAGTTTGGGTGTGAGAGAAATAACGTGTACACACGTTAGACCAGAAAGACAGAGTGAGCTTTGTAAAAAGGTAGTGCGGATATGTGACGTTCTGAATAATTGACGTCCGGATAAAGGACGTTCTACTGTATTGGTATTTGACCACCTTTCCCAATGGTTTAGTACTGAGGTGCCTTACTTGTTTTAGAAAAAGTTTTTAAGAAAATGTATATGAATAATTAAGACATGAAAATGTAAAAAGAGTTGCACGTGAAAGAACGTGAAACGAAAAATGTAAGAAGGAGTTGGTTGGTTCTTAGGGCTGAATCTCTTGTCTAAATCTCGAAAGGCCAAACCAGAGTGTTTTAGAACCACGATTAAGAAATCTGATTTACGTAGACAAAAGCTGGGTCAATGATGATGCCCCAACGACGCTAGCACCCTGGGATCTGAGGTATAAATTATTTTTTTTACACTTTTAGAGAAGTTCGAGATATAGATCTCTTCGTTAAGAAACCTTTTTGGCCAGATTCAGCGGAGACTTCGGTGAAGTCTGACAACTCTAACAGTTCAGGGGTCGGCTGATCGAAAATGTTCTCCTCAGCATTGATGATGTCCTCTTGCTTTTGGTCTTGTTTGCTTGAACCAGACACTTTGCCATCTGCAGATACAACATCATCTTTAAATGATTAGTCTTTGAACAACAAAGCTTGCTATTAAGTGACAGCCTATAAGAGTTCAAGGTTTAGCCTCTATTTAAACGGTCTGTATACATATATTTTGAATATTTGGAAAAGATATTTTGAATTTAATCAAAAGGCAGTAAGTCATTTATAACTTAGGCTTGAGGATATATTTGTTCGCCTCAACATTTGAAATAGATTTAGCTTGCGCTGTTGTTGCTAGGCAATAACTGACAATTTTATCTTTAAAAATACGTTATAACTTTAGTTAAAATCTGTACTTTTCCGCAAAAAAAAAAACGAAACGAAAAACAACAACAAAAAAAAAACAGAAAAAAAAAACCCAGAACAAAAACTGTAAATTGAGTGGTTGACATGTAGTACCAGTTTATCATTTATGCACCCTATGACAACCGCCATAGTCCTCGAAACTAAAATCAAACTGTGGGCTCCTTGGTCAGGGCAACATTTTTGTATGCTAGCGAATCTTGGGTAACGATGCTGAGAAGGCTCCTTCGAAGAACATACCGAGATCATGTTACCCAGGGGCGTAGCTACGAATTCGCCATCATTTGGGGGGCTTGACCTCTTTTTCGTAATATTTAATATTTAATGTAAAAAAACACTCATTGGGGGCCCCGTCAAATGGAGGCCCGGATTCGCGGAAGATATCCTTCGACAAAACGAAACACATGACCAAAGTAAAACATGGAACCTAAAAAAAACAAAATTAAAAGAAAGCGAATACAATGGCCGTCTAAGATGGCGTCGCACCTTGTAAAAAGGCCTAACATCTACGGACACCAGCTAGGAAGATGCTGTGGAAGTCGCTTATGACCGAACTTTGTGGGGAAAGCTTATCACCCTTTGTATCACACAGCGCGAAGGGACTCAAGACTAAGTCTCATAATAATATCAAAGTGGAAAAATAGGTCACCTATATTATTAACTCCGATGGTGTCAGTAACAAACATACACATCAGTAAGGCCACTTCTTATGCACTGTGGGAAAATGTTTCAAGAAGCAGTATAGCACGGACAGGATACGCCCCGCAGGTCGTAGTTTGGGCATTACTGATTTATTTTGGTATCTATATATTTAATATTAAGAAAACAGCTGATGATAAGTTTACCAGCTTTTGGTATTTCCGATTTAGTGCTTTTCTTGACGCTTTGCTTTGTAGAAAAACGCTGAGACTCGCTTGGCTGTTTCTGTTTGTAAGATACAGTCTTCTGTTTGTCTTTGCTCTCACGTGCAGCTGTTGACTTCATGACTTCATGTTCGTTAGTTCCTGGCACTCAGGATGTCCTAAATATTTGAATAATAAGCCAGAATTTATGATACGGTAGACCTGCGTCTACTTGAATAATAGAATGGACTTTTTAAAAGGCGCCCTAAAGATCCCGAAAAGTAAAAAAAATCTCAGACTTCAACAAAATTCAAACCCGGAATTCAGTTCGAAAGCCAAACGCTATACCAATCAGCCACCGCGTCTCCAATTAACAATAGTTAATAGTGGGAAGCGTGGTCTAGAGGCTAAGAACCCTTTACTTGGCTTGTCTTGGCCCCTATGAAGGGGGCCCGAGGTTCGACACCCGACTCGGGCAGAGTTGTGTTTACTGAGCGCCTAAAGGGAGCAAGGAAAACCTATTCCTAGATACCCCCTTCCCCCCACAGGTCCACAAATGAGCACTCTGAGCACGCTATAAGCATGAAAGTAGCGCTATATAAAAGTGATAATTATAAAAGCGATAATTATTATTTACAAACTGTTGTTGTTTTTTTTTAAAATTAATTCTTCATTCTTGTGTTGTCAGGTAAAAAAAACAAACCCAATTAGGCAAAAGTTCAACTTGATCCGAGATTAAGTGTCGGAGAAATTACGTAAACAAACTTTTTAACGCACAGACAAACATAGTAAGTTGTTATAAGCTCTGTAAAAAGCAGGTCAAATATAGTTACAGTAAGAATTGGATTGGATGAGTTGATAGCGAAGTGAAATTTGATGGACATCTATGTTAATACTTCACGTATGAAGCTGTTGTGGACGGTCGTTGACTTGTAGCACCGAACTGTTGGTAGACAACTAAACTTCTGTTTTAACTTGTACTAATTGACATAACTTGAATGACGTCATTTTGAACAAGACTAAAGATAAATGTTATTACAATGGAGATAAAATCATCTTGAGATGAAATTAAATAAATGTAGTAGACTTTAGTAATAATATCTTGCATCATTCACACTACATAGCAAACCTCTTCCCACAGTCACCCTAGAAACAATAAAATACCCAATAAGAAACAAATATAAAGGCACACTTTATATGCTAGGACAATTTCGTAAAAGTGCTTCCTTTTTCCTAGTGCCTTTATAGCATGGAATAGGTTGCATGAACCAGCCAGGAAAACCAACGACTTAGCAGAGTTTACGTGACTTAATAAACATGCATGATGCATGGCAAGACAGAAATATGAAACGAGTAGGACATGATTATCTTCTCTTTCGTCTGTCATTTATAAGATACGATCTCAATTCTACTCACGGCACGGCCACTAGGGTTGATTAAGATGGTCTACTTTTCTGTGGCTCAGATCTAGATCTTTTCCTTTGACTTCACACAATCTATGTAGCTATTGGTTACATAAATCATAACATACAGATCTACGTGTTCTAAAGAAAAACTAGTATACAATAAAATACTTCCATTACAAAACCGTGAACATTTCCGGTTAATGCGAAACAAAACTTTTTAGATTTTAATTGGTGCTTCATCGGAAATGGCAAATCTATGAAATGAAGATTGTTCTGAAAGTCCAAGGCATTTTACGTCTTGTGAGAAGATCTGTCCCCTCTGCCAATCCTTAATACACAGCTTGGGGCATCTGTAATCACCAGGCGCCCCATAATTTTCACCATTCTTTCTACTTCTGTTGTGTACGCCATTTGCAATCAAGAACCTTCCCCTAATGCTTTGCTCTCCATATGGATCTATCCAGTGCTTCTTTCGCCCAACTGATGGTGCCGATTTTGTAAGAGCTTCATATAGAAAAGTATGATTTTTCTTTGTATTTTTTTTTTTGAAGCTGTTAGGTATGACTTCCTTTTTATTTTCTTCCTCTTCTACTCATCTCCTCGTGAATATCAGGCATCAGTGTCGGACTTTCATGATTTACTGCCTACATTTCTCTGTTCTTTAATATCTGCATAGGATCAGTGTAAATATATCACTTATCTTATATATTACAGACGCATGGGCGCTTGCAGGATTTTTTGCAAGGGGGGGGGTGTGTGCAAGTTGCCTCCTATGGTTCAAAGTCGTAGCTTCAACTTTTTTGTTGCAGAGAAAAGTAAAGAAAAGAAATGGTACCCCCTTACCCCCACCCCCATACCTAAGCGATATTAAGTGCACTTTAAATACTTGCTTCATGAAATTAAAAAAAAAAACTTAACATGAGAACACAGTATCTACTGTACACCTTCTTAGGTTAATCCGTGCGTCTCGTGCCTCCCGACGGTCGATCAAACAAAAACTGCAGATTTTGACAGTTGCTGCGAAACTGTCAATAATTTTACTAATGAATTGCTTCTCGTCGCTATGGAAAATCTTATCGTGGACAGTTCTGATATTCTTCTTCACGTTGAAACTCTTGCATCGAATTAGGATGAAGACAAAAAAAAAATTTAACTGAGCATTATTATTTCCTGAGGCGCGGTGGCTGAGCTGTAAAGCGCTTGGCTTCTGAACCGGGGGTCCCGTATCTTGGTGAAGACTGGGATTTTTAATTTCGGGATCTTTGGGCGCCTCTGAGTTCACCCAGCTCTAATGGGTACCTGACATTAGTTATGGAAAAGAAAAGGCGGTTGGTCGTTGTGCTGGCTACATGACACCCTCGTTAACCGTAGGCCACAGAATCAGATGACCTTTACATCATCTGCCCAATAGACCGGAAGGTCTGAAAGGGGGAACTTTGTTTTTAACTTTTATTATTATTGTTTGAAAAGCGAGACGTAATAAAGAAACTAACGAACCCAGTACGTAATGTAAAACCCGTGTTCTGTAGTAACTCCCGAAATCCAAATATGTGGTTTATGCTCGGTGTTTCTATCGACTGCAAATTCTCGGCAGCACCAACTCAATACCCGGTACTGAGTCTGTCTGTCAGCAGTCTCGCCTTCCTCAAGATGCCAACCCATCAGCATGGTCAAGTTGGGTTTCGATTATGTCATTGATCTGACTGCTGATGTGCTGTTGTTAAGGGACGGACAACACAACAACTGGGAAACTGGTTTAAGAATAGATGAATAATTGACGACAATGAAAAGACAAATGAGTAACACATGAGGAACTGGCAATGATTACACATGTGCAGTTCGTTTGGTTTCATTTGCAGCCGTTATTTTAAGATCTACCAAAAGTTCTAAGATCTCCTTAAAATTGTGACTAAAAACGCGAATGGACTCGTATTTCTAAGAGGTAAATTTAGCACCAACGATCTCGCTTGGGACTGTTACGAAGAAATAGATAATGTTCTAGATGACACCAACAGCATTATGTATATCTGAAACGTCATTCAGGTCATTGATAAAAACATTAAATCTGTGTGACGCGCAATGGACAAAGGCTGCTTTTGGATATTGTTCATGATTCGTTGCCTGAGCATAGTTCTGAATGCTAGCCATCAAGGGAAAGCCATCGTAGCTTGGGCCGAGTAGTTTGTCCATATCTAGACTGTACATTATGTATTCGACGACAACGACGACAGACGAAGACAGTGCGTCTCTTTGAACAACAGCTACACAACCATATACAACCATATATATATCGAATACAATCGCAATGAAAAACCAAATGCTCATTGCCATATCAGCAGTTAATTCACCAATAGATCCAGCAATGCAGTTAATTCGTGATGATGCTGCTCCTCGTTTTTTTTTTGTTTCTTGCTGCTGCCAGACGTAAATGACTGCACACTTCACTCTTGTTCAACGAAACTTTTGCATTTATAACATCGAAAGAGAGTTGGCAAGGATTTCCTCAATAAAGCAACATTTGTCACACCCTAGGCCTCAACTAAATATAACAATAACTATAATTATGTGCAAATGAAAACAAATCACCACTAACGTGCTATAAAATATTTGACACCCTTTATAGTGCAAAGAATTGTAAGCCTATAATAAAGCGTACATGGTCGGACATTAAATCCAACTTAGTCTATTGATTACAATAATAACTTATTCTTACAGCTGTACTTCAGTAGAAGCACTACTTGTTAAGTTACTACTAAGAAGCTAATTGATTTGAAGGTGTAAAAACATGGTTACAATATTGCTTCTCAAAATTCAGAGGGGTGCACGTACATGGTTGGCCATCAATTTCTGATAATCCTAGGCTAGCCTACTAAAACATTAACTTATTTATACATCTATACTTCGGTCACGACTTGTTCAGTTGCTAGTTAGATTTTAATTCAGCTGATGGTTTTAAAAAAATGGCTAGATATTGGGTAGCACACCACCTTGCACCCCCCTGCGGGCGCCCATGTACCGACGTTAGGTGAAATACTGCACTCATCCTTGGATACCGCCTGACTTACGAATAGCCGGATACCGCCTGAGTTCTAGACAATAAGATTTCACTTGACCGCTTGACGCTTGCAAGAATCGTGCAGGGTCGGATATGGGGGGGGGGGGGGAAGGAAGGTCTCCGCAAGAGAGGGCTGCCACAAAAGAAATATAAAAAAATACAACTCTCTTCTTTTTGTTCGCCATGCCTGTTATAAAGACTTGCGCAAACGTAAGACGACTTACTGGAATGGAAATTACTGTTTTAGTAGGTGGGGATAATTGACATTACCATTCGAAGCGAAGAGATTTAAATTTGAAAGTAATTAAAAAGCAAAATCACTTTAGATCGTTTACAGCTTGAAATATCTTTATATATAAATTTGTTTTACTGTAGTTATTGACTTTTATGAAAACTTAAATTTAACAAGGTTACAAAGACAGGTTGTGTGGAAACACAAAATCAAAATCGGCCCCCGAAGTGGTCCACCCAGGCAGGAAAAAAGGCAGGTTTCAATATTTTCAGAAAGAATATCATAATGAAATTCTATCAAAAGCAAATGACAGAGAAGAATGGAGAAAGAAGGTTGACAGATCATGTGTGGTGCCCCAAAGGTCCAGCAGACCAAGGGATAGGTGAAAGTAAATGTGAAGTTAGATGTGATCCTGGCCTAACTAATGTCTTATAATAAGTATCTAATTGATCTAATTGTTTTTGTAAAGGGTCAGTCTCTTAATCAAAGCCTAAAAAAAACAACATTTCAGTAAAAAAAAAATCCTTTAGTTTTGTGTTGCATTGTAGGAGTAGTATTCGGCAGTTCAAGCGATAATATAAAAAAAACTACTTTCTGCCTTAGTTTCTTTAAATTTTCTATATAGGTTTTCCTCCTGTTTATGATGTTTCTTTAATCTATTATTAAACCAGCGTTTATCTATTTTGTTTGATGTGTATTTAGTTGGTATATGATTTCCTATAATGTTTTTAAGATAGTTTTAATGAAATTCCAGAGGTCATCGACTAAATCTACTTTCTTTGTTGAAATAATGTAGTGGCAATAATTTTAAAAAAAACTCAGAATTTTTTTTATTCTTTTATTTGTAAAATAATTAATAGTAAATGTGTTTGTTTCGAGTAGTAATGTATTGTGTTTAACTGGGTATGGAAAGACCAGTTGACCTTCATTGTAGATGGATGAGTGAACAGCGATTAAAGTTTGTAAGTCAGGACTGCGTGGAAATGGGTCAGATATACAACATGAAGCTGGAGTGAACGAGAAGAATGTAAAACTCATAAGGCGATGTGCTAATTGAGGTTATAGTTGTTTTTAGCGTGCCTATTAAGCCTCTCTTCGAAGGACCTCCAGACCTCCCAATCTGGCCCTGTAATCGGGGAATCTCACGATGCCCTTTTATCGTGATATGAATGCTTAGGTAAATAAACTATATAACTCCTTATTATGATAAAAGATTTTAAAATAAGAGACAACAATAATAGAATCACTTTTAGTTTATTTTGTTCCTTACCAAACATTTCAATGACAAACAAACAAAAATGCTAAGACATAAGGTAACAGCTTTAAAAGTCTAAACTTTAAGTAAATGAGCTCATTGGAACATGTACAAGTGGGGTACTCAAAATGTGTGTACTCAGTAAGCGTATAAAGTCCCTGCAGTAAAGCGTGCTAAGTGCGTTGGGTTAAAAAACCAATGCCGAACATATAAAAACCCGTGACACACATTATTATGTTAACTCTTTCTCTCCTAATTGACGATGCCAATGTTGATTTGACCCGATTAAATTAAATTAATTTTTGTATTTATAAACTTTTATTTGTATTGTGTAAAATGAGCATGCATTTGCCTATAATTCCATACCAAATTTAACATTTTCAGATATCAAACAAAAAAGTTATTGAAGTTTAATCATAACAGTAGAGTGAAATACAAATGAGCAAAATGAATAAATCTATCGGAACGAGGAAAATAATTACAGAGAGAAAGAGTTAATTTATTTTCCTAAGCTGATCTTTCTGCTTTTCGTGACATACAAATGTACAGGAAATAACTTGTTAGTGTGTGAGTGTTTGTTTGAAACTACGAACTTCTCCGTAGTCAATTTTTATGAGCTCTTTAGAGTTTGACTTGCTCACACTGTTGTTACTGTCGAGATTCTTGTTACAATGCATGCGATGTTACGGTTCAGTAACATTGGCACCCACGTAGGGTCTCCAGTCGTAGGTCACAATAGGGCTATTGCCACTGAAACACAGAATACATAGACACATCAATTAAAAGAATGTAACAAATTGACATAAGCATTTACGAAGACAGGCGCAGACATCGGGAAAAAATTTAATCAGAGCCCCCAGGGAACAACGGCGATAAAGCTTTAGTCTATGTTTGTTCACTCAGACGTCAGTCAAGTTAGTTCAAGTTTTATAAGTTGAAATATAATAGCTGTTTAATTGTGTACCAGCAGTTTGTGGCTACAAGTCAAAGTCCGTCATCAACATTCGGTAGCCAGCATTCTCCGACTATATCGCTTCTCCACAAATATCAGGAATAGCCAAATACTGACATTTGAACAATGTAGTGTATTACAAAGGGACGTAATGGGCATATATTTTATTTTTAATACTGAAACCCAGTACTGTTTCTTTATAGATTATGGAATAGATTGTACATTATTATTTTGTTTATTTTTGTTTCAAAAATTTTAACACATAAATGTCATTCATTTATTCAAATATTATTGTTAACAGTTGATAAAAGAAAAAATATAGACATCTGATGATTAAGTATTAAAACCGATTTTAATTCCAGTAAACATATGTACTGTCTATTGTTTGTCTCAATTAACCGTACAGATCCATCATAATTAAATATATCTTGTTGCTGTACCAATTCTTCTTCTTACAAAAGGAATCCAATCTTGTCGGCTGGTGAACGCATCAACGACGACATAACTAGTATTTGGAACCTTTTGGCTTCCGTAGTAAATAAAGACAGATCCTTCCGAAAGAATCAAGAACTTCGTCCGTGTACGTACATGTGTCTACAATAGAGGACAATGGACAATCACGTGATGGTCAAGTTTGGACAGTTTCTGACCAATGTTAACGTGAAGTGTTGTGTAAACCGGGAACTTGCGTTAGTGTCTTATGAATAAAAAAAAAATATTCTTCAACTTAATCTTAATATTCAAAAAAGGAAGAAAAAAGGGAAAGAAGTTGAACACTACTGCAGTTAAACCTAGAAGTATTTGTCTAACCTTTATTACAAAATTACTATAATTAAACGTACGAATTAAATAAATAATTCGTTACGTTGATTGATTATCATGAACACCTTGTATTTTATCCTCTAATAAACGACATTAGAATTTTTCCACAACACATACACACGAATATGGCAAGTGAATTCAAGCAGCCCTTTGTCTTGTATTTTCCCTGCAATATCCTGATAGGGACATGAACTCATTGCACTCCACTCGCATGCGAACTTATTTTTATATTTACCCGTTATGTGTAGCTGATACCCGTTCTTCCAACTTTAAAATAGTTGGCAAATGATAATAATAATAATAATCTTTTTTTATCCATAAGGATATTTGTCATACAATTTGTGTATTACACCAAACAAAACATTATAACTGTAGAAAACCAAAATATACAATTATACCAGACTCACTCATAATTTACATGCGAAAGTTTATATCAGATAGTTTCTATTTGATAACCAAACTACCAGGAGAACAATAAATGTTTTTTTTTAGGTCTGTTTGTCTTTGCTATCGGTGTCTTGAATCTCTTTTGTGATGGTAAAATTACAAAATCCTGACCCAAAGGTTAATGTTTTTATTTCTAGAAACTATTATATATTTTTTTAAATAATTTTTTTTGTATCTATAGCAGTTTCTTTCCAATTTATCTCGTTTAGCCCCGCCAGTAAAACTAACATGCGAATATTTGTCTTTTAAAGTGTTGTTCTGTTTTCCACCGTGTTTACTCCGCAATGTATTTAAAAACAATCAAAATATTTATTAAAAAATACTTTAACAATACAAAGCTTATATAATGGAAAGAACACATTTTCAGACATTATTTCAATTCGGTAAGATTTATTTCCCTGTACTAAATCAAACAATTACCAGTAATTAATAGGTTAATTTTGCTTGGTTCATGTGTTGTTAGGGACAGTGAATAATTGTGCAAAGTTTCAACTTGATCCGAAAATGGGAAGTGGGAGAAAAACGTGTACAAATTTTGTAGCAGACAGACAGACAGATGGAGTGTGTCCTAAGTATGTCAAAAGTTTGTAAAAAAAATAAAAGGAAATAATAATCCATTCACTTGTATAATTGTGTATACACATCTACAATACAAGACAAAGTGGAGGCTACTTACGATGGTGTGTAATAGCATGCTAAGAATGCGATGTCCGTCAGTTGGTTAGTGCCGTACTCAAGATTAGCACAAACTGTATAACCACATCCTACATCTGTCGTTCTGTCCCATATAACCTGAAAAGAAATAACAACAACTACGTTGTACTGTAACTCTTGCTATTTTAATAAGGGTCATTTAATAAGTCATTTAATAAGGGTCATTTAATAAGGGTCATTTAATAAGGGTCACTTAATAAGGGTCACTTAATAAGAGTCATTTTACATGCGCTTGTAAAGATAGAATAGATTTTTTTGTTGAAAATCAAGGATACAAAACTGGTATTATAGTTTTCTTCAAGATTAATGATTGTGTAACACATTTAACTCATGAAACTAGCCATATTAAATACAGTGTACTCCCGTCATAATAATTATAAAACTATCACAATTTATTCAAATAATGACAACGAAATTTGAAAACCATTTACGCACAAGATAATAATAATAATAATAAAAATAAAGCATGTCTTCGAGTCCGAAGATCAATGAGGATTGCAGTATTTCATGTGGCTACGCAGCCCCAGCTGTGACATACATATTTTGCCACGCACAACATAACAATAAACAAAAATCAGTCAAAATAAGCAGCATACTGATTACGTATGCTGAAGACAGTAGGTGTAACAAGTTCTGTAACATTTACTAAAGTCAATAGTAACGAAATCAGACATCATTTAGACATGTTTGAATACAGAAAGTAAACACCATGCACCTTGATGATGACATGGCTATCAATATGAATCAACATTAAGCTTAACGATGTTATAATTAGCAACAGCAAAATGATATCTACCTAGATGATGTTATATCTATCATATACTAGTGAATTCCTCATTAATCTTCGGACTCGAAGACAAGCTTTATTATTATTATTAGGTAATTTTATCATTATCAAATATTAACCTATATGATGTAATAAAAAAAAAAGTTCCCCTTTCAGGCCTTCTGGTCTATAGGGCAGATGATCATCTATTTCTGTGGCCTACGGTTAAAGAGGGTTTCATGTGGCCAGCACAACGACCAATGATCACCTTTACTTTTCCCCAACCTTTTGAGCTGGATGGACTCAGAGGCGCCCAAAGATGCCAAAATAAAAAAAAAAACAGTCTTCATCAATATTCGAACCCGGGACTCCCGGTTCGAAAGCTAAGATCTTTACCACTCAGCCACCGCGCCTCAAATATTATTTACTAAGGCAGGGGCGGACTGGCTATAAGGGCACTAGGACAAAAGCCCTGTAGGGCCACCGAAAAGGTCGCATGGATGCCACTATGTAGTAAATTGTTGAAGGTTTTATAATATTCTCTTATAAAAGCGGCCTTTTGAGCATTGTGTTTAAAAGAAATCTCTCTAGAGTGTAATACTTATTTGATCTAACAAATTTTCATAAATAATGTAATAGCCTACATTCAGACAGTGTTGCCAGTAGGCTTCATCCTTTTAGGGGCTACACACTGTGCGATTAAAAAGCAACATAAGGCCTATATTTCTTATAAAAACATATAGAGCCCAATGTGTACAGTTATAGTTAATCAAATTTAATGATTTTGTGGATAGGCCCTTCATATGATATTCAATTTATGGGCCTAATTGTATAGAAATGCACTCGCCGATTTTGACACCCAGCCCGCCCCTGTACTTAGATAATTTTATCATTAGCAACCGACATTTACCTATATGATGTTATGGCTATCCTCAGTGAAGTCCACGGCGCCATGATCCCTTTGGTGGTTAGAAAGGCTTTTATCCAACTACCAGGCCTGGACATGGGGCTCTTCACCCCTGCTCTGTCTGAGGGCTCTCAGCGGTAGACGGCCATATCAGTTGACTGGGCCAGACCGGGCCGTGCCGCGTACACAGCGCTCCGTCCCCGTTCCTGGGTCCCACTCACTACAAGTGGCCGAGAACAGTGCTGACTGCGGGGAGCTTGTCTCATATTCCAATACTGTAACCGCCACTGTTCCGTGCAGAGACCGCCACTCCAACTACGGGTCACTGATGATGGCCCCCTTGTGGAACGGCGTGGCGGACTAATTGGACTGGTGTGCGGGCTACTTGTTCCATCCCTACCCCGAGTTAGATAAAAAAAATAAAAAAAAGCTCACCCAGGGGTCCCTCAAGGGCCAGATTCGCTACTCGTTTTTAGCCTATCTAGGTCCACCCCTAGACGTTTCCACCGGAGGCGCCACGCTGAGGCGACGGGTAGCTGGAATCCTCGGGTTATGGCTATCAGATACTATTTACTTAGGTAACCCCATCAATAGCAAACAAACGATCTTATAACTATCAAAACCTTCTTATCTAGGTGATCGTATAAATATGAAACAAAATGTACCCATTGAATACCGGTCTCAAACCCCAGACTCTCACCTGTGTATAGTGACAGCAGTCACTGGCTCTAAAGCTGCAACATTCCTCAAACGTTCCGTTAACATTGAACTTTTTCTCCTCAACCCATTCCGCGATCATCGCTGTCAGCTGATTGCTTATGGGCCTTGTGTTCCCCACCGCTGCTATATTCTCACCTGGGTTTCGATAGTCACATTCAAAACTTATTATGAAATAAGACTAACATTGCTATATTGATCCTATTGGAAATTTGTCGTGATTACAAGGACTCTTTTTTATTTGTAAATTAATAAATAAACAAAAACAAGATACACACACACACACAAAGCTTATCTAAGCGAAAGAACACCGCACTTACAACTATATATCTCAATAATGTAGAAACTATTTCCCTTATTCGATATGAAACAAATAATTAATAAGCGTAATTCATTAACGTTTTGTTAAATGCAACAAATAATTGACAACAATTTCCACTTGATCCGAGAAGGGTTTGGGAGAAATAATGTGAACAATTATATAAGGGGACCAAACCCTACATATTTAGCCGTATCTTTGAGTACTGAAGGATTAATTTTCCTTGTCGGTATCAACAAAATTTGTAGGTCTCAGCTGGGACTGCGCTGCCAAGAGAAATACTGCATTCCTCAGTAATCTTCGGACTCGAAGACTAGCCTCATTATTATTATTATTGACTAATCGTTTTTTTGTGTTGTTTTTTTAATAATTCAAGTGAATTATGAATATTTGTGCAAAGTTTCAATTTGATCCGAGAACGGGTTTGGGTTAAATAACGTGTTCAAACTTATTATCAGACAGAGGGAGTAATAACAACTTTCACGAAGGAAAAGAGGCACAACACACGCAGTTCATTGAGTGACTACACACAGACGTCACAATCCCTAGTCAACGGAGTAGCGCTGATACAGCCTGATAGAATGACAACTTGACGTAGTTATAATGGAACAGGTGGCAGTTATCTTCTTAGATTTTTCCAACTTTGCTGAGGCATTTTCGTTCAGCAAGTTCAATTAAATATGGTAGTGTTGTGTGTGTGTGTGTGTGCGTGCGCGCGCGCGCGTGTGTGTGATTATGACGCTGAAATATGACCAACTATGGCATTGTAATCAGATAAATTTTAGTACATTTATCTTAGTCATGGAAACTTGAGTTGATGATCTGGTGTTGTTGACTTTAACTAATTGGGGACGTTGTGTTAGGAACTATAGAACCCTTGCTTGTATTTAGTTTGTTGATCATTAGATGGGGGGCTGCATGGTGTTGAATGCCGAGGAGAAATCTACGATAAACACTAGTGCATACGATTTGGGTGTATGAAGATGCTTCTAAAGAAGACAACATCAAAGAATGGACAGGCCTGTCAGTGACTGAAATTCTATCCAAGGCAAAGGGCAGAGAGGAATGGAGAAAGACGGTTGACAGATCTTGTTCCCCATCGGACCAACAGATTAAAGGACAGGTGAAGGTGAAGGTGAAGGTTGCAAGGTCTGAAGGGTACTTTAACATTTTACTACGTTGAGACGTAAGAAGAAAGGCAGAGAGATGCAAAGAGAGAGAGAGAGAGAGAGAGAGAGTGAAAGAGAGAGAGAGAAAGAGAGAGAGAGAGAGAGAGAAAAAGAGAGAGAGAGAGAGAAAGAGAGTGAAAGAGAGAGAGAGAGAAAGAGAGAGAGAGAAAGAGAGTGAAAGAGAGAGAGAGAAAGAGAGTGAAAGAGAGAGAGAAAGAGAGAGAGTGAAAGAAAGAGAGAGAAAGAGAGTGAAAGAGAGAGAGAGAAAGAGAGAGAGAGTGGGAGAGAGAGAAAAAAAGTGAAATAGAGAGAGAAAGAGAGAGAAAGATATTGAAAGAGAGAGAGAGAGAAAGAGAGAGAGAGAGAGAGTGAAAGAAAGAGAGAGAGAAAGAGAGAGAGAAAGAGAGCCAAAGAGAGAGAGAGGGAGAGAGAGAGTGAAAGAGACATTTATGAAAAGACCTTCTAAAGGTCTGCTATAAATAAATCAACCGATGGTTGTTATGGTCGTTCTATTAAAAGGAGTCTTAAAGAGAACAACTAATGCCTTAAAGAACTCTTAAATAATAACAATACTTGATCAAGTTAGGCATTTCATTATGCTCTACAAGACAACACTCTAACATGTGAGGCTGGATAGCTTGGAATTCCATTATTAATACAATCATAAAGAAAAGAAAGGGGTGTAAAACGATCATCAATAATCAGATAAATAGATCACTTGAGTTTAAGATAATGGAACCTAGGATTGGTCAATCGCCCTGCCTCATTCTCCCCCCTTTTCCCCCCTTTTTTGTAAATCTTTCATTCGAGAGTTATTAAGAGCAAAGTAATCGATCTTACAAAAGGTCATCAGCTTTACAAAGGAGGAACTGCCTTTAAAAGAAAACAACTTTTTTTTTGTTTTGTTACTTATTTAGACCATTTCAAGCGAGAGAGCTTGGACATTTGATATGACAAAGCTGAATAGTGCACACACGTTATGAAATGGTTTAGTTAACACTTTCCTTTTCAAAAGGCTTACTTCCGAATTCTTTACACCGGATACACCAAGAAAATCAACAAAAAGCTTGCTATATATGTAAATCTCAAGATCACCAATACAGTAGGCCTATACAGAAGGTGTTGGTGCTTACCCCATCTTCTGACCCTTGGTGGCTGGTGTGCAAACTTGCATTTGTCTGTCCAGTTCTGGGCTTTCGCTGCAAGATCATTATTCCATTTCTGCATTAAAAAAAAAGTACAATTTAAGAATCATGTTAGACTGTCTTGAGCTAAGACGACGGAAAAGAACGGCTTTGTCTGCATTTATATGTGACAAAATAAGCAGGTCGCCATTGGGTCTACGCGGTTATGTGAAATATATTTCACTCATCCTTACTCTTCGGAATCGAAAACAATGCCTTATTACAATAAATTTCGCTTCCTTTATGAACATGCGGTCTAAAGGGCAGAGGATGTAGAGGTCATGTTATATTATCGCCGACGGTTAACGACGGTGTCATGTGGGCAGCACAACGACCAACCGCCTTTAATTTTTCCAACTTAAGTCAGGTATCCAGTAGAGCTGGGTGGACTCAGAGGCACCATAAGGATCCCCAAATTAAACATCTTTTTCTTCACCAAGATTCGAACCCGGAACCCCCCACCCTGCCACCACTCGGCCACCGCGCCACCACCTTATTTTCATCTCTATAAATATATCTCTACGTCGCTTAAACATGCGAGACATCACCTACGCACGCCGACTCTCTAAACGTCGATGAAAAAGTCATGAAAAGATAACTCTTTTATTTCTGCAAGCTGGACTAGAGTTATCCCACGTAACTTTCGCGGCGACAGAGAGCGGGGCTCAGAAAAAAAAAGGAAGAGGGGGAGAACAAGTAATCTTCTCACTAAATAGTCGGCTCGTGCTAAATAATTCCGTTCAACATATTGGTCAAACCATTTTTGTAATTGCCTGTTTGGATTGTTTTAAAATGTGATTTTAAATTTGATGTATTGAATTTGGCAATAGAATTTTAAAAACAAAATGATCTTACCAAATTCGGCATGTTCCTGGCATTCTCCATCCGCCTAGCTTCGTTGTGGGCATCTAGAACAGTTCTGATTTGGTCGGCTGTAAACACGGTAGACGGCGCTGTTGCTAAGCTAGCGGCTGGTGGCGCTGAAGCGACGAACACAACAAACTGAATGAGGACCACTGATGAAAGGACACAATAGCAGCAATGTTCCATTGTGGGTGCTGACCCTAGAAATAGATCGAAATGTAGCCTAAACACTGTGCAGATCTCGAAAGTCAAATGGGGGGGGGGGGGGGTTATTATTGCATAGACCAGGGGTGGGCAACCTTTTTCTATCGAGGGCCGCATTAAAGACATTTTAGGAATTGGGGGGCCGCATTTGTATATAAATATGTACATACATGCGCCATCAATTCCTAAAATTTCTGTTATATATATATATATATATATATATATATATATATATATATATATATATATATATATATATATATATATATATATATATATATATATATATATATATATATATATATAATGGTGTGTTTACAGCTTAGATAAATATGCTAGCTAACTACATATCATGTCTTTTAATTCACATGTATGCTGTATTATACATTTAGATTTTATTTTTTTACACTCCTAATTGAAGAATTACAACAAAAGTTAGCAGTTTCTGAAACGAATTTGACGAATATTTGTTTAAATTTCATAATTGTCTTTTTTTACATCACATTTCAGCTGCGTAGCCGTCCCTAATGCGAAGTATTAAGATCTTATTACAATCGTGCATAATGTTCCGGAACTGTTGTACTAGCTTACTTGTTATCCTTGTGACTGATGTCAAATTAATTACAGTCAGTCAGTATCGACTTTTACTTTAAAAAATATATAAATATTCGTTCAAAGACGTATGTGAACCCAAATAATGTGAAAGTTTGGCATCAAAGTTGTTGTTTTCTAAAGTGTGAAATCACAGTTTCTAGTACCCATAAAATTCCCGTGTAAGAAAGGACTAGAAATTTTCAGATTATAATTTGATTGGAGGTATGTTCCCTGGCGCTGAATCAGCTTCGGAACTAAATTATTTAACTGAGGGTATTGAAAACTTGTTCTAAGTTCTTGACGTCTTAAAATTTGCTTTCAAATTCCACATTCAAGGAATCCAAATAAATTGTGTACTTTTCAACCATTTTACTAGAAATAGTTTCACCTTTAAAGCAAAAGAAAATGACAAAGCCTGTTTTCACTTGCTGGCGTGGAGAAACTGGAAAGCTTTCATTTGCAAAAAAGACACTGAAATACTGATGATGGAAAACTTAAACCGTCTCCACTCTTCATTAAAAATATTAGTAACAAAGTCACAGTCACACCCTAACCCTGTCCTTCAATGAACATAAACATTTCTTCCTCGACATTCCATTTCTTTTCAATACCTTCCTTGCCCATGATAAACCAGTGGATACTACTACTGTGGAACGTTTAAGACATTATACTCTTATGACTTCGATCACTGGATAATTGCTTTGCGTAAACTTTCCCGTTTAGAGTTTATGGTTGAGACTTGAGATATTGTTCTTTAATTTATTTTTAAAAACCTGTTGTTTTTTTTCCTTAGTCAAAGCACCGGCTCTATCAGTTGTTACACTAGCTCTCTGGTTCCAAGCCAGCACTTTCACAAAGTTCTTTATAGCATTGAATAAATACTGGCTTCAGTTTGTTACTTTGACTGAATGTTTCAAAATATAGCCAATAAGAATAATTGTCGTTTACCTGTAACATTTTAGAATGACCTGACATTTAGCCTTTGCATCATAAAACATAAGAATAGGAAGGTTCAATAATTTATATACATATTCAAACGTATTTATTTTTATTAAATTTGCATTTTTATATGAATAATGTTTGAGCTTACCTGATTTCTGTAGGTGTCTGCGAGCCACATAAAACCCTCTGGCGGGCAGCATTTGGCCCGCGGTCCGTAATTTGCCCACCCCTGGTATAGACAGTTAAACCAGTAACTTATTAGAGTCCCTAATTCACCCAGTGACTTAGAGACTTTATTTAATTAACATGCATGACTAGATTGATACATGATACGCGTAGGAACGTAATTATGCTCTGAAGGAACATGTGTAATTTATAAAACAAGAAAAACATTTGTAAACAATATTTAAAAAAAAAAAAAGCTTATATTAAGCGTAGTAGTATCAATCAGTTTAGATCAATCATGTATTTAAATTAGATCTAGATTTAAAAAAAACAACAATAAATATGCGCGATTTTCATTATTTTTACCCATTGTTTTTTTCGCAATTTCATGCTTTTCGCTTTTTCAGTGTGCTATAGTTCTGTTACTTATCTGGCCCAGTTGGAAAGAATTGAGTCCCAAAGCCTTTCCCATGTTTGGGTATAGCCACAAGATAACAGAGATTTCGATTCTGAGTATTCCTTCTACTAGTGGATAGCCAGCCAAGACTAACACGGCTCTATCCCGAAGTTTTCTGGTTTAGGCACGAGTTGTTTGCCTTTGAAGCAATTCAACATTCGATTACATTCTCACAATAAATTACAAGTACATGTAAACATTCAGAAAAAAAAGTAATTTGGTTATACTTCTTGCGAAAGTTGGTTTCATTATATATCCCATCATTTATAATTTCTACTTTACATGTTTGGAATGTTCTTTCAGAATTGAAGATCATTATATCTTAGCCTATACCTCTTGCAGGACGGCGGCGGCTAGAATTCAAACTCGGGACCATCGAGACTACAGTCCAGAGCGCTTACCACACGATCAGGAAGCTACCTAGTCTCTAAAGTAAACAACTAGATTTAGTAGACATATCCAAAGTGTATGTAGTTGTTGGATCCATAAGGAACTGCAGAAAGGGATACAGTTTGAAACCATCGAGACCTGCCAGGGTGTATGTTTAGAACGCCTACTCTTTGCTACTAACTAGCTTTAAGAGTCACTCCCAATAATACAAATCTATAGAAACTGAACCTTGGGTATTTTTTTAGCCTAAGCATCAACTTGTCAGATGAATCTCATTCAAATTTATGGTTTAACACCTTCTAAACAAAATGTAAACAAGAAATGGGTTTTCTCTCGTGACTAAATGTGTTTGCGTTTTCCGTAATAAAATATTTCAAATTAAATGTTTCTTATTCAAATTAGTTTTGTCACTTTTCGTGTTTAGTTTCAACCCGTTGACAGCCAAAACCTTGCATGGTGGTAAACAGAATAGCGAAACGAGAAGGGACTATATTTATAACTTGCATAAAATGAGCAAGATAGAGCAACTTCCTCCTAACTGGGTGTTGTCGGGAAAAATGTATGCAAACCTTTGAATATTTTAATTATGCGAAGATAGAATATCGTGACAAGGACAACGCGTAAACCTGCATAAATTTTTCACACACTCTTTTTGTCAAAGGATTGCAGTTTAATTTGACATTAATCTCATACGAAAATCACTACTGAAAAAAATTAATGTAATTATGTTCGACTGAATGAAGATGCGTTGGTAACATTTTGGACCAAGTGTTGTAGTTCGATATTTTTTTGTATGGGCTGTGTGTGCGTCTTTGTATTGGTTGATGATTTATGATGCAATCATGAGTAAGACAAGACTAGGGAAGACAGTTTATAAACAAGGAGGTGAAGGTCTGATGATTTTTGAAACATTATCTCAATGGAAACTAACATGAAAAGGCTTTGTTTCATATATTTTCATGAATATATAGTTCTGTGATTAATTGCCCATTCTAAAGAAAATCCGAGAAATGATTTTGCATTATTTCTAAAATTTGAAAACTAAAGATCATTACTTTTCTAAGACAAAAAAGGTTAATTGGGGCGACTTCCCTTACAGCTTGAAAAAGAGTTACGTACATAAAAATCTCTATATATAGGTCTGTGAATCGATCAATCGCGGATAAGAATTTGTTTCCTATTTCCAGTCTAGATATAATATATATAAGTGTATGCCTCGGGCTCTGGAATAAGGCCTACATGCGGAAATACCCGTAGTCCTATAGATAAAGATGTCGCGAGCGAGCTACTCTGCCTCATCGTGGCGCTTGTGTGGAAACGACCATTAGAAGAAGTGGTTAGGCTAAACGGGTAGCAAAACAAAACTCCCGTGGGGATGCCCACGGGTAGACGAGAGTCCACCTCTTGCACGGGCGGAGTTGCAAATGAGTCCCCACAAACCTGTCACAATTAATGCGCTATTCCTCAAAGGACCGTTACATTAAATGGCGAGTCCCCCACGGTTAGCTTGGTACAACGAAGGAAAATGGCGGAGGCTCCCGGTGTCCTTCGGCCATGTGCAGCCAAGCATGCGTCGGGGGCCAAAGGCATTGGAAACAGCAATGTTTTACATAGGCATTGACTCGGGTCTCTCCCAAACAGAACTGTGTTCACACAGGGTTTTTTACTGTTTGGCGCTCAAACAAGTTTTTTTTTTCAAACTTAGAGCTCAAAGAGCCTTCGGCTCAGCTCTTGGACGACCAACAAGATAAAGATGTTCTAGTTCTCTAGCCAAATTTAAATTAATTTCTTTTTATTATTAAAAAAATTTTAACGGTCAAACTAGAGTATTCCCAGTGGGTCCAACAAGTTAGTAACTCTTTTCCCAACGATACATATCAACTGTCAGATTTGTACGAAAATCGTTAGAGCTGTTTTCGAGAACATTGTTCACCCACCCTTTGACCATCCTGAAGATTTTGCCCACTCCGAAAGTGTAACCTGAAAGACGTCAATTCGTAGATAGACAGAAGGGTGTGTGTTTATTATAAGTTTGAAGTGTTAGTTATATTTTGTTAAAATTGTTCACTGGCCTAAACAGTAGTGTAGCTTGGGTAGGGGGGAGGTCCAAATTCGAGTCCCCCCAGGCCCCTACTTAAAGGGGTCCCCTCAAATGAGTGCCCTAATTTTTTTTTACATTAAATATTACGTCACTGCCATGTAATATAGCTATTCACGTGGAGTCAAAAATACTAGACAGCATTTATTTAGAATCTAGATGATGTTATGGATGCCTTTGCTGCACAGAAAGCCTGACGTAAGGCGATATGAATTGAGATTTGTCATTAGTGCATTATTTCGCCAATAAACAACGGTATTATTCAATAAAAGAGTCTTTATCATTATATTTGTTACTTTTACTTGTATACGGTTCCAATTGAAATTTAGACATATATATTAAGTACATTATCTCATGTCATGATGGTCGATGACAAATTGCAGGGGCCCCTAAAAAAGGTCACGCTCACCGTGCCCCCAAATCCCTAGCTACGCCACTGGGCCTAAAGCAGCTGTCTAACAAATTGAAGAAATCACGGAAGACGATGACTCAACTGGCGTGTTTCATCTGCTTTCACTTTTCTAACAGCACTATAACACCGGATTGTTGTTTGTTTGTTTGTCGAGCACGTGACTTCTCCCACTTACCATTCTCGAATGAAGTTGAAACTTTGCACAATTATTCATTGTTCCTAACAAATCATGAATCGATTAAAAAAAACACAATTAGTTAATTAAATAGTTGTAAGTAATTAATTTTGCATAATAGCAAAGAAATGATAATAATAATCTTGCAATATTGAGACACGTGCTTGTATTTTTTTGGCGTTTTTCCTCTTAGATAAGCTTTTTTAAAAATATGTTTTTCTTTTTCTTTTATTTTAAACTGAATTCCTATTTTATGAAGCGGAAAGTTGTCTACACCTTCTCAATATACTGATTTCATGTAATACTTCAATATTGCAAGGAGTCCAGTGAGATCTGCATAATCAAGTTCTTCTATTACATCCAGCTAACGAACAATCATATTAGTGGGACTATTTGGGTGTCTGCCTGGTCGTGCGGTATTCGCTCTGGACTATCGTTCAGTGGTTCGATGGTCCCTGGTTCCTTCTCTGCCCGCTGACATCCCTGTCGTCCTTCTGGAGGTTTGGACTAGGAAGTAGATTATCTCGTCATAACAGGTATAAATTGTAGCTTCTTTTTTTTTCTTCATAAAAGTAGAAAGGCCCAACGTTATATATGTTAGGCTATTTGAAATATGGGACCCTTTATAAATCCATATACTATATTCCAAAAGTAAAGTTCCACTTTCAGATTTTGCAATCTATGGGGCAGAGAATGTAAAGGTCATCTGTCATATAGCCAGCACAAGTACCCATTAGAGCTGAGTGGATTCAGATCCCGAAATTAAAAATCCCATTCTTCACACAGGATTCGTTATCGGGATCCCCGGTTTGGAAGCCAAGCTTTTTTATCCCTAAGCTGCCACGCCTTATATTTTCTTATTCCCTTAAGAATTAAAATGATTTAGGCCTACAGTTAAAAAGTAAGTAGATGATGAAATAATAGCCTTCAAATTTAACTTAATATCATTGTTACTCGTAAGAAAATAATTAAGATAGTATTATTTTCGGTCTTCTCTACACGTCACTATTGCACTGATCACTTCCTCTATTTGATGTCAGCTTCTTATTACGGGATTTGAGGAGTAAAAAAAAGAAGTACAAGCATTTATCGTGTGTTTATGGAAATCGTTATCACTACTAGATCTATCAGCAGCGTAGGCAAATTACAATCTACACTCACCAGTAATATTACCAATTAACCAGAAGCAAATAATCTGGCAAGATTCCAATCAGCGTGCACTGTTAAGTCTGAAAGTGTATAAACCGATTGATTTGTATTCTCTTCGTTCGCATGCACAGAGTCACAGCGAATGTTTTCTGCATACAACTATTCCTTCAGCTTAGTTACTTTATTGCAAAGATAATCAAAAGTTCCACTTTAAGTAGCCCCTCCATCCACGCACCCCCACCTTTTTTTTTTAAATTGTATACTTTCCTCCTTCTTCACCCCTTCACCATCTTCTCTAAGACCTATCATTTTTCATTATGCAAATCCTGTTGTCACAAAGGTGAAAGGCCACTACGATTAATGACGCTATCTGTCACCATCTTAAAGTCACTGGGCCTAAAACAGCTGTCTAACACATTGAAGAAATCACAGAAGACGACAAAGTTAACTGGCGTGTTTCTTCTGCTTTCACTCTCCTGACTGATCACTATAAAACCGGATTGTTTTGTTTTTGATTTTTTTTTTTTTTTTCGGTCACAGGATCAGTGTTTGTAACAAGTTCGAAGCTACTGAGTTTAAATGAAAACAAGTAACATAATAAAAAATATTTTTTTTATCACAGAGTTTCTACCAACTCACTCTGTCAGCCTGTCTGTCTGTCTGGTAGACATTTTAAACAGTTAGTTCTCCAACTTGCCATTCTCGGGATCAAGTTGAAACTTTTCAAAATTATTCATTATTCCTAACAAAACATAAATCAATAAAAAAAAAATTAGCCAATTAATCCATTAAATAGTTATATTTATTTATTTAATTAATCTATTGCCATATTACAAGATTTTCGAGTCTCGCAAAGACCTTCCTTCAGGGAACAGTACCAGGAAAAAGAAGAGGCAGAGAAAGCGAAGGGAGGACAACATAAAAGAATGGACGGGCCTGCCATTGCGGCTGAAATAATGGCTAATATAGGTCCACTAAACCTTAGGAGGGAAAGGTCAGTACTGACCTGCTATGAGCGGTATAAAAGGCTGGATGAATACCTCCCAGCTAGAAAACTAGTGGATGGTTGGAGATGCAGAAGACGTATCCAGGTGCAGTCTTTTATGCATCATGCCACTCGACTATCTGATGAAGCTGGCCTCTCCACCAACCGACAAAACATTCAACGCTTTCATCTCCTTCCCCCTTGGTGTCGCCCAACGACCCCAGACATACGCTTGAAATCAGTAGACCCTAATGCCACTAAGCAAAGCCGTTCATCTAACGACCTTCAAATCCTAGCTCTGGAGACCATTAATACCTTCAAGCCCAGTGCTATTTTTGCATACACTGATGGGTCAGCATCAATAGATTCTGGAAGAGCAGGCTATGGAGCCTACATCGACTTTCTTGGCTCTTACACAGTCAAAATCTTTGGACCATGTGGTAGTGTTTGCAGTTTTGATGCGGAGACAATGCCAGTCTGTGAAGTCTTAAAAGTAATTGACTCTCAACTCGGCGAGGGACATTTGAGGGCAACACAGATTGTTGTGGTCACTGACTCAAAATCTGTACTACAGGCTTTGCAAAGCCCCGGACCACTGTCATCATGGCTTCACATAACATTAAACAACGCTATGGCACCCCTGTAATAATGCAGTGGGTACCGAGTCACATAGGTGTGACTGGCAACACAATTGCAGACTCTTTGGCCCACCAGGGAGGGCTAATTCCACCCACTGATCAGGCTTTAAACTTTTATCAAGCCCTGGCTATAATACAAAAAACAGAAATGGAAAAGTGGTTTGAGTGCTGGGACAAGTCCCAGAAAGTCCGTGGAGTCTGGGAGCGCATGAGGCGCCCTGAACGCACTTCCCCGTGGTGGAGGCTGTCCAGGCCTGAGCAAGCTATTATAGCACAGTGCGGACAGGCCACAGGCTCATATTTCTCGCGGCTATGGCGAAATTTTGATTCACGGTGCCCCCGCTGCGGGGAGGAAGAGGAAACCGTGCCTCATATTCTGTTTGACTGCCCCAGACTTGCTGATCTCCGTCTCTACAGGTCTGGGAAACCCAAAATTCTCGACCTGTATGGCGACATTTATGCACTACGCAAGACCTGCTGTCCAGGGCTTTTGCAAGAGAGGATTTGAGCCTCTCAAGCCCTCAATCTAATAAATTTTGATGATGATGATGATGATTGAAAGAGGATCTAAGGCAAAAGACAGAGAGGAACGGAGAAAGACGGTCGACGAATCTTGCATTGTGCCCCAACGGTCCAACAGACTAAGGGATAGGTAAGGTAAAAGATATTAATTAGTATTTCATCAAAAAGGAAAACAAATCTTACAACATTAAGATACATGTCTGTAAATGTGACGTTTTCCCCCTTATATAAGCTTTTGTTGTAAAAGTATGTCTTATATTTTGCTTGTTTTAAGCTAAATTTCTTTTTTATGAAGCGGATGATGGTCTATAATTTCTCATTATTCTTATTTCATGTAGTGCTTCACTATTGCTAAGAGTCTTTCCAGTGAGCCTACACATTCCAGTTCTTTGATCACAGACCAGCTCATTGCTACACTATGCAAAGAAACATTTGAGTCGAGCGTGACTGCATGTTTAGTAAGCATATCAGACTGTTGTCATGACGGCCCTAAAGTAATCATCATTTCTGAAAGGAATATCTGAAACTTATAAAAACAAAACAAAATGAAAAGTCGTAGCTTGAAGATATTAAGCCTGTAACGTAAACTTTATCAAAATAGGCAAGGCAGATCTTAAAGAGTTTGTATTTACACGCAAAAGAAAAAATAACATAATAATTCAGAAACGTGCAAACAATGGAAGGTTATATAGGTTATGTCTGTATTATTATTATTTCTATTCTTATTTTTAAAAACTTGACGGACTTAATATAATGCAGTTCTAACGTTAACTCTTGCATTTGGCTTAACTAAATATTATTTTCTTGGCATAACCTCCATCAATTCTCTCTGAGCTTTTAATATACATCTGCGAAACAGTGGCGTCACTAAGGTAGATGTCACCCGGTGCGGACCGCACCCCCCTAGTGACGCCACAGCTACGAAACACTATTTATCAGCTTACAGCTGTTATTGTTGATGTAATTTTTTTCTGCCGAACCCAAGGAAGTTTGCTACAATTCGCTAAATATCTTGTCCATTTTTTTCCAATCACAATCGTAGTCATTATGAAACTATTTTAGCTATTATTGGAAGATTTCGATCTAACAGCCTCAAACAAGAGTGACAGCTTAAAATTATTATTATTTTTTTTTTTATATTGAAAATAAAATGTATGAAATTGAGACTTTTTAAAAATCAAAATGTCTTTGTTTCAAATTACTCTTTATAAATGTATGAGAAAAAATAGAACGTTCCACTCTCGGACCTTGTCCACTAAGCATGCCCATATAGCCAGTCCGCCCCTGGTGTCTCGTGGCCATCACAACAACGAACCTCCTTTACTTTTCCCCAATTAGTAGGCTATCAGGCACACATTAGAGCTAGGTGTATTCAGATGCGCCCAAAATTCCGAAATTTAAAATCCCAGTTTTCAGCAGAATTCGAACCCGGGACCTCTCGGTTCGGAAGCCAATCGCTTTATCGCTACTGATGACGCCGGAAGTATGTTTGGATGAGAGGACTGGCAACAAGAGCATTGAGAGAAATAGTCGAGACAAATAGACCGAACTTGTACGACTATAACTCATTATCAACCAACAACATCTCTGTTGCAAAGTGTTGAACCCGGGATTTTGATTGAATTTGATTTTGAATTTGATTGTTTCTAAAACAGTAAATGTCATCAAATCACCTAACCTCACCTATATATCACCGATTTTGAAGTGTTGGGGTACCACATATGATCCGTTGAACTTCTTTCTCCATTCCTCTCTGTTGTTTTTACCTTGGATAGAATTTCATTGGCCTTTCGCATGTGTTATTTGATTTGGTCATTTGACTGTTACCTCCGTTTAGACTTATCTGTACAAGACACTGCGCGGATGCGCCTAAAACCACCAATCAGATTTGACGTCTCATTCTGAGGCGATATTGACTTCAGCCACCCAAACGTTGACATTATTGTCAATTCAAACTCGCCCCAAGCCAAAACTTTCTCATTGAAACTTCTTTACTTTCATCTTTTAGTAAATGAGCTCAGGGTTGGATTTAAGGGAAGGGCAGGTGGGGCCTCCACATGCTTAAATACCGCCCTCAAATGCACTACGTATACCAGGGGTTCTCAGCCTGTGGGTCGCGACCCTTTCGGGCTCGATTGACGATTTGTCAGGGGTCGCCTAAGACCATCGAAAATATAAATTGTATTTTGTCTATTCTTCTATGTATGTTATATGTGTGTGTGTTAGTGTGAGGTCGCGGCAGAGTGGGGGATTGTAAAAAGGGGTCGCCGAGCTTAAAAGGTTGAGAACCACTGACGTATACAGTCTTGACATATATAGAACGACAATTTGAGGCTAAATGATTTAGCTTTTTACTTTCGAAGTTAAAAACAGACGTGTTGTACAAAGTTATTCACGTATAAATGAACATCTTTTTCTAATAGGCTATTATTTTTCGAAGACATTTTTTATTGGCTGCGCTTTTCCAAGTCTTAATATAAATAACTTTATCAATCTGTGGGGTATATTTTCCTTTCAAGGAAAACATCAGTAGGCCAACGTTGTTTTCTAAGTTCATCTACTACTATTTTAGATCTAAGCATTCAGTGTAAAGTTTACTTTTTAAACCATACATTTTTATCTGTTTTTTTTCGGCCTGTTCTCCTAGTTCATGATAGAGTCAGGAGTTGGGCAGAAATGTATGTTACTAGTTAATATTTATTTGCATCTATCTAGATAGATCTAGATGAGAAATAGAAAGACCGGGGGATTGTGCTAGAAAATTAATTAATTATACTCAATGATCTATCAAAGACAAAAGGTGTTGATCTATATTTAGATCTATTATATCTACCGCCAAAAAGTTGAGGGACATTTATCATAAGCGGAAGCTCTCGTAACATTCACGAGAAAAAACGATCATTAGCGGAAGTTAAAAACCCAATATGGCGGCCTCCTGGAAATTGGAAGTTTATTAAACACAAATATTGTTAAATCCATCTAATTTCTTCTACAACCACTTCAACTTTGTGTTGATACTTATTAAAATAACATCAATGTGTATGATGCATCACGTTTAATCCTTTAAGGAAGCTATATAATAAAGTTGGTAATTTTTAAATGTAACAAATTAGATTATAAATAATCGTCTGTTGTACAGAAATACTCGAAACTAGTGTCAACATCACATGACACGCCCCCTTTTTTCATTCGTTACTCTAAAGTGGTCCAAACTATCAGTTCAATAGATCTATATTGTCATATACAGAGATTTGTGTAATATCAAAAACATAAAAGTTTGAGAAATAATTTTTATCCCAATAAAATCTAGATCTACATTCAACATCTGTCTTGTCAAGTTGAAGTGACAAGTTTTTGATAAGACAAATTTGACAAAGTCAAGTATTTTCAGTTTCTATGACTAGTCTAGATCTAGATTTTGATTTTGACTAGATAGATCTAATCTATCATACTCTATGACTAGACAATCGAGAGTCTAGACTATCAAACTTATTAAACTAAATTTATAATCTAGATTAGATGTAGATCTAGATAGTAGATTATTGCTAGTGACATAGACATAGTCATACTCATAGTCTATCAGTATTAGAAAATGTAACTGTAAAATGAAGTGATTCTATCTAGTCTAGTTCTAGGACTAGCAGAGTCTTGAAGTAACTAAAACAGTAAGTTCAGACTAAACCAGTCTAGTCTTTAACTTTTTGAATTGGTGATCTTTTGATTATCCTAGATTATAAATAATATAATATTTTGGGATAGACAGCTCGGCACTGCCACCTGCATAAAATTCTTCAAAAGGGGCCTTTGATGGGAAGTTTTACCATAAAATCTTCTTATAATCTTATTAGATCGTTTATAATATTATATATATGTTGTTTTTTTCAAAGAGAAGACTTTTTAAAAATTGTTCTCCACATATCCATACTACACAGTGACCGATTCTAGATTTAAAATTGTATTGGTTTTCCTCTGGAGCTGATTCAGGCAACATTTTCTGTGCTCAAGTTTAATCACACTAGGGAAAGGGCTTACTTATACACACATTTTTCCTAGCGTAATTGGAATAAGAAATGTGCATTATATATATGTGTTGGTGTTTTTCTGAGTAATTTCTAAAGTTTTATTTCCTATAGTTGTTACTAAAGGATTTAAATATTGTATCTAATAGACTTTTTGCCCTAAAGTGTTAAAGAAAGTGATTTTACTAATGGTGTTACTCTAGTTAAAAGTAATTATAATTCATTTCATAATATCATTTGTCTCTATTTAGTGGATGTTTGAGAAAGAAGAGACTTTTAAACTTATTTTAACTTCTTTGCCAAAGCTAAAACATAATTATTATAACTTTCAGATCCAGCTAAGCACATTTTTATTAAAAACAATACTTGATAATGCTATGCTTACCAGTTTCTATTTATTTGACTGATACATATACTAGAGTATAACTAGTTGCCTGGACATCGGACTGTCTTTTGGACTTATCAATGGTCCCGGGTTCAAATCCTACCCACTCCCATCCCCCGTTGTCCTGCAGGAGGTTTCAACTAGAAAGTAACTCTGGAGGAACATCCGAAACATGTAAAACAAACATAACTTCAAAAATATACACAATAACTTCAAGTAACAATAATTAAATCCATGAAAGTGGAGCAATGACAATCTAATTTTGTTTTTTTAATTTTACAAGTTTCTGATAATCCTTCACAAATAAAGATTATAAATTTTATACTAGTCTAGGTTAAGCAAGAGGGTAGGGTTTAAACTTGGAATATTGAGATTACAGTTGTAAGCACATACCACATACGTATACATGGCTTGGCAGATTTTTGTTTATATATTAAATAAAGTTTTCTGCCTGTTTAAAGTGGACAAAATATATATTGTTTTGCTCAATTAAACTATTTGTTACTTTAATATTTTTTAATTTCACATGTTTGCTACGGCAAGAAAATGAGTGAAATTTTGTTTTTATTATGCAAAATATTTTAAGTAAAAACCTAAATAAGATGTTTTTTTTTCTCAGGTATGATGGCCACTCTTAAAGACAACAAAGATGTGGCTTGTTATTTCATCACCAAACATTCATGGAAAGGGAAGTAAGGCATTCTTAATTACAAATTACACATCTCTAAAGCAGGGCCAGCCTTAGATAATCGGAGGCCCTAGGGCGAATGAAATAGAAAATTAAAATTCTAAAAGCGAACAAATAAAATTATGCTGCAAGTAACTTAAAATCTATTTTTTTCCAACAATTATGTTGGGCTCAAGTTTTGCTATTTCATCTGTAAAAAAAGTTTTTTTTAGTTCTGTGTGAGGTCCACACCATTTGGAGGCCCTAAGCAGCTGCTTAGTTTGCCTATGCCTAAGGCCGGCCCTGCCTGTAGGCCTACTATAAATAGCCATCAGCTAAAAGACATGACTGTTGATTAGTAGAGCGTTCAATCTTTCTCTTTCTGTCAATCTCTCTTACTCGCTGTCCTCCTCTGTTTTCCACTGCTCCCTCCCTCTCTCTCTGTCACTCTCTGTTTCATATTAGTCCCAAGCTCAAGCATTTTTTTTCTCTTCAGATATAAAAGAATATTTTCAGTTGGAACTCATGGAATCACCACATATAATCCAGCCACATTTGCTGTGACTAATCAGGTAGTCATTTGTTTACTAAAATATAAAGAGTCTAATGTCTAATCTTACTTGGTGTTCAAATAATTGTAGTGTTAATTTATTATCAAGAAAACTTTTAAGAAAGAACTGGATTAGACCAGTAGCATCACAAATTACCTGTCGGTCCAGCTAAAACATCAAATCAAGTTGCTTTGTATGTCATGTATTGTTATATTTACAAAAAGGCATTTTACAAATAAAAGTGTCACAACCTTTAATTCAGTTATGACTTCTCGTAAGTATTAGTGTCATGAAACTCAGTGTTGGAATGTCTTCTTTAAAATAATAAACAATAGTCTTTCAATGGTCCCAGTGGACTTTATAAGTCATAGGTCTGGGGGCAATGAACCCCTTTGTGCCATAGCTGCCACACCACTGGATTCTCAAAATTAATAAGCTACTATCTTTTAATGGTGCCTACCGACCCATTTAATCATGTGTCAGAGTGCAACGAATCCCTTCGTACCATGGTTGCTATGCCACTATATTAGACAAGTGGTTATCCTTGTAGGTACCACTCACTGCATGATAAAAGAAATCTGGTGAGAAGAACTGAATTCTTATTAATTGAAAGCCTTTAATAAATACAATAAGATAAGGCATGGAAACTTTGATGTTATGGACCCCTCAAAATCATCTCAAATTTAAGCACACGATTTTTAATATTGATCTTGTAGATTTGTTTTTCTTAAAAGCATAATTGTTGTTCTGTTAATGAGGTTTGCTTGCTGAGGTTTGAATAGTTTGGCATCTGAACTAAAGTTCAAGCTTAATTTCCAGTGATTCAAAAAGAAAATTGGCTCTATAATACTTCAGAGCTCACCTAGCACTAAATTGGATAATTGTTAGGAAATGTGTATATGTATACACTTTAAAAACTGTTAGCCAATGGAACACTTATATAAGCGTCATTATCAAAAGCTGTTTAATGGTTGTTATAAGAACTGTTTTTTTAATTGCATTGCATTTCAGTGGGCTTATAATGAGTTCATTAGCATTGTCCCCAACACTAAAGCAGTCAACAACCAAGAGTTCATCATTTCCATGAAGAAGGGAGCTAAGAAGACTGACTCCATGAAATTTTCCACAGACCACAGAGCAGATCTTTTAACTGAGGCTTTGGTAAGGTTATTGAGGCTGGACATCATTTTTTTTGCATAGTTTTTACTTTTCATCAAACTGTGTTCATTTTGTTCTTTGTTGTGCTTAGATACTATTTATATGAATAAATATATATTTTTTTTAAAACAATTTCTGTTTAATGCCCTTTTTATAGCGATTCCGTGACCAGTTTGCAGATGCCTTCAGTTTTACGCCTAGGAGGTTTAACTGCTTCAAGCACCATTGGTCAGAAAATCGGGTGCCTGTGATTCTGGAGGTTAATCAGGGCTCCCTGGATCAAGTTGAACCAGCCACAAACAAGAAATTATGTTCTTATGACTACAAAGATATTGAAGGCCTACAATTGGTATGAAGCCCACCTTATAAATCATTTTAAATTAAATTTAAATTGGAAGAAAAAAAAATTCTTTTAGTTCTGGAATATTTTGTGTGTGTGTGTCTGATTAGCTCAAATCTATTTTATAAATTCTGTTGTTGGCTCACAGTATAAATTTAAAGTTAAAACAATACAATATTGAGGTAAACTGATTTTAGTACTTTACAAATGATAAAAATCAAATTTCCAATCCAGTAATTTGTGAAAATTTAGCAAATTTTTTTTTAATTTAAAAATTCTAGGATTTAGTTCCTTTTTTAAATATCTTTAATGTAAGGTTCATATTGTTAATGGTTATTTAGTAAAAAATGTTCTGTAGTTTAATTTAAAAAATATATAGTTTTACTTACATAATTTAGAATCATTTAGCATTGCTGTTTCTTGTCTCATATTGTAGGCCATCTTCAAAATTTCTATAAAAAAAAAAAATAACACCTGCACTTTTAATTTAGGTAAAATATCTTTCAAGAAAAAAAAGTCAGTAGTTTATCCAAAAGATTTCTTCAACATTCAACATCTCTTTGCATTTTGATTTGAAGACCAGATATGATATTTCTATGATATGATGCTTATTTTAACACTTTTGTTTAGATACATCTAGAATACATTTTGCAAATAGTTTTTTATTCCTTTATTATATTTATGTTTCATTCTTTCTAATCAAGATTTTCCTTTTTGTTTTAATTATTTTCTAATTTTGTTCAATCTTTAATTTTGTTCCCAGCTTTCTGATTACCCTGGGGGTGTGGCTGTAGTATATGGAGGCTTCAGCAGGATGGTAAGTCATGTTTTTACCTACAGGATGAATGGGACTTAAATGTACAATCTGGATTCTGAAAATGTATATTTAAAATGTATATAGTAGTGTTTTCTTAATAGAAGTGCTGATTAGGCTTTGTATTGTTACATATTTCTATTCTTCTGGTTTACTGTATTTTGTTGAAACACAAATAAAATCATTTAAAAGAACTTGACAACTCTTATTTCATTTTCGGATAACTTGATTTACTATTGAAAATCTAGCTATTGGTCACTGTATAAAAGTAGCAAAGAAGACTGTACAATATCTGCACTTCATTGTACTTTTCCGAACTTCACTCTTCTCAACTGTATTGAGCCGTATGCCACTCTATTCAACTGTTCCAGAGTCGTACTCAACTCTACAGACTCTCAACTGTACCAACTCTATAGTCTACTCCAGTTAACTCTACTCTAGTTACTCAAGTTGTACAAAATCTCTTCTACTGTCTCGCACTGCAATGACTAACAACTGGAGACAACTGTAACCACTGTCCTGGCACATTCCCACTCTAGTTTATATAAGGTCCAAACAAGCTTCTGGAATATGGCAGAATCATACAGCATTTGTCGCATTTCCATTTAGAAAGATCACGTGACCAACTACAACTATCTTCATCACTTCTTGTTTACACTTGTACATTCCAGAAAACATACACTGACCTATCAGCTGCCAGGGTCACCTGGTGACATCTACAAGTAGCTAGTTTGTTTGTAATGGTATTAAATGCTAATAATTTTTAGATTTTATTATTGACTTATACTGAGTTTTATCTTCTTATAACTATTTTGTTCTATTATTAATAATATAAAGTTATATAGCCCATACAACTGTTGAAAAATCTTTAATCTTTATTTATTTCAATCATTTACACATATGTGCTTACAAATCACTAAACACTTTCAAATGACAAAAAGTAGTCCTTGAACCTACTGCGGTCATGAATGAAATTGATGGTGACATCAAGATTTCCTAATGTACTTTAAGGCATTTTACTACACCTGTCCTGTTGATATGTATTACAAGTGTTATTGTTGATATGTATTACAAGCGTTATATCCCTTTGCTTAGGCTAGTAATGTTCCCTGTGTTAAGTGTGTTGGCTTTAGCCAAGATTTCATAATAATGAACAACATTCATGAAACTGAACACTACAAGCCTAGTGTTTGTTCTTGTTTCTGTTAGCCTTTATTAAGATGTCCACAAAAAATTTGATGCTTTAAAAAAAATGTGCCCTTCAAACTTTTGATCCTTTATTGCAGCACTTGTTTGCGCTAGAGCAAAGAGATGAGTTATGTAAAGCCATAGCGGAGGCGAGTGCAGCTTATGTCGGAGTCTTCATTCGAGCCAGGAAAGAGACTATTACGCTGGAACATTTTCAAACTCAGCGCCTGGGCAAGTACAGGTTAGTGGCATTGAAAAGACCATGTTCTAAACAGGCTTTTAGTATCATTGATAAATGTGCACTTTAATCAAGACATTGTCCACCACAATAATATTGAATTTATCAAAGGAAAATAAAATTGTATTACTTTAACCTTTAATTATATATTGCAATTGTGTACACCTAAAAACAGAATTTTGGTTCCAAGTTCTAACACTTCCTAGTGTCATCCCCTGCTATTCTGAAGGAGGCTTTTGCTAGGATGTAACATTAGCAACTTGTAAAACAAACATGTATTACTTCTCTCTCGGTCTATTTTGTCTCCAAATTTTTTTAATTGTCAATCATTAATGGTCAAGAAATAAATGCAGTGGAATCTGAACTTCAATCTTTCCCATGCTAATGTTTATTATTTTGTTACCTGGTGTGACTTAGAAAAAAAAAGTGCCAAACCCCTTTTAGACCTTGTGATCTATAGAACCAGAAAGCTCATCTGTTTCTATGACTGATGTTCGACGAGGTTGTCATGTGGCCAGTACAACAACCAACCACCTGTACTTCCCCAACGTATGTTAGGTACTCATTGTAGTTGGTTGACTTTAGGGTGTCCTAAAAATACTGATGTTTAATATCACAGTCTTCACTGGAATTTGAATGCAAGATCTCCTTGGTTTGGAAGTCAAGTGCTTTATCGCTAGACAGTTATGTCCCATAGTTTTAAGATTAATTGAAATAATAAATCATAAAAAAAAAATGTTTCATGTCTTGAGCTTTTAATATGAAGTTTTATGAAGCTGTTTCTTTGTATATGATTTTCCACCATTTCCAAATGAATGTTGTAAAATGAAGAAATTATTGTTTGTTGACAGCACTGATGAAGCAGTCACATCCTATGCAGAGTTCACAGTTCAGAAAGTCTCCATTCGGCACCCAGACAGTGTACGGAGGACACTTTGCTTAACAGAGACTTGTTTGGTAGAGCGTGACCCGGCCACTTACAACATATGCACGTGTAAACCTTTGTGCGATGTGAGTTTGTTAAAAGTCAGAATTTAGCATCGTCTTTGTTGTATGAAAGTATATCGTAAAGAGGGGGAATAAATTTAAGATGTGATTTGTATGTTGTTTGTTGTTTTTTTTTTTACAAAAATTGGAAAATGATTTAATTTTTCTAATATTTCATTTGATATTCTGTTGTTAAAAAAAAGAAAAGGTTTATGAAATAAAAAATTGATTACATTTAAAAAAAAAATAATACATACACAGTTAAAATAATGTTTGATTTTATGCCTTTTTGACAGATATATGTATTATTGTGGAATAGCTCCTTTTTTTCTCTTCAGATTTAATTAATTTTTTTTTAACTTCATGTTTCTGTGTAGATTATCTTTATTAGACTGTTGAGATTTACTTCATGCTCAAATTATTGTTGAACCTTGTCAATCAATTTCATTAACAATCATTTGTCAGGTATTTGCAATCAACCGTGATGCTGAGAATCCACAGAAGTTCAGCGTAGAGTATGTGAAAGGGGCCATACGTACCTATCTTTCAACTGACAGGTTATTGCTCAAGCTTAACAAAAATTTTGTTTTTTTTTCCACTGCAAGTTAAAATCTAAGTTACTTAAAATAATATATGAATTTTTTTTAATGACCATAATTAGAAAGAAATAATAGTAACATAATTACTATGATTACTAAGAAAGTAGCAATCTACCATTAACTGAAATAGATGTAGAAAAGATATATTTGTTTAAAATGAATCTGCATTTAGAAAATCTTATTCTCATAGAAGAAATGTTCAGAATTCAATCTAAGTTGGAAATTATTTTGAAAAACTTAAAATATCAATACCTGGGGCAGCATTATACTTTTTTATTAAAAAATGCTATTCTTGCTAGAAATTTAATGGATTAAAAATTGTATTTGTTCCTTAAAAAAAATATGTCCATCCCAAACCTGCATTAGGCTTCAACCACAGGACCATCATTATCACAGTTCTATGTGCATAAGGACCAACAATTGTTGATTATGTACATTAGTTGACATTCTCTTGATGCCTACTTATCTAACTTTATGTTCCAGAGATTCTCTGATAGCCTCAGTATTGGATGGTGTCAGGGCCTCAGGCAACAGAGATGTTTGTGTCAAGATGCATAAAACTCCCAGAGGATACAGGTTAGGTAAGTAGATATTTTGGAGGAATGGTGGCTGAGTCTTGGCTTCCTAAATGAGGGATACTGGGCTCAAATCTTATAGAAGGATGGAATTTTTTTATTTCGAGAGTCGGAGTCCACCCATCTCTAATGGGCACCTGACATTAGTTAAGGAAAGTAAATGCAGTTGGTTATTGTGCTGGCCATATATAACCCTCATTGACTGTGTGCCCCATAGATAGTCAGAATTGTGGAACCAAAAACAAAAGTAGTATTAGAAAAAGAACCAGCTTTCTGGATACCAACAAATAAAGAGAATGTAGCGTAATTAAAATCGGGCGACAAGACTGACATTGAATGTGAAAGAAAGTATAACAAGATTAGTTTAGAATAGGCGGACATTTAGTGCAAGACTTTATACTGACAACATTGTTACCAAGAAGGCTTTGAGTACATCCCCTTGTTGGGATTAAATTGTAAATCAATTTCTACACAACTCTTGTGTCAATCATTTTGTAAAGATTTGATTTGACCTTAAATTAACTAAAGTACAAATTAAATCAACAGATGTCAATAATACCTTTTCACAATTAAAAGCAAGCATTATGCATATTACCCAGCACTAGTATAAAGAAACAGAAACTATTTTCTGTGAATGCAAAATCGGAACAATTCAAAAATAGAATTTCTTATTCTGTCTGACAGAAAAAGATACTTTTTACTTGCATACAAAAGTTGACTTCTTTAATCAATTTTTACTTGAAGAATTTATTTGGAAAAATTGCATTCTCATGCTTGTAACCTCATTCATGTGACTATTAATATAATACACCAAAATAATGATCTTTTAATCTTAATTTTTTTTTATATGCAGGACCATTTTCTGTTCCTGTAGATGAGGAAGTGGAGGCAACTCAGCTCAAGTCCTTACAGTCTCTACCTGGTGAGTTAATTACTCTTGTTATTTTGTTTTTTAATGTATTTTTCTATCACGAAGAGTTCTGTTGTTTTTTAAGTATTTAGTTGACTGTCTCTAATTAATCAACCTTTCTCTCTCAAAGATTTTTAGATGTATTTAAATTTTTAAAAAAATGTTACATATTTTTAAAGAATAAAGTTAGCATGTATAATTACAGTTGCAAAAATTGCTGATTATGTTTTAGAATTAAAAATGGATTTGTAACTTATTTATTTTCTTTATAACTATCGTTGCAGAGGGTATGAGCTTCAATGAGGCAGTGTATAGATTTAATGCCAATGTTTCATATAGTGGTCTGCTCCATGCAGTTACTGCTGAGGTAACTATTTTGATTGTAATATTGTTATAATGAAGTCTCTAAGTTAAACTTCTCAAAAGAAAAAAAAAATGTTCTCTTAAGTTTCATAGTATGAATCCAGTTATTGCTATTTGTATAGTAGATTTTTGACTACAGGTAACAACTTCTACTATTCAGCTTCAACACACTTTCCTCTTAAAGGTTACAACTATTTTAATTGATAGTTACATTATCATATTGCCATTAACACTTTCTGTACCTTTTTACAAAGCTTATATCAACTCATTCTGTCTATCTGTCTGGTAAAAAGTTTGAACATGTTTTTTCTTTCATTTCCCAATCTTGGATCAAGTTAAAACTTTGCAAAAGTACTCATTGAACCTGACAAGACATGAATCAATCAAAAACATTAACCAGTTAATTAATTGTTGGGGATTTATTATTTTGTTTAATATCAAAATAGGGGGAATAAATGCTACTTAATGAGAGGTTTGGATGTATATATGGATTTAACCCCTTTATTACATTTTGATACTTTTTATTTTCTCCCACTCCCATTCTCGGATCAAGTTGAAATTTTGCATAATTATTCATAATTGATACAAAACATGAATCAATCCAAAAATTAACCAATTAGTTAATCATTTAGACTAATAAATTAATTTTTTTTTATATAGCAGATAGGGAGCTAAACCCTGTAATTTTCAGATAAATGGCAGTTATTAGCTGTTCTCTCTTTTAAATAAACTTTGTTTTTTAAAAAGTATTATTTTTTTCTATTGCTTGTTCTCTTTATTTTCCAGGGTCTGTTTGCTCAAAACAAAGAGAAGCTGATTAACTTAGCCCTCCAGTCATTGATAGAGAGAGAAGGTGACCAAGAGAAGGTGTCCAATGAGTGTCTGGAGGCCCAGTTCCATGCATTGAGACGACTGGTGGCATCTAAAGCAGGTTATCAAGGATTTACAGAGATACCAAAGTAATTAGTGGCATTCATATAATACTTTTTGTACATCTTGGTTTGATTAGTGTTAAGTGTCACTTCATTGTGACTTAGTAATGATTGAACAATATTAACGGCACCTCCGAATTAGCATTATGTCAGATGATTTTGAGAAACTACAACAGAGCTCTCTCTTCAGACACAATCGTGACAATGAGCTATAATTATTTAACAGATTACTTTTTTAAATTTTGCGTTTAAAAAAATCATTACTAATGTATCCAAATTAATGATACTCTGTGAATCACTCTGCTAACTTTCCCACAAAATTATTTTCTGCTTTGAAGAATGAGAGAGAAGGTGGGACTCAAGGTCATCAAAGCTTTAAAAAGGAAAGATGATGCAATAACTCATGCTGCTCTGGATATGCTGTGTGCACTGATGCAGGTAAATTAGGAAGATTTTGCAAGGAGTTGATTAACTTGGGCAATATTGGATAGGGAATAGTCATGTAGTAAAGTAAGTTCCCCTTTCAGACGTTCTGATCTATAGAGCAGATGAATTTAAAGGTCATCTGTTTTTTTGGCCAACATTTTTTTTTTTTCTTTTGTAAAAATTTTAAAAACTTTTTGAATGTACCATACCAGAAAATTGAAAATGGCATTTTATCATTAAGATTCCTAAGTAAATCATTTAGTACTTATTAACTTGAACTGTAGGTGCATAACCTCAAAAAGTGGATATGTTTGTTTTGTTTTATTGAATTTACTGCTTGTACCTTCAGCCCATGCATGACAACTATGACCTTAGGCAGGAACAGCTGAACAAAACCTCTCTGATGTCTTCTCGCAAGTTTCTGGAGAGTCTGCTGGAGATGTTCAATGAACATGTGGTGGGTATCATATGTTTATCAAACTAGGTTTTACCAAAATGCATATTTGTTTTCAGCCATTGCTTGTTAACATCCATTAAGATTGGACCAGCAAATATTCCCAGTGGTTAGTGTCATTCTAGTTCAACTTTGTATCGCTTAAAGCTTTGTACAGCCTAATATAATTTGATTGTTGAAAAATTTTATAGAAGGGAAGTAATGCGCTAAATTTGAACTACTTTTCTTGAATCTTGGTTTCAAGGTGATGTTATCCACAACTGAGTAAACAGCAAAAATAGTTCTGATACTGATTTGAGCTCAAACCTGCTGATACATTATACTTTAAAAAAAAGAAACACTTGGTAGTGAATTAAGACATTTTAAAAATATTTCTTAACTCATTAGTGCCTTTGTCGGTGTATAAATAATGTTCAATGGCTTTACGCTATTTTTTCACTTTTTAAAAAACAATTAAGACATATTTGTTGACATACACTTGTACATTATATATCAAATTTTCTGTTGTTATTTTCTGTTTTAGGTACATGGTACTGGAGCACTGGTGATAGCAGCCATGCTGGATTTCTTGACCTTCGCCTTGTGTGCCCCCTACAGTGAGACAACAGATGGGACTCAGTTTGACACTCTCCTAGAGATGGTGGCTGCTAATGGACGTGTGGTATTCAAACTCTTTCAGGTAGGCTTTCATTAACTTAAAAGCATAGACTTTATTTATTTTATAAAAATTTAATTTATAATGTTTTTGTTCTCCATATAAAATAAAGGAAATCTTATAATTCTTATATTAGTATCACTCATTTCTAATCTATGTAGTTACATTTTTTACTTTAAATAGGACAAACTTTAATTAATATAGCATTCAGATCTATGTTTTTTGGTGTAACAGTATCTGCTATGTTTATGTTTTTAGCATCCATCTATGGCTATAGTGAAAGGAGCTGGCCTAGTGATGAAAGCTATTATTGAGGTGAGCAATACTTGACACTGTACTCTCTATAAATTTTATCTATAAGCCGTTTGTATTTACATTTTTAGTGAACAGAAGAGTATAATTAACAAGTCTAATGTTTAATCTGAATATGAAATATTGTCAGCTGGATTTTACAATGAGACCAGCTATGGTAATAAACTCTGCTGTGGTCTGTTCTTAAACAAATGTTATTAAATTTTGTTCTGGCAAGGGTTACCCTGGAGAAATGACTAAAAAAAAGATGCTGGTATAGGATACATTATTTCTGGATATAGTAGGTAGTTTGAAGAGCTTTACTCGAATGGCAAATGTCACCAGTTCTGCCAAGCTTAAAACATTTTATTTAAAATCCTTTTATGGAAAAGCATGATACATCCATGAAGTGAATTGTTAACTCTTTTATTTAGAATAAACATAATCTTTATAGGTAGAATATGTACATTACAACTGTTTATTCTACAACAAAAATGTTTCTCTTATGTTACACGCTTTTTATGTTGTCTTTTATTTCAATCAAAACCAATATAATAATAATATAAAATAATAATGGTTTTAAAGGTTGTACAACTAATTGTTAGTATTTATAATAGCTAAAAATGTAGATGTGGCACATCATAAATTCAATCATTTTGTAGGAAGGTGATGCTGAGATAGCAGCCAAGATGCAAGACCTGGCCCTGTCAGAGGGGGCCCTGCCCAAACATCTTCACACTGCAATGTTTACACAGAGCACTGATAGTAGGATGTTGACAAACAGGTAACTCAATGGACTCATGGGTGCATCAGTTGGATCACTTGTTAAAATACAGATTATATCATTTTTGTATGATGTATTATTATATATTTCTCCCTTTGCAACTTCTTGTGTAACTAAAGAGGCCAATCAATGATACACAGGTGCGGTCACAGGTTGGGCATATGTAATCAACAGGAGCCATTGTACTTTCACTTTTCTTTCTACTACTGTTGTGAATGGCATCTGCATTTCCAAACCCTCCCTTAATGCTCGCTCTCCATGTGGATCTATCCAGTGCCACTTTTTTCCAGCTGTTAGTGTTGATTTTGAAGAGCTTCGTATCACTTTTGCATTATATTATTATATATTATATTCATACACTATTATGTTATTTCAATATTTTAAAATATTTTTATGGCATATGTAATTTTGAAGCATACAAAATGTGATACTTACACGCTAAAGTTAAAACATAAATTATTGAGGCCTATTCAGATTGGCATTTTAGAAATTATAATTCTGATCTAACAGAAATCTAGTCAAAGCAAATCCCTATACTAAATGGTGAAGAGCTTGTTTCATTTATTTTTTTATTTCACTATTTCTGAATGTAAGTAACTCAGCATACTCATGTTCTTATCTTGACTGTTACAGACAACTAAGTCGACATCTAGTAGGTCTCTGGATCACTGGACACCCAACAGCAATGGGACTGTTAAAAAGAATATTGGTAAGTACAGATTTCTAACTCAAGTGTCAGGAAATTCATGACCTGTTTCTTATTCCTTGTGGAGAGAAAGTTTTTGCATCAATGCTGTTATTGCCGTTACAAATCCATACAGTCTGTCTCTGTCAAAAAGTGCAGTTGTGGAGGCATTTTTTTGTCCAATCTTTTATTTCATCCATTGTCATGACTCTCTATACCATGGGGTTTGTCAGAGGTTCATTTCTATGCTTTGGCTTGACTTGGATACTTAGGGGTTTTCTTGAGTATTAAATAAATCACACAATGACATCGACTCTCAAATATTATTAAATTCACAATCACTAGTCCATCAACTTTATGAAATATAAAAATACATAAACACCAGTCCAGGAAGCAACTGTCCAACCTTCCTGGACAGTGAACAAGACCTCACTAACTAAACACACTCTCTCTTACATTCAACGAAGACTTAACCATTCAGTTCACAACACGTGCAAGACTGTTCACATTCACAACTTGGGAATACATATACAAGGGGATATAACTATCATACCAAAATATCAAACTAACATTCACTCTCGCCATACCTCCCCCTGACAGGGTTATGTCATGTCACATGAACAGGATATTAAAAAGTTATTGAATTGTGGTACTGAATGTCATCTCTTAGTTTCTACAGCCTCTACCACTTTTTCTACGCACAATAAAGATTATATGAAACCGGATCAATATGTAATTTGTTGGCATGAGCTTATACTCTGTTTGATATTTGTGTTTCAATGTAGCCCACTGGCCTGATGCTGTACCTAGACTCTAGTGATGATGTCCCAGTCACAGAGACAGACAGGCTGCATATAAGAGACAATGTAAAGTTAGCTCAGGTAAGTCGACTCAGATTTATGTCTTACCAAAAAATACAAATCTAAAATCTAACAGTAAACATAAAGTTATATCATCAATATAAATAATCATGTAACATTTTTCTTTCCTACAGGATCACTTCAATAAAAACAAACGCAATCAACAACTGCTTATACTAGAGAAAAAAATAGATAATTTACTTCAGCATTGGAGAGCTCGAATAGGGTTAGATAATAAACAGGTAAAACAATAAGAATTGCTATTAGATAAACAATATTTGTATATACAAATACTGCGATATATTTTGAAAAGTGACTTTCAAACAAAATTAATAACTATAAAAATGAATCTTTATGTATTGGCATATTTAGATTTAAAATAGAACCTTTTTTTTAATCAAACCCAACTCTCTAACCACTCAGTCTTAATTGTCTGATCTTCAGCCCCCCCCCCCCCCCCCCTTTTCGGAAAAACAACTACTATTCTAGTGGCATGACATGGACATAGGTTTACTTGTATACCATTAATATATTTATTTTGTTAAATCTTTTTTTTTAAAGACATTTTTAATGAACAAATGCGAGAATGGAGAAGTTTTCAAATAAATCTAAAAAAAAAATAATTTTTAGACCTATTTGACCTCTCCAAATAAGACTTTCGATTTTCAGATGATCCTTCAGGACTGAGGATAATTTAATCTTTTCTTTGCCCTAATTTAATATGGATAAGATATAGTAATTCCAACGTTGAGATACACATGTAAATAAATTTTTTTTCTCTCATTTCATTTTTTCAGCAACAGAATGAGAAGCCTATTGTTTTAAGGAAAAGACGTCAGAGAATCAAAAGTGAAGCTAACTGGTCTTTGTTTTATTATCAATTTAATCAGGTAGAACATTAATACTGAATTATGTAATACATAAAAAGATGTTATATTTTATATGATATAATCATTTTAACTTCTTTTATAAAGAATATAAGCTTAAAGTTCAGCATAGTCTTGTCTTTTCCAGGACCATGCTAAGCCCAACCTGATCTGGAATTACAAGACTAGAGAGGAACTGAGAGAGAGCTTAGAGAATGAGATCAGAGCATTTAATGTGGACAAGGAGCTGGGAGCCACCTTTATTGTGGGCTGGAACCACACTGAGTTTGAAGTGCCCTACCATTGCCTCTCTGATGAAATCAAAATAGGTATTTTCCTGCGTACGGTTTTGTTTTTCTTTTTCTGTGATTCATCAACTTGCTCCTTAATTGGTTTCTCCTCTTTAGTGTCCATGGAGAGATTCTCTCTGATTTTGAACATTTCTCGAACTATAGAAAAGAAGCGAGTCTTCTCAACCTAATTTCTGTCAGTTGTTTTTAATTATGTCACCTCAGGCATACCTTCTTACCTAACAGCCAAGCTTAACCAACATCCATATTAGATGGCTGCCTGGTCTTGAGGTCTTGGCTCTGGACTATCGTTCTGTCATATCAATGGTCTCGGGCTCATACCCTGCCCTTCTGATATCTTCCTGCTGGAGGTTTCGACTAGGAAGTATATTATTTTAAACTCTGAAGGAACATCCAAAATATGTCAAAAATTGTACACACAAACATTGTTGTTGTTTTTTTTTTACAAACATCCTATCTGGCAATGTGCATTAGTTGAGAAGAATCACATGCTATTTTTTCCACAAAAATCTAGACCTCAGCAAAAAATTGTAGGAAAAGAGAATTCTTGTCATTTCACATATAATATAAATTGTGCTGGATAGGACACACCCTGCGAAAACCAGCTACCAATGGTGCAAGGCAGGCACTTGACTGGAACCCACAAGGAAAGAGGAAAGTGAGCAGACCCTAGCAAACCTGGAAGAGGTCAGTCATCAGTGAAGCTGAGGGTACTGGAATGACTTGGAAGCAGATGAAGAAAGCTGCTCAGAACCAAGTTCCGTGGAGAGGTGTGGTTGCGGCCTTATGCTCCCCTGGGAGTACACGGGATTAACTAACTACATATAACTTCCTCCCATTAACAACTGCATAATATAAAAAAAATCTCTAAGCACTTTTAATCATTTTTATGAAAGCTTTAACAATGTAAACTAAATGTGCTTAAATATTCCAACATTGAACAAGTTGTCTTTTTGTACAATAAATTAAAATGATTAGTTACACTACATTACTGCTTTGTCACCAGGGGACTATTATCTCAGACTTCTGTTAGAAGAAGATGATGATGAGGCTAGTGAAGAGACAAGTGCAATAAAAAAATCGTAAGTAGGCTTATGGTTGTGTTTACAAAGGCAAAGATAAAGTGTCTTGGGTTCGAATTTCTGTGAAGACTGGAATTTTGAATTTTGGGATATTTAGGATGCTCCTGAGTCCACCAAAATGTACTGGTACCTGACATTAGTCGGGAAAGTAGAGGCAGTTGGTCATTGTGCTGTATACATGACACCTTCATTAACCTTCGGCCATAGAAACAGGTGACCTGACCTTTACATCATGTTGTGTATAGATTAACTAATAAACGAATGAAAAAGAGGAATGTTTAAATGCAAATGTGGAGTGTACTCTCTATTATCAAGGCCAAAGCTTATGATTCAAATGAGATTGAATCTGTAATGTGCAATTTCAGTTGTGTCTGTTTATTTTAGTCAGCAGCCTAGTATGAAAAAATATTGTTACCTGGGAAATGATTGGGAAAATATCAATATTAATTAATAGTTGGCCTTCATAAAATTCATTTTATAATTAATAAAATTAGAAACAGATAATTTTTTTTTGTTTTTCCAAACTTGTAATTTTTTCTTCTCTATTTTAAGCTATGAATTTTTCAATGATTTGTACCATCGATTCCTTCTGACACCAAAAGTCCACATGAAATGTATGTGTCTTCAAGCCATGGCCATTGTGTATGGCAGATGTCATGAGGAGATTGGGGCTTTCAATGATACCAGATACATTGTGGGCATGTTGGACAGAGTAAGTTTTTGTAGTGGGTCTCTATTTCTACATCAAATGATCAAAGCAAAAATATTCTGAGAAGAAAAGAAAAGAGAGTTTAAAAATGGCTACAAATAAAATAATTCCTGAAATGCTTCTAAAAATCTTACATATATCCTCCATGCCAGTAAATAGAAAATTCTTTTTTTTTAAATGTGTGTGCCTCTTGTAGCACATGATCTTATAAGAAATTTAGAATTAAAATGTAGTTTAGAGAAAAATATAAAAAAAATAGTAAAAAAATTGTGTTCACTACTTTTCAAAATAAATAATACAAAAAAACTTCTATTTATATTATCTTTTAACTAGAATTAGTAAAATATTAGATTATTCATATGAAAAATAATATTTTTTTGTAAACAAAATCTAACATTTTTTGGGTTATTCCTACCCTAAAGAGGGTTAGGTTAGGTTAGTAACATTGATATAGAATAGCTTTAGAAAGTAAAAACAGAAAAGAACTTTCAATAAACTGTTCACCCTTTATTATTTACCAATAATATGAATAGACACACCACTTTACATTAGCCATGAAACAATAGAAAACAAAATTATTTTGAGTGCTTGTAATAAAAAAAGTATTAATTAATCTTCAAGTTTTTGGGTACTGTTTTTAAAACTTTGAAAACAAAACAACTCCTATGTGATTCAAAACAAATTATTTTCACATTCACTTGTACAGTGCACTGACAAGCTAGAACGAGATAGACTGATACTCTTTCTGAACAAGCTCATCCTGAACCAAAGAAATGTGAAAGAGATCATGGATGCCAATGGAGTCAAGACATTGGTGGACTTGCTGACCATTGCCCACTTGCACACAACCAGAGCAACAGTTCCTTTGCAGGTATGGCAATTAACTGACATGAACTCTTTTTACAGAGCATGTATGTGTATTCTTTAAACCAAATACTGTAACTTCAGTTTTGCTTGACTAGCTTTGAACCCAGAGTACTACCGAAAACTTAAACTTACTTTTAATTCTAACTCGCACTTTGCAGCACTGCTAATCAGTGCAATTATAAAACAACCTCATCACATAAGTAGCAAAAGTGAAATCTTCTTTAAAGAATGTTATTTAGCAAACTCAAGAATGACCATATCTCATTTTTAATTTGTAATGCTCTTGCTCTCATGAAGACAACATTAACTATTTACCAAGAATTGAAATTGAGAGGGCTTATAATGATTAAGGGGGAAGCGTGGTCGAAAGGCTACGTACGCTTGAACTTGGCTTGGCTACCTATGAAAGGGGCTCAAGGTTCGACACCCGACTCGGGCAGAGTTGTGTTTACTGAGGGCCTAAAGGCAGCACGGAAAACCATTTCCTAGATACCCCCTCCCCACACTGGTCCACAAAGGAGATTGGAACTAAGCACTCTGAGCATGCTATAAGCATGAAAGTAGTGCTATATAAAAGCCATAATTTTTTTTTTAATAAAACTATTAAAAAAGGACTGTAAGAGAATTTATTTTAAGACTCATCTTTAGATAGTCCTTAGATAGTTGGGGCAAACTGCAATTCAATATGTTTAAATTAAAACTATTATGTGGTGACTAATGGACTATAAGATTGAATCCTAAAAAGTTCAGTACTTTAGGTTAAGTTGATTTTATGGCTTATGTTAAGATTAGAGTTTTAGAGAATTGCACACAATTTTAGAATATATATTTAAATTTTTTTTTATGCAGTACCAAAAATTAATGTTTTTTTTTAAAATAAACAATTATTTTTTATGTAATTTGTATAGCTGCTTGATATTGAAAATGTTAATTTTTGTGTATTTCCCAGACCAATGTTATAGAGGCTGCTCCAGACATGGAGAGAGAGAGTGAGAAGGAGTGGTACTATGGCAACAAGGAGAAAGAAAGATTAGGCCCATTCAGTTATCAGGAGGTAGGAGCTCATCCAACATTCTTACAAGACTTGAAGAAATAATCAGACTTTAAAAAGTTATAATAACTGTACAGGTTAAACTTTTCTTTCTGAACACATGAGATTTTTTCAACACTTTTGTTATTAGCAATTTAAAAAGCCTTGTTACCTAGTGGTAAAATGGTTGGCTGTTGAAATAAGTCTTGGGTTTGAACTCTAAAACCTGGAAATTTATGTGGGATATTTGTGCCATTGCTGTTTCTAGTCAGCTTTAACAGGTATCTGGCAACAGCTAGGAATAATCCTTGTTAACTTTTAACTACAGAATTAATTCATCTAACTTCACCTGCCATGTAAGGTTTTCTTTGGACTACTAACCCAAACGCGCACAATTATTATTTCTATTATTATTTCAGATGAAAGCATTCTATGAAGACGGAACTGTGCACGCCAAGACAAGATGTTGGGCCCAGGGTATGGATGGCTGGAGGCCGCTGCAGTCAGTGCCCCAGCTGAAGTGGATGCTGTTAGCCACTGGTCAGGCTGTGATGAACGAGACAGATATGGCCACCCTTATACTCAACATGCTCATCAAAATGGCAGAATATTATCCTAGTCGGTGAGTTATAATTTGTTTTTATCCTTTTTTATGATAAATATAAAAAATATAAAGTCCATAACTAAAGTGGCTTGCAATTCTGTTTTAAAGCCATTACCCTTGTTGACTCCCCAATTGTAACTAAAGTTTTGTATCACTAACTTTACACATAGTTTACTACTGAAACTTTCTTTTAATGCAGAGTTACAATGGGAGTAGGGGATGAATATATCTTTGTATTTTCTTTGTATTGTTGTTTACTTTATTATTTTGTTCATTTTGTCCTTCTCTTGTGTGGCTTCTATTAGTTTAGAAGAACTTAAATGGTATCACTGTAGGCATGAGAAGTTTGAGGATTAAAAAAAAAAACCTTTGATTTTATGTTTTGAAACAAATATATCACATCATAAAATTTAGCTTGAACTCTTCTTGGTATTAACCTTCAGAAGATTTGGGATTTAGGCTGTAATAATTCTAGTTTGAAAACCAATATCAGTATCTATTCAGTTTGACTATATTAAACTTTCCCCACCATGTGAAAAATACTAGACCACACAATACAATATTTGTATGAATTTAAATATTAACTTTGTATTAGTGACATCTTTTTATAACTTCATTATCCAATGAACTCTTTAAAATGAGTGAAATATATATATATATATATATATATATATATATATATATATATATAATCTGACACTCTTGGCTTCAGGCCATGAGGAGCGATTGGGCGCTAGTGTTTCCCAGCACTGAATGTCAATATGAAACTCCTTTAGGGAGCTCTTTAGAGTGAAACATGTCTGACTCACTACTTAACAGATTTTTGGTTAGATTCTAATAAAGAAATCTTAAAGGTAGTTTACAATTTATTATTTTCCATTGTACTATGAGGAAAAAAACCATCTTTGCATTCAACAAAAAATATTCTTAAAACTGATTTGGTTACAAGTGCAAAGTATTTGTTTTCCTCCTATTCTCCATGAGAATCTAATGACTGTATTACACTTTTAAATTGTATAAAGTATGTTTTTTGATGACAGGGACTCTGATGGTGCTATTATAAGACCTCTGCCAAGAATCAAAAGACTTTTATCTGATGCAACATGTCTACCTCACATTGTTCAGGTTAGTAGTTCTTCACATATTCTAACAATACACATATTTGTAATACAACCTTTTAATTATATTGTATCTATAAAAATAGATATTTTTTTAATCCCATTCTCATATAACTTTAATAACTTTTTTATAACTATTTTGTAGTTACTGCTTACTTTTGACCCAGTTCTTGTGGAGAAGGTGGCCACCTTGCTGTACCTAATCATGCAGGACAACCCAGGAATATCTAGGCTTTATTTATCAGGTGTTTTCTTCTTTATCATGATGTACACAGGCTCCAATGTGCTGCCTGTGGCCAGGTTCCTTAAGTACACCCACCTGAAACAGGCTTTCAGATCAGAAGAGGTGAGAGATTGTGTATACTATATAAGTTGAGTTATATACCTACAACCATTTCTTTTTTTATGTAGCACAAGATTTATTCTTAAGTTGCATTGTACAGGTTTCCATAAAAAGGAATTTCTGAAATGGTTTTCTTTTTTTGGTTAGTTAATCAGGCTTTAATACTTCTAGACTTATTTTCTTATTTATTGACACATATTTCTTATTTGTTGACACATATTTCTTATTACTATACTAAATGCTGTTAAATCCTATAACTGCATTTATCTTATCAATTAATTATTGACACTTTTTATATACTAGTTCTGGTAAAGATAAATTGTGCTGTTTAAATGACTCTACATTGGTTATATGTTTTAAAATTTTACACATGTATTAGAAATTAATTTGTCCTTTTTTTCTGTTTTTGATAACCAGAACACAACGTCAGACATCCTAGCTCGCAGTGTCTTAGGTCCTATTCTACCTGAGGCCATGGTCTGCTATCTTGAGAACTATTCAGCTGAGAAATTTGCTCAGATATTCCTTGGAGAGTTTGACACACCTGAAGCCATATGGAACAATGAAATGAGGTAAGTATTGGATATTTTACTAGGGTTCAGCAGTCAATTCACTCACTTTGTCTTAAGGACATTACCAAACTTATCTTATGGCCAATACAAGGACTGTCTCTTAGACTCTGCCTATGCTGGCTCTTAATTAATCTTATGATCAATACAAGCTCCACTCTTTTACTGGTTTCAGAGCTATAAAGTCTAAAAATAATTGATTCACTCTAATGCCTGAAGTCATTAGCTATTTCATCCATGAGTCAGAAAGACAAAAAAATTGTTAATCATTTATTTTTTTTATCCCTATAGACTATTATTATTATTGTCTTTTCAGCATTTAAAATATATATTGTTTATACATGATGTAAAAAATAAATATCTATTTTAGTAATAAAATAAAAGTCTGAAAAGTTTTAGCATTATTTTAGAATTTCCAATCATCTTAATGAGTATAATAATTGTCATTATTCATTTCTTTCAACAGACGAATGATGATAGAAAAGATAGCATCTCACCTGGCAGACTTCTCCCCACGTCTTCAAAGCAACACCAGAGCCCTGTATCAGTATTGTCCAATCCCATCCATCAACTACCCACAACTCAGCAATGAGCTCTTCTGCAACATTTATTACTTAAAGCATCTCTGCGACACAAACCGCTTCCCAGACTGGCCTATCAAAGACCCGGTCAGTAAATTTTTGTTTATTGCAGAAAACTGGATTAAAATAATTTTATTGCAATATAAGTTTTTAAAAGTAACTAACTTTATAGGAAGTAAATAATGCATTTTCAAAAAAAGAACTTAAAATTTCCCCCTAAGCTGATGAGATTTGAAAGCAGTCAAACTCATCTTCTTATCTTATAAATTACAAATGTTACTCAAAAAAGAAGATAATTACCTCCTACCCTTTTTGTGTCAATATAATCGTGCATGTTAATCAGTGACTTAAACTCTGCCAAGTCAGTTTTCCTGTCTGATTAAGGCTACCTATTCCATGCTCTAATGACTTTGGGGAAGAAAGAGAATGTGTAAAAAATCTCTCAGCTTTCGGAATAAGAATTGTATATTTATCTTGGTATCTTTCTGAGTATTTTATTAGATTTTGTTTTTGAATGTATAAATTATGGTTCAGTGTTTTATGTATTACTAATACTTGACTTTCAAGTCTTCTGTCCTGAAGAGTCTCTAAATTTAGTGACTTTATTGTTATTAAATGTTAATATTAGTTTATTTATATTTAGATTGTCTTCAACTATAATATCATTTAGACCCATTCTAAGCGCCATTGACTTGTGTCTCTTCTATTGCAACAGGTGCGTTTACTGAAAGACATTTTAGATGCTTGGAAGAAGGAGGTTGAGAAGAAACCACCCACCATGTCCTTAGAAGAAGCATACAATGTTCTCAACCTGGCTAAGGGCGCTGGAGGGTGAGTTACTGCTGTGCTGGTGTGCATTGTTTTTTTTAAAACTATTCTTGATTCACTTCATGGGTTCTAAGCATAATGGCTTTTAAACATGTGTCTGTTGTGGATGTTCCTTCAGAAATGAATATTATTACATCCCATCATAAACCTGCTACTGGATGACAAGGGTGATAACAGGCAGGACTCTTTACTTAAGTCCCATGTGAGGACGGTCTGGTGCACATAACGCTTGACAAGGCAGCTATCAAATTTGATGGCTACTATATATTTTACTTTAAAAAAAATGTTTTTTAAATTGAGCACTGTTTTGAATATTTTCTGCTAATTTTTTCTGTAAACTGTTTTGTAAACAAATTTAAATTATTTGAAAAAAAGATATCCCCCCCCCCCCCCCCCCCCCCCGGCCAAGTCCTAAGTTTTACAATCACTCCACCCTTTTAATTTGACATGACTTAACAAGTGAGATCAAAACTTAAAGTGCTAAAGGTATGTTCTCCTTTATTGCGCTATCCTAACAAACCAATTAGATTTAAGTTTTGATCTCAAGTCTAACTTGCTTCCTTTTTTTTTCTGCACCTTACTGTATAGCCATGATGAAGCTAAGATACGTAAAGCATACTTCAAGATGGCCAGAGACTACCATCCTGATAAAAACCCAGAAGGAAGAGTAAGTTACAGTTATATTTTGTTGATTTTTATTATCACACCTGAAACATAAAATGTTTATTTCATTTTACCACTGGTTCTGAGGTTCAAAGTAAAGTTTGATATTTTTCTAAATGTATCCATAAACACTAAAAAAACATTAGATAGCTTTTTGAAAATGACATTAAAAGATGATTTGTTAAAATTAACCATCTAAAATCCTCCCACATCCACAGGGGGCATGGTGGCCTGTATCTCCTTCATATCTTGATCTTGAGGTCTAAAAGGGGGATTTATTTGTTAATGACATCCACATGGTCTGCTGTGATGTAAACTTTAATCTCCTTCAACTTGGGAAGCGTGGTCGAGAGGCTAAGTGCGCTTGAACTTGGCTTGGCTTGGCTACCTAGAAGGGGGCTCGAGGTTCGACACCCGACTCGGGCAGAGTTGTGTTTACTGAGTGCCTAAAGGCAGCACGGAAAACCAACACCTAGATACCCCCTCCCCCCACTGGTCCACAAAAGAGATTGGACCAAAAGCGCTCTGAGCATGCTACAAGAATGAAAGTAGCGCTATATAAAAGCTATAATAATAATAATAACTTTGACAGGAAATGTTTGAGCAAGTGAACAAAGCCTATGAGTTTCTATGCAGCAAAACCAAGGTGAAGGATGGGCCTGACCCTCAAAACATTGTCCTGATTTTGAAAGCCCAGAGCATCCTCTTCAGCAGATACAAAGATGGTGAGAGATCTTTTTTTTCCTTTTGTCAATTATAATAGTTATTCTCACAAGTGAATCATCGCCTGATGAATTAAAAGATTTATATTGTACAATTGAATAACCCTCTTATATGTAGATATAAAAATATAATAAGGGCTGGCAGTCTTGACTATAAATAAGAGACTCATGCAAGGGCTATGTTATGTTTAATCCAGAGCTACAGCCCTACAAGTATGCTGGCTATCCAATGTTGATCAAGACTATCAGAATGGAGACGAATGATGACCAGCTGTTCAGTAAGTCAGCACCACTCCTCTCAGCTGCGGCTGAGCTGGCCTTCCATACAGTCAACTGTTCTGCTTTGAATGCTGAGGAGTTACGCAGGGAGAATGGCATTCAGGTAAAAAATAAAGAGTTATATTTAGCATTTCTATTTTTAAATATCTTTTCATTTATCAAATATCTCTTATCAAAAATGTTATATTCAAACTTTATCATACTTTAAGCCAGCTGTTTAAAGTTAACTAGAGCTTTAAATAATAATAATAAGTTGTTTTTCTCATATGAGAGTATTATAATTATTTGTATACTATATAATCCACTATCTCTGATTACTGTTTTGAAAAATGCTCTAAATTCCTAAGCAATTGGAGGTTTCCAAAATTCTTAAACAAAAAAAAGTAAATAAAAAAGCTATTCACATACAGCTTTCACTAAAAAAAAAGGTGGCACTTTTTTAGTGACCCTCTTCTGTTCTCATTCTGAATGAAAAAAGATATAAAAATATAAGAAGGGCTGGCAGTCTTGAATATAAATAAGAGACTCATGAAAGGGCTATATTAAAGTTTAAAAACTACTGCTAGCATCCCAACGCATCCTTATCAATTAGGAGTGTACCATAAACAATGCATCCTACAGTAGTAGGAGCTAGTGGGTTAAGAAAAATTAGTGCAAAAAAATAAAAGGACTTACATTAGCTGATATAACATTTGTTTGCAGTGTCAATAGGTTTTCCATTGTTTTAAAATTTAATTGGTATAAATTAGAAAAAGAAACAAGTTTAGTGAAATCCTCTTAGTTCAGGTGTCACTGTCATGTTGTCTCAGGTTCTCCAAGATGCTTTCTCTAGATGTGTGAATGTCTTGAACATCTCCAGCAAGCAGGATGAGACAGCAGTTACGGTAAGTCTTTTATCACCCAAGGTTATTACCTATTGTAGTTTGTATCCTGACAGATCTTGAAAGAAAGGCTCTTAGTAAACAAATGAACATACACGAGTCTACATTAGAATTCTCTGAACTAGCACTAGTTATTTTCAGTCATCTATTAACTCTTTATCGCCGTAATTATTTTCCAAGGTTCTGACAGAATTGTTCTTTGAATGCCCCTTCCTAATCCACCTTAGGCAGACCCTACTACCATTTCAGCCCAACATAACCAACACCCTGTACAGCAGAGCTGAACAACTGAAGAGAACAGCACACTATTTTTCCTTGGCACAGTCTGCAAAACTGATAACTCAGCAGCAAAAAGCTGGCTAGAAGAAGAAAAAGATAGAATTGTTCATTTTTCACATTTGTACATTCTACCCTGTTATAATTAAACTTCAATAACATTTTTTTTTGTAATCAGAAAACGTTACTTTTGGTGTAGATTTATAGAAAAATCAACAATAGTATTGTTAATTTGGAGAGAAAGGGTTCAATGAGCAGAAGTTCCTAATCAGGAGCAAAACCAATTTTTTTTTTAAATATTCGAAGGCTTTTTCAGTGCATGGACCAAAGGTTGGAACTTATTCCTCATTGATCTCTGACAAACAACATGCTTCACTGCATTCAAGAAAAAAAATTTAAGACCAATCTGTTCAGAAGTTCTTAGATTAGTTTGTCATTTTAACTCTTGTGCTTATGTCTGTTACGTTCTCATTGCACTTTGAGCTGACATTATGCTTGTTAACAGCACTTCATAATTTAAATTATTATTGTTATTATTTGTTTCATTTTTTGTTTATAAACATCAACCAAATTTAGGAGTTAGATGCGTTTAACAAACAAAGAACTTCAGTTGCTGGTCAAAATGCCACCTCACATATAACTCTTAAAAGAGACACTTATAAACACTAATAAAAACAATGTGGCACTGACCTTTCTTACCAGGTGTGTACATACATAGCCAAGTGCTACTCTGTAGCTGCACAGTTTGAAGGGTGTAGAGAAAAGATACAAGAGTGTTCAGCTATTATCAAAGACTTGTGTCGTATTCTGTATTATAAGGTAAGGGACAATATTTATTATTGATAAATAAGCCTTTTTCTATAATACTTCTGCTGTAAAGACATTAAATTATACAGGCCATTATTAGGTGGAAGACTTAAAAAAAAGACTTCTACCAAGCCAAAGAAAACAACAATCTTTGTCTATAAGATAAAATATAATAAAACTTAAATACCATTTAAGACTAAAAGTTATTTTAATTTTAAACTATATTGCTTACTTCTAACCCAAACTCCTATGGTAACTCTGAAAGCAACTCTTAAACATAAGTTAATTCCACAAAGCTGAATCTAAAACATAGCACAGAAACCTATCACAAAGTTTAAGCCTTCCTCTTAGTCCCTCTAGGACTACACCACATTGGCATCTAGAGGGACTACACCACATTGGCATCTAGAGGGACTACACCACATTGACATCTAGAGGGACTACACCACATTGGCATCTAGAGGGACTACACCACATTGGCATCTAGAGGGACTACACCACATTGACATCTAGAGGGACTACACCACATTGGCATCTAGAGGGACTACACCACATTGGCATCTAGAGGGACTACACCACATTGGCATCTAGAGGGACTACACCACATTGGCATCTAGAGGGACTACACCACAATAACATCTAGAGGGACTACAATACATTGGCATCTAGAGGGACTACACCACATTGGCATCTAGAGGGACTACACCACATTGACATCTAGAGGGACTACACCACATTGGCATCTAGAGGGACTACACCACATTGACATCTAGAGGGACTACACCACATTGGCATCTAGAGGGACTACACCACATTGACATCTAGAGGGACTACACCACATTGGCATCTAGAGGGACTACACCACATTGACATCTAGAGGGACTACACCACATTGGCATCTAGAGGGACTACACCACATTGACATCTAGAGGGACTACACCACATTGACATCAAGAGGGACTACACCACATTGACATCTAGAGGGACTACACCACATTGACATCTAGAGGGACTACACCACATTGGCATCTAGAGGGACTACATCACATTGGCATCTAGAGGGACTACACCACAATGACATCTAGAGGGACTACAATACATTGGCATCTAGAGGGACTACACCACATTGGCATCTAGAGGGACTACACCACATTGGCATCTAGAGGGACTACACCACATTGACATCTAGAGGGACTACACCACATTGGCATCTAGAGGGACTACACCACATTGGCATCTAGAGGGACTACACCACATTGGCATCTAGAGGGACTACACCACATTGGCATCTAGAGGGACTACACCACATTGGCATCTAGAGGGACTACACCACATTGGCATCTAGAGGGACTACACCACATTGGCATCTAGAGGGACTACACCACATTGGCATCTAGAGGGACTACACCACATTGGCATCTAGAGGGACTACACCACATTGACATCTAGAGGGACTACACCACATTGGCATCTAGAGGGACTACACCACATTGGCATCTAGAGGGACTACACCACATTGGCATCTAGAGGGACTACACCACATTGACATCTAGAGGGACTACACCACATTGGCATCTAGAGGGACTACACCACATTGGCATCTAGAGGGACTACACCACATTGGCATCTAGAGGGACTACACCACATTGGCATCTAGAGGGACTACACCACATTGGCATCTAGAGGGACTACACCACATTGGCATCTAGAGGGACTACACCACATTGGCATCTAGAGGGACTACACCACATTGGCATCTAGAGGGACTACACCACATTGACATCTAGAGGGACTACACCACATTGGCATCTAGAGGGACTACACCACATTGGCAACCAGAGGGACTACACCACATTGGCATCTAGAGGGACTACACCACATTGACATCTAGAGGGACTACACCACATTGGCATCTAGAGGGACTACACCACATTGACATCTAGAGGGACTACACCACATTGACATCTAGAGGGACTACACCACATTGACATCTAGAGGGACTACACCACATTGGCATCTAGAGGAACTACACCACATTGGCATCTAGAGGGACTACACCACATTGGCATCAAGAGGGACTACACCACATTGACATCAAGAGGGACTACACCACATTGACATCTAGAGGGACTACACCACATTGGCATCTAGAGGGACTACACCACATTGGCATCTAGAGGGACTACACCACATTGACATCTAGAGGGACTACACCACATTGGCATCTAGAGGGACTACACCACAATGGCATCTAGAGGGACTACAATACATTGGCATCTAGAGGGACTACACCACATTGGCATCTAGAGGGACTACACCACATTGGCATCTAGAGGAACTACACCACATTGACATCTAGAGGGACTACACCACATTGGCATCTAGAGGGACTACACCACATTGACATCTAGAGGGACTACACCACATTGGCATCTAGAGGGACTACACCACATTGGCATCTAGAGGGACTACACCACATTGGCATCTAGAGGGACTACACCACATTGGCATCTAGAGGGACTACACCACATTGGCATCTAGAGGGACTACACCACATTGGCATCTAGAGGGACTACACCACATTGGCATATCTAAAGAGAAAATAATGTCCACATACAAATTTTTATACTTGGCTATTTTTAGCTTTCAACTTGCTTATTTTATTTAGTTAAATGTTATCAGCCTTTAATTAATATAAATGCTCCCTTAGCATGAGGATCTGGCCTCCTTTATTCTTACTATCTGTCTAAGTCTAGACAGTTTCTCTTTTAACTGAAGTAAAAGCATTCTTCTTAATAAAATTCTGACTTCTAACAGTCTAAATCAACCAAAATGTCTATCAACTATCATAATACTAGACCTTCTCTTAACTTGATGGTTTCATGTTTAATGCAAATATTCAAAGATTTTCCTCATAAAACCAAATAAAATTAATGTAATAACATGATGGAAGACATTTACAATGGCTAAACATGTGCTTTATGATTTATTGATTTTGATGCATTCTCTTCATGCCAATTTTTTTATGTAAATTACCAAAAAAAACTTTACATCTGTCTGGTCGAGTTTAGTCTATTTAGTCTACTCCCATGAAGCCAAAACAAAATGCAGTACACTTTGTTTCGTTAACTTATAAACTACATTTTCAATTGCATCAAAAGACTTTTATTTAACCTAGTTAATTTAGTTTGCTGGTATTTTTTTGGAGGGGATTATATATGCTTGATACTATTGTGCACTAATAAAATACTTTTAATAGTATTGTACTCATAAGTAAGGAGAAAGACTTTTAATCAATAAATTATTAGGAATATTTTTGCTAAAATGATCACTTCAAATGTAATTTGAACTATTTATAGATATTAACAAGTTTTAAAAAATAAATGCCAAAAAAATGTTTGCTTACAGTATAACATTTGGTAAATTTGAAATGTCAAGAAAGATTTTCATGTTCTATTTTGTGATATACAATTACCAAGGCCTAAACAATGTCCAAAAATTATTTTTTTTAAATACTGGCATCATCATTATTTTTTTTTAAATTTTGATATTCACAATAATAATTTTCTTATCTTATCTTATAAAATACAGACAGATGATTAGGTCCTTATGCATGTCTGTAGGTCAATCTAGTTATTCATGTTAATCAATGACTTAAACTCTGGCAAGTCATTGGTTTTCCTGACTAACTCAGGCAACCCATTCCATGCTCTAATAGCACTAGTGAAGAAGGAGCATTTAAACAAAATTTGTCCTAGCATATTCATTTACAATGAATAATTATGTATCTATGACTTTCAGAATTTGCCCAAGTTGTGTGCTGTTGTGTGCGAGTGTGTGAGTGCCTTCTGTGTAGACTTCTGGCTTCAGACAAATCTCTTCCAGTCTGGAGTACTCTGGCACCTCTTACTTTACCTCTTCAACTATGACTACACTCTGGAGGAAGGGGGAGTGGAAAAAAGTCAGGAGAGTAACCAGCAGGTGGGTGCCAAAAATGTGTACTAATAATTTATTGCATACAGCAGAAATAAAACTTTGTATATTCTAATGTATTGAAGTGATATCTAGTTGAGTCACGTGACAATGTATGTAGCTCAACCACTTTTCATCATGACATTAAGATATGTTTGTGTAATAAAAAGATATTACAGACACATCATTGGCCAATGTGACATTGTTACTTAACAGCCAAGCAATAGCAGTAGCTTTTCACCCAAAAAACCTGTCAGATGGTTCCACAATGGCAGCAACCATGACAATGATTGGGTCGTGGCAAATGTTCAACTTGCGGCTGAAAGCTGCAATAATCGCAGGGATTTTTTTTCATTTTCCTATTCTGTAACCGCCACAAACCTATGCAAGGGCCGCCGCTGCAGCCAAAAGGTATCTGATGACACACCCCTTTGTGGAATGGCGTGGCAGATTTGTTGGACTGTGTGGTCAGGTCTCTGTCTATCCTCACCCCAGCTAAAAAACACTAAAATACTCTAATAGGGTACTTTGACAGAGGCTGTGTTTGCTACCTGTTATTTGTCTGTCCAGTTCCACTACCTCAGTTTGTGTCCAATTACGATCGAGCTTGTGCCCATTTATGATCCATCTGACCAACAATAAGAATTTTACCCAGATACCAGGAATGAGACAAGTTAGCAAGTCTTTCTTCTATCCTCACCACATGCAATGTAACTTTGCTAGACTATGCCAGTTAGCCTAACGCACATTTCCACAGGATGCCATGAAGAGGCCCCTAATAGATGTTTCCACTGAGGAGCCTTGTTAGGGCTTCTGGAGCTGAAATCCTCAAGTTAACACATTTCTTTCTAGGTGTCAGTTTTTAGATCTATTGATTGTTAAGAAATCTCCTTCAAGAAGCATTGCATTTACTTTTTTTTTTTTTTAACACTCAGGAAGTTGCTAATTACCTGGCCAAGATGAGCGTAGTAGCATGTGGTAGATTGGCAGGATTCTGTAGCACTGAGAGTGAGCTGTCCACTCCTGACAATCCCTCTGTCAAGAAATCCCTTTACTCCCTGCTCACCCCGTACCTGGCTAGAAAGTTGTCCAATGAAAGTCCTGTTGAGGTTTGTACAATATTCATCAATTTTGTTTGAGTTGATAGAGTTTTTTATTATAACATTCACAATTTAAAAAAAAAAAAATAGTTTTCATTATTTTTTTTTAACTATAGAGCATTCTGTAACTGTACCTTCTGTTACTATTGGAAATGATAAATTAAAATAATTATAAGTAATCTCTTATATGGTTTAGAGGATTCTGAAAAAAAAATTAACTAAAATAGAGAATGCCTTTTAGTCTGATGATAAAAGAAGTTTATGTGGTTACATCTGAAACAACATATATTTTAACATTTAGTATAGTTGAGTCATTGGTTGGGGGGAGGGGGGATTAATTCAAGTTATTTCTATCTAAAAAAAATGCAAATGTAAAAAAATTGATAGCAACAAAGACAAGTAAGAGCTAACATGATTTGCCACTTAAAGTGCAGATGAAACTGTTGTCTGCCAAGAGTTAATGAGGGCTTTCATGTCATTGTAAATAAATCCTGCCAAATGGATAACATGATGGGTTTCAGTTTTGTCTTTCAGTTTTACTACATCTTTGGTAATTAAAAAACAAAACAAAGAGACGGCTTTCATTAGTTAAGTTGTGAGTGAAACATTCTTTATAAAACTTAGAACAACTTTTCTAGTTATGTATTTCAAGAGTATATCATAACTGTTTATATAGCTCAGCAAGTACGGAAGCCATACTTTGATAAACTGAATGTAATCTAAAAACAGGGTTGATTTCATAAAGTTTGATTGTATCTATATATTTCAACCAGTATGTGCAAATAGGTTTCATACGTTTGTCCTTGTTATTATTTGAATGGTTACTGTTGCAATGATACTTATCTATCCACCATATAGTTTGCTGTGGGTAATAGAGCAGAGGCGGTAAGATACACAAATTAAATCTTGTGGCAGTAGTCTTTGTGTAGAGTTCTTAAACAAATTTAGTTTTGAATACTCAGCATGTTTCAATCTTGCTTGTTAATGCCTCTTGCCTAGTTATGTCTTAGGTGCTGGGTATTCAAAATGTATTTATATGAAAGTCAAAGCAATTTACATACACATTAATGACATTTTATGAGCTAAAAAATAGATATGTGTATACATTTATTTTTTCTTTTAAATAAATCTATATTTTAGATGCATGCATTTACTGTTTCTTATAGCATACTATTTTTTTTTTCTATTTTTGTTTATTTAGCATGCTAAAAAATGCATTTCAAATTAGAATAGACCATTAAGTCATTGTCATTGTCAAGAAAGTTAAAAAAAAATAATAATTTGTAGCCCCCAGTTTTCATATTACCATTCTTCGTTTGGTGCATCATATCATCACAGTCACATGCAGTTTAAAATTGATTTGCCAAAACTCAATGCAAGTGTTCCTCACATTGATTGTCTGTTCCTCCAATCACTTGAGGCAAGGGACTTTGAATCACTTTGTACAAAAATGTCACAATGTTTTATTTCATTTCGTGGTGGTTCCCAGTATTATATAAGCATCATTTAAAGCATGTGGAAGGTCAGTAATCACCTGTATTAATGATAACAAAGCTATATTAGGAGACATGGACAGACATTTCACTTGTTTGAAGTTATGAATGTTGCTGTTTTGTTTCCCTGCCACCCTGTGAAACTGCATGATATGATTGTTTGTATTTACCTAGTATTTTGAAAAAGTCATTCTCAACCAGAATTTAGTTTGCTGAGACGGGCCGTCTTTTCATTATTAATTAATTTCTAGAAAGAAAGGCTATACTTTTTTTAAAATGTAAAGTCTCTGATATGCCTGACAGAATGCTTCACTCTTTTGTTCTTTTTTGTAAGCTTTCTCGTTGTGGAAAACATTGAAAAAAAAAAAGTTATCAGGAAAATATGAATCAATAAACAAAGTAGGGATGGAAAAAGTTGGTGACCTTTTTTTTTTTAATCACTACAAATATTGCTCGGTGTGACTTTTTAGATTACATCTCTCAATTACCTATTTTTTTTCCCCAACTTTTTGAAATTGGAGATTTTCATCTATGTGGAATAACTAAAAATAGTTAACTATTTGATGTATCTGGTGCACAGAATAAAAATGTGTTTTATCTATGTAATGTAGAAAAAAATAAGCTAAATAACACATTTCTAAGCACTTTCACTTGCAGTAAAAATGAAAATAAATGGCTCTTTTTTAGTTGGCAGCATAGTCTTTTAAAGGAGCCTTCTGCCATTGTTTAGAATAAAAAATTAATAGTGACAATCCCCTGAAACAACTATATTATTCCACCTTGGTGTCAGAAGTTATTTTCTTGTATTTCATATTATTATATGTCAACACTTACAAGAGTAGACCTACAATAACAATACAAAATTACTATCTATTCAGTACCTTTCTTTACTTGAAGTACCTAATCTATATATTCTGTATACATGTTTGTTTAAAGTACCTAATTTATGTATTCTGTCTACTTGTATGTAAAATGCACCCAAGTTATATAGTAAGTACCATAGTATATGGGCAAGACTATTTCACTGGATGTTAAGATATCCCTTTTTAAAAAAAATCAGCTGTTTAGATATGATATAGTTTCTTTAATAGTGTAGTGTAACTGAGCTGTTTATTTTCTGCGTGTGTCCAGGGTGCCAGAAGGTCATGTCCAGTGTTTGTGTTCAAGATAATTCACCAATGTCATTTGAGACCTGTTTGTACTCATTCATTGTTTACTGTAGCCTAACCATGTTGAATAAAGCCAAGATAGTGGTTTTCTAGTCGAGTTATTTCATTACAAACAGATTACTGACAGTATCTGACAAAGCCTTTACATTGCGTCCGTTTTAGTTTGAAAAGATTAAGATCAGAGCTGACAAGGATTATGAATGAAATGAAAGTGAATACTGACTTAACCCTTCCAGACCAGTTTGGCTAGCTGTCCCCTATAGCAGGGTTTTTGAGTGACACCTCATTACTCTTGTTACCAATCTAATTAAAGATTTAAAAGTTCAGGATTTAGGGGACATTGAGAGCGTCACAAATATATTGGATCTTATTTAGCTACAGTCAATTCTATTTCAATTTAAAATAGAAAACCATAGCAAGAATCAATTATTGTTTTTTAAATTGTTTAAATAGAAGCGCTTGGTTTCCATCTTTTTGTTTTCTTTGTTTCTTTGTACTCCTACTTTCGATCCTGATGTTTATTTACTTCTTGTAGATTTTTTCGAGTCTATTGTCATCAGTTTATTATTTACAGGTGGCAGGCTTTATGTAGATTAGAATATTTGTGTTTCTGCCGATTAACAATCAAAATGCTTAATGTTTTACTTTTTTCTTTATCTGTTTCATTTATACACAAGCATAGTTGTAACATTTATTTATTTTTTTGTTCATTGAAACACACTGACTCAAGGACATACATTAAATTGTTTTAGACAAAGCACGAAGTAGAAAAAAAATGTATTTATTTGATGACCACACCTATTTTAAAACTGTGATTCAGTCATAGACTTCTAACAATGTGCAAGCTTTATGTAGGTTTGATCTTACATTTAAATCAAATACAGTCTTTCAAAAATTCTATTAATGTTGTAGCAACAATTTATAAAACCTTACCAGGATTATTAATAAGCAAGAATTGATAGTCCATAAAAATAAGGTTTCTATTTTAGTTGAAATGTTTTCTTTGTAGTGATGAATGTTCCACGCTGATTTTTTTTTCTCACTGTGCACTGCAAAACTGCATGAGAAGAACAAATGCTTCTCCTCACGACTTCCTAATAAATGTACATACTTCATAGAATTCTATTCTTTGTCTTTACCAGCTACTGAAAATCCTGAACAGCAATACAGAGAATCCATACCTGATGTGGGACAATGCCACCAGAGCACAGCTTTGTGAATATCTCAGTGACCAACAGCAGAGAATAATTAGGACGGTCAGTGATATAAGATAGGCATTTTGTGGTGATGAGCTATAAGGGAAGGTTTGGGAATAAAAATGAAATGGCAATGAAAGTGAAAACTGACTTATCCCAGCTGTCTATCTGTCCCCAAATAACTGAGAGACACATCCATACTCTCTGCAAATCTAGTTTAAGATTTAAAGGTTCAAAATTTATCTCATCCATTAGGTTCTCATTGTCTCTGTCACTTGTACTGAAAACATGTTCTCAAAGAGATACTGACCTATGTGTTGATCAACTATTGAACTGACAAAAGCTGTTGACTAGCTTGGTTCATCATCATTGTGAATTTTCAGAAATGTTTCATGTCAAAGCACTTTGGCTTTTGAACTGGGGTTTGTGGGTTCGAATCTTGGTGAAGACTGGGATTTTTAATTTCAGGATCTTTAGGACGTCTCTTAGTCCAGCCAGTTTTAATGGGTACCTGATGTTAGTTTGGGAATTTAGAGGCTGTTGGTCATTGTGCTGGCCAAATGACACCCTCATTAACTGTGGGCCGCAGAAACAGATGACCATTACATCATCAACCCCATATATGTTTGTAAAATGTTTGTTAAATGGGTACCTGATGTTAGTTTGGGAATTTAGAGGCTGTTGGTCATTGTGCTGACCAAATGACACCCTAATTAATTTTTTGCCACAGAAACAGATGACCATTACATCATCAACCCCATATATGTTTGTAAATTGTTTTACATGTTTCGGATGTTCCTTCAGAGTTGAAGATAATTACTTCCTAGTCCAAACCTCCCGCAGGACAACGGGGGATGGGAGCGGGAAGGGTTTGAACCTGGGACCATCGATAAATCTGAACGACAGTCCAGCACACAAACTGCATGACCAGGCAGCCATCCTATATCACAAGGTCTGAAGGGAAACTTTACTTACCAACCACACAAAGTCAATTTAAACATATGGAGGCAGACTTCTGGCTAACATTCAAGTTAAATTATAATTGGTGGGTTATTTTATGATTCTGATTCTTTTTTTTTTCTCATGTACAAGACACAGTACAGAAACTTAGGGATAATACTATAGAGGCTTTATTTAGATTTCAATAAATCTGAATATAGACATTAATATTCTCATCATAATAGTATTTTATATTCAGTTAATTCTCATCTGCAGTAGTGCAAAGGAATCAAAAAGGAAAGTCATACCACGGTATTCCTGAACCATTCCTATTGTATTCAACACTAGGACAAATTTTAAGTTTCTGAATTAAAAAAAAAAAGATTTTGTGTCATCATTAACATTTTTTTTCTTTCACATTTTGTTCCAGGGAGTCAGCTATGATCGCTATAGTATAGATCTTGTAGGCTCACTTTCATTTAGCGTCTTTCACTTTCTTTGATTTCATTGGTTGGTTTCAATGTGTTTCTTATGGTTGCAACTTGATACATTTTTTTTTCTTTCTATTGGGAAAAGGTTGTTCATTTTTCTTTCTTTTTTAAATGTAAGCCAATCAGTTCTTGCAAATATGGATTCATTCAGATTTTCCACTTCAGATTTTCCACTTTTTAGCACTTGATTATTCCTGCACCTGGCATTATATGAAAAAAAGAAATATTTAAGGAGCTTTTTCAAAACTACAATACTGACTTTAATTGAGAAACATCCAATACTGCAAAAACTGTAATTTTGTAAGGAGCGTGTGATATAAAGCCAATAATACCCAGCTATAATATCTCTGAATAAGATCTTTTTTAAAAATTAAATATCTACATTTTGTTACTGATTGTGATTCCACCAGCTAAATTATAAACATAAACATTCACAAATAATCTTAAAAATCTGTAGAACTTATACAATTAGAGATGCTATAGTGGCTAATTCAAAATTTTAAACATTATTATGTTGTATTATGTATTATGACATAGTCAGACAGACAAATGACATAGCAGAAGAGACGAACAAGGAAGAACAATATGGCTATGGATTAGAAGAAGGTTGATTAGTATTAGAGACAGATTAATAGCAACGGATAAGAAGATGAGACAGATTTCCCAGTTATGAATAAATGTATCATTTACAGCAGTAGAAAGTCTTGATCAATTTATATTGTTGACTGTAATGTTCTTTGACTAATGTAGACTAGTTAATGAAATAGCAGTGAAGTTGCACAAGATACTAGCCACAACATTATCATATTAAAACTGCTAAAAAAACATACTTTTAAAAATTATACCCCTACATTTAAGATGTATACATCTTATTCTTATCTTATTTAAAAAAAAATTACAATCTTAAAATAAAAGTGAATATACTTCTCACTTTTACTTTTTAAACTTTTAATGTTCACTTCTTTTTCCTTTAGTTTCTATTCACACAACTTTCATTTGAATAAAGAGATAGCTTAATAAATACATTTGAAATCAAGAATAGAAAAAAAAATACTTAGATAATTTTGAGATTAGAGGTGAATGTATAACAGAACATCTCTAACTAAATTGTGTTGAAGTATCTGTCATTTATTTATCTAATTGACACTCATTACTTTTATATCTGATGGCAACATCTACATTCTTTTCCTTGTTTTCTAAGTTATGGTTCAATATTGAAATGGGAGAACATACAAGAAAAAAGGCAGCTTAGATGTAGCCTATTCAATGCTAGACATTCAATATTGAAATGGGAGAACATACAAGAAAAAAGGCAGCTTAGATGTAGCCTATTCAATGCTAGACATTCAATATTGATCCAGATATTCTGTTACAGGGTGAATGTGATCCAAGCTACGGCTCCACTTTTGTATTTGAGATTCACAGCAAGGAGCTGGTTGTAGGGGAAATATTTGTCAGGATATTCAATGAGCAGCCAGCATTTGTACTAGAGGTAAGAACATGCACACTCAGACAATGAGCAGCCAACATTTGTAGTAGAGGTAAGAACATGCACACTCAGACAATGAGCAGCCAACATTTGTACTAGAGGTAAGAACACACACACACTCAGACAATGAGCAGCCAACATTTGTACTAGAGGTAAGAACACACACACACTCAGACAATGAGCAGCCAACATTTGTACTAGAGGTAAGAACACACACACTCAGACAATGAGCAGCCAACATTTGTACTAGAGGTAAGAATACACACACTCAGACAATGAGCAGCCAACATTTGTACTAGAGGTAAGAACACACACACTCACACAATGAGCGGCCAACATTTGTACTAGAGGTAAGAACACAAACACTCACACATAAATAAACTAATTATGGCTTTTATATAGCACTACTTTCATGCTTATAGTATGCTCAGAGCGCTTTGGTCCAATCTCATTTGTGGGGAGGGGGTATTTAGGAAAAGGTTTTTCCGTGCTGCCTTCAGGCACTCAGTAAACACAATTGTGCCCGAGTCGGGTGTCGAACCTCGAGCCCTCTTCACAGGTAGCCAAGCCAAGTTGAAGCGCACTTAGCCTCTCAACCACGCTTCCCACGCAAACACTCACACAATGATCACCCACAAACACTCACACAATGAGCACACACATACACTCGCACAATGAGCACACACAAACACTCACACACCCATGCTTGTACTATTTCTTAATTTTATCTTTTTATGGAAAATAAAAACTATATAAGGTATGCAGGCCAGTGTGCTCAGCTCAAGCTGCTTGTATTACCCACAAAACTGGATAATTTATTAGTGTATTTAGAATATTTTTTATGAAGTAAATGGGTTATCTAAAATAAAATTAAAGGCATTTTATAAATATTTATGGGTGTGTTGACCCAGAGGTGAAGTGTCTGGCTTCCAAACTGAGGAGTCGAGTTTGAAGCCCTTGAGTTTTAGGAGGCCCATGACCATTATATCATCCACTCTTATGAGTACCACACATAGATGAGGAAGTCAAGGCAGTTGTGCTGGCCACATTACCATCTTGTAAACCATTGGCCATAGAAACAGATGAACTTAACATCATCATCCCCCCCTGTCTGTTCAAAACTTTTTTAGATTACTTTGTCATTTTTAGCTCTTGTATTTGTGCTTGTAATGTGATTACAGCGCCTTGAGCCTACATTTTGTTTGTTAACAGCGCTTTATAAATAAAATTATTATTATTAGTCTGGAAGGGGTACCTTTAATATTTGGATCATTTTAGTGACAGAAACAAATAATCTCATCTTACTCCTGGACTGTTTGGTCTCAAAAAAAATATTTGCTAAGTACTGGAGTTTGTCATTGAGTAATACAGAGTTGTTTTTTTTATTTCACTACAGAATCCTAAAGGTTTTACAATAGACTTGTTAGACTTTCTAGGATCTCAGGCTCAAGTAAGTTTGACTTTTTCTTTGTGCTAGAGTTATGTCTACAATATTGACAATAAGCTTTTATTCATAGCTAATTTTATATCTTAGTTCTTTGAGAAGACTTTGTCTCTTATTTGATGAGTGTGAATAGTCTCAGAGTGAGATTTTCAGTTCTAAGTGTTATGTACACTAGTCTGTTTTCTCCATCTCATATAGTTGTTGTTTTGTTTTAAACTGCTTCTGTTTAGTGTCAACTGTTTAAAACAATACTTTGGCTATGCTAGTGAACCTGATATTGTGTTTCTATTCCTAGATTGTGACACTGTTATATTTCTCTTACAGTATCTTCATTCCGTGCTCATGACCCAACAGCAGCAATTGGCCAACCCTAGCACTGAACAGCTGGACAGGCTGACTAAGATAGAGATGGCTCTGGAAGCTCTGAGAAATATCATCAAAGCTAGTCCTGGTAAGATAATCACATACCCATGATTACCTCTAAAATATCAACAAAGCTAGTCCTGGTAAGATAATCACATACCCATGATTACCTCTAAAATATCAACAAAGCTAGTCCTGGTAAGACTGTTACATACCCACTGAGTGATCAGACCATTACCTCTTGCTACTCACAAGATAGTGTGGGTTTCAATGTTGAGATATGTAAATATTTAAAGTTTGTTTCTGGTCTCTCTAGTCCACTTTTGTTCTCACATTTCATGTTATAAAATAAACACGACTAGGACTCAATTTATAGAACTAGGGCTCAATATATAGAACTAGGACTCAATTTATAGAACTAGGGCTCAATATATAGGAATAGGGCTCAATATATTTAGACACAAATATTTTAATAGGATGTGACTCCTGAGTTAGGGGCCTCTACTTAGTTTGTGTTCTTTTTTTTTGTTCTATCATATTGTTGAGTGAAATATATATATTTTAAAGGTTGTTTTTTTTTGACACAATGGCAGGTGTGGAGATCCAATGTATTGGACACTTTAAGCTACTGTTTGCATTCCTACGTATGGATCAGTTCACTAGATTACAACAGTTCACTATCGAAGTAAGCCTTAAATTAGACATAGACAAACTTATTTCATTGTCATTGTTTTGAATATTTATGTACGCCTTTTAAACAATCATTCAAATCACTGTTCAGATGCCATTAGGTATGGTGTTAGGTAGGTGAAGTGCTTGGCTGAGCACTTTGGGATCCAATTCTGGTGGAGGCTGGAATTTTATATAATATTATCTAAGTAATCAGATTTTTTCATGTCCACCCAGCTTTTGTGGATACATGTCAATGGTTCAATCATGTAACTGGTTGGTATGCTTTCCACATTACTAAAAGATAAGCTCTTCAAACACTAGAATATTGTGAAGCTGCACGTTTCAAATGGACTTTGACTTTATTTTATTAACATCAAAGTAAAAAATAATCTATTTGTATCTGACAATTTCAAAGTTATTTGTAGATGCTGTGTTCCTCTTTTAAGAGTTGATCTATTTTTATTATTATCTCTTGCATTTAAACATCCAGACACTGAGATTTGTTAAACTGTACAATTAAGTTTTGGTTGAAGATTAATCCTTTTAAAATTTGTCCACAGAATAACAAAATAAATCTAAATGTTGAAATAAATTGTAAATCGCAGCAATAAATGCAATATTAATATAGTGAATAGTAGTACAAATAGCAGACAATTATGAACCTTAACAGATTTTTTAAAAACTTGAACTGACCCCCATTGGTGCATCTTGGTTGTTCTTTCACTGTAATTTAAGAAGACCTTTGCAGAACCATAACTCTTGACCCTTTGAATGTCCTATAATACCAGCCAGTTGGATTTATTTAGGTATAGATTTTTTTAAATTGTAGCTTTATTCTTTAGTACTCTAGAAGACACAATTTGTTTTCCTATGCACCTACTTTGTAAACATCTGCCCTCTGGACCAAAGTCACAGTTTGAGAGTAAATATTATTTATCTTTAACAAACAAAGAATTGTTAAAACCTTAGTTTGGGAAATAAATGGATTATTATATTTCAACAGTTTTTATCCTCTTGATACAAGATATACTAGATCTACATTTACCTTATTTTTATACATCTATAAATCGTACAGAGATTTTAAACTTGCTGGTTTGTCATATAACATATAACAGAAAAAATAATAGCTTTGTTATTTTTTTTTTTATGTTCGCAAGATCATGAAAGAGATATGTGTCATTATTTTGTTATTGTTTAGGTCATAAACTGTGTGACTGCTAACCAAGAATGTGTCAAAGACATCGCCGCAGCGGAAGTTTTGGGCTACTTACTCTTCTCTTTACAAAGTGTTTCATCATGTAAGTGCTTACAATGATAGCAGCACAGTTGTTGTCATCAAATCTGATGTTGATAATGAATCATAAATGTAACACAAAAGTTATACTATCATCTGTGTTTGTACATTAGTCTGTTAATGTCAAGAATGATTATGTTCTCTAGGATTTAATTAAATAACTAATGTATGCACTATGTCACATTCTAGGTCGCCTGCTCAGTTTAGACAGCCTGTTTGCCCTCATGTCAAATACAAAGATTGTTAAAGAAGCCATGTCTAAAGGTAGAGTGTTCTACAATACTTACTTTGCTATATTACTTGGTACCATTCCAATGCTTTGCTAGTGTACCTTAACTCTTTCTCTCAGTTAGGAGAGAAAGAGTTAAGCAAATTTGGGGGAATCAGTATACTTCTGCAGGATTGTCCTTTCTAAAGAAAAATAATCTCTTCTATGAATCAGTCTTCTCAGCTCTAGTAAATTCCTGCTACCTGTCTGGTTAGGATTTCAAGCTGTTTTTGGGACATTTCTTCAGGAATGAAAATTATTGCATCCTTGACCAAACCTGTAGGGTGGAATTTGAACTCTGGACTAGCGTGATGACAGTCAAAAGAACATGTCATGCCGCCAGGCAGCAGCCTTTGTATCACCTCATCCTGGACCATGATCACAGATTGAAATAATTTGGAGAAAACATCAACTTTCTTAAAAAAAAAAGAAGGAAAATCTGAACCAGTGGATGGGTTGAGAACATATTTTTACTGCCATGATTGTAAACCTTAAAAATTTATGGAGATTTCATTAATTATATCAAATGGAACTATGGTTGACTTCCTGGTTGTGGTATGCATCCTTCACTGTCATCACATTGTTACAGGTTCAAATTCCTTGCATTCAAGGATTGCATTCAAATGTACACAGATGTGAGGGGGGGGGGGAATGAGCCTATCAGCAATTTTGCTTACTTTTTAATTGATATAATAAAAAAATATATCTTTTCCTAGAAACCAAATCCAAATAAATGTAAAAGTGTTTTTTGTACTTAATTTTCTTTCATAAAATGTTTAAAACTGCATGTTTCATTTTGACTTCCATACCATTCTATGGGCCATATTCCTCTAAGAATTACATCCAAACAAAAGGTTACGAACAACATATCCAAATACAATAGATACTCTCTTCCAAATCTCAGCTAAACAAAAACATTTTAATCAGCTAATCATTCAGTTGGTGGCATTGAACAGTTGTTATTATCCTACATGTTTTGTGTTGACTATCTCAGGTTGCCTGATTTATTTACTGGATCTCTTTTGCAACTCCACTAACCCTGTGGTCAGAGAGAAGACAGCTGAGCTCTTTGCCAAGATGTTGTCTGACAAGCTGGTGGGACCTAAAGTACGGATTTTGCTCAATAAATTTTTACCTCCAATTTTCATGGATGCCATGAGAGACTCAGCCGAGGCTTCTGTACATATGTTTGAAGGTAAAAGTTTATTAGATATTACACAAATATTCTTGTCTATACTTCTATATTATTTTTTTAGCATTGTGCCTTGTTAAAATTGGAATAAATGAATTTCATAACACAGTAGCATATTTAAAATTAACAAATACAGTCAAATCCTGTTAATCAGATCAGACCAAATACTAAAGTACTGAAACGAGTCTTATTATATAGTCAAATCTGGTTATCTGACCTGCCTGTTATTATTACTGAAAGAATTGAGTATCTATGTGGTCCTATTAACAGGATTCAACTGTATAGACATTGCCTAAGCATTCATCCAAACATAAATCTTTATCTAGGTACTCATGAAAATCCTGAGTTGATATGGAATGATGAGGCTAGAGAAAAAGTGTGTAGCATGGTGAAGAAACTGAGAGAAAAGTAAGTACTGCTGTGAGTTTCTAGCTGTATGTTAGGTTTCAGCCAGGGACTGGTTTGTTGGTTGACTTAGGCCACCCTATTCATCTACGTCCAATAGAGGAGATCATTTGGATAAAAAGATGTGGCAAGGAGGCTCAGATTTAATTCCCAGCTCAAGCTAAGATTGTTTTTGCTGTGCGCCTTAAGGCAGCATGGAAATCTCCCAGATTACCCCTCCCTCCCAGGTCCACCAAAGAGATTGGATTATAGAGCACTGAGCAAGTTGTAGCATAAAAGATGCACCATACATAAGCAATTTAAAAAAAAATCCTTCTTTCCCAAATGTAAAAGCAAACATTGTTATTTTTTGCAAACACTGAATACATGATTTGATATTAATGAATGATTTCTTATCAAAATATGATAAACCTATATAAATATATAGCATAATTGTGTATGAAGAGGAGCAGATATATACAAATATGATATATATGCCCAATTATAAGGTTTAAGTTAATGGTGTTCTAAATTTATATACTCACTGACTTGAATGGCAGACATTTTTCTTTATTATTCCCATTACCCAAAGTTTTGTTTCTAGTGACACTATTTTACACTTCTTTGAAATATTTGACTTCCAAATATATTTTTCTCTAACCCAGGCACTGTCAGGCTCAAAAGGAGGATGCCAATGCCAAGTGGAACATGCAAGAGGACTTTGAAGTGGTCTATTCTGATGTCCAGGGAGAGATGGTGGTGGGCGGAGTTTTCTTACGCCTGTTTATTGCCAATCCAGCATGGGTCCTCAGGCGGCCAAAGGAATTTTTAACAGAGCTTTTGGAAAACTGGACCAAAGTGACCCAGGCTGCCAACTGTAATGTAAGCCCATTCTTAGAAATAGAATTCAATTCTGATTTAACCTTATTCATATCCATTTGATAAGCATCGCATGCTAAGATTTGGTATGTAGTGTAGTAATATAATGTAAAAAAAAAATATATATATAAAAATAAATTAAAATGAAATAGGCTGAAATAGGATTTCTGCAGAAGTATTAACAGCCTTAGGGTGGCATGGCCCCAGTATCAATCCTCTTTTATGAGGGCCAACATTGTAGTTAAATAAAAATACAACAATAGAGTCATTACATAAGACATTCATTCTAAACAGAACATTTTGAGTTACAGTTAGCTATCTTCTTTCTTCAAATTATGAGTTCTGTTAAGGTAAAATTGTACATTATAATGCCTCTTACACCAAATTAATTTTCTTAAATATTTAATAATTAGCAATATTGGGCCTTTATTTTTTAATACTACAGGGAATTCATGCAATTTTATATACAAAATTTGTTGTTTACAATAAAGATTTTCTTTGATTTGTTTTACAGATATTTAGATTGAATGTTTTTTTTAAATCAGTTTTGGGAAATGGTTGATTCAGTTTTTGTTATGCTACTGCAACTTATTATAACATTGAAAATATTAATCTACACATTTCCACTGACAAATCTTTTATTGGGCCACACAGAACTGTTTTCCCCTCACATATATTTTAGGGCCATACGAATTTGCTTCTTGTGTTGTCTAGAGAGTGGAATATGTTTCAATGAAGATAAATGTAATAACAGCTTGGCTCTGTGTTGTGTTTTAATGTAATAGCAGCACCAGAAAACCAGGGAGAAGTAACTAGAAACAAAGATTTACTAAAAGAACTTCAAACTAATGCTCTTTAACCTTTCTTAGGCCAATACTAGAAATAAGTCATCAGGTCAAGAAAACATCTAAACAGATGAAAATATACAAAGTGTAATAATATTTTTCTGAAGGTAATATTCCCAGTTCCTAAGAGTAACACCTTGACTAGAATTGGTACATGTTGAGAGGCTTCAGGATGACAAACCAAAACTATAAAGAAGCAATATTCTATTCAACAGTAAACCTCAACCATAGTCAAAAACATCTAATTAAATGCTCAGAGAGACTCATACCCTAACCCCAAACCAGTTTCTTGCTCCATATTGTAGAACTTAATTTAAGCATTGAACAGACTTCTGAATCAGTGAAGAATGATAGTGAGATAGTATAAACTATATCAGAAATTAACATAAACTGCTATACATAGGCTGAACAAGTTATTTTAAAACTTGTATGAGATTGTAAAATGACCCTTGAACCCAAGGAGCCTTAAGAAGTACATTTAAACCAAAATGTAAAAAATGAAACCTTCACAATTTTAGCAGTTAACTTATTTATAAATTGATATGTTATGTGATTACAAAATGACTTTATTTCAGGAATGTCTACCTTTTCTTTACTGTCACCCTAATTCTTTACTAACTTTAATTGTAAAACCCTAATCCTCGCCCTTAACCCAAGCACTCATCTTAACTCAGTCTTAAGTTCTAAATTCAGTGCCAATCACAGGTTGTTAAGAGAATCTGAATTAAAGTTTCACTCTGATATTCAAATCCTAGCCCAACTTGACAAAAATGTACTTCTAACTTAATCCATAGCATAAACTTCAAACCAAACACTGTTGTTTTTTTTTTAAATAAATCAGCGATCCATTGACCAAAATCATCTGAACGCTTCATACTCCAGTACATTCATGTTACTATTTGAAGCTTTGAAATGTGATTTTGTAATCAATAAGATCAATTAATATTAACTATGGACATACAATTTTGTTACTTATTTCCAATTAATTTTTTTTAAAGGTCTGACGTGTTTAAAAAATGTTGTAAAATTTTTTTTTTCAGACAGAGGAGCTAGAAACACTGACCACCGCTATTGTCTGTCTGTTTCAATCAAACAACCCTCTGCTGGACCAGGTTCCTTCACTTGGCTACATTCCTCGGGTTGTCGCTGCCATGAGCTCAAAGAACACAGCTGTGCCCAGGTCGGGCATCCAAGTCTTTCACCAGCTGGCTAATAGTGAGGTGTGTTTGCAGGCATTTAATTTAATTTATGGCTCTTTTAACAACACAACTTAATATTCTTATCGCTTGGATTTTTAAAAAAATTCTTCCTTAATTCTTTAAAACTCCAGCTCTGCATCAGAAGTCTGGCCACAGTTGACTGTATTAACCCATTGAAGACAGCCATGAAGATCAGAAAGGATGTTATTGGTCTCGCAGCTGAAGCCTTGTACAAGATGTTTGAGAAAGGGGAAGACGAGCTTGTACAACAGGTGATGGGGCAACAGTTGTTGTTGCTTTTTTTTTGACAGTATGTCTGTGTGAATAACTAGAGTCCAGTAGATTCCACTTTGCAAAATAGGATCAGTATATGTTTAATTGATGCAACATTATTCTTATCTTTACCAGATGGTTGTTGTCATTGAAATAAAATTGTGGTTTTCATATTCAGGCTTTGTCAGCAGACTTGATTCCATATCTGTTGAAACTTCTGGAGGGGGGCCTTGAGGCCATGGACAACCCAGCCTCCACCAAAGCTCAGATAGTCAAAGCCCTAAAAGCTATGCAGAGGAGCTTAGCTCATGGGGAAAAGGTGAGAAGTAGTTTCATGTTAGTCAAATATGAATGAGAAGACCTAGAATTGTGTCCACTAGGAAATGATCAGAACAAAAACTTAACAGTTGTGGATAATAGTCTGTGAAATAAAAAAGACTTTATTACTATAATATTCATTTTTTGATGTTCGAACATTAGTTCTGATAACTGAGTATGTATGTAGTTTTGAAAGTACATTGCTTAAATGTCATGATTTTTAAATGCCTGTATGGAAGGTATAGAGGGACTTATTTTGGTTCAACAGTTACGCCTATAGGAATGAACGTATGCCATAAGCAGTCTTTTTTTTTGGTTAGCTTAAAGGTGGTTGATGTAACAGAGGTGCCCCACAGAATCACTTTAAAGACCAGCTTAGGTGCCAACTTGCTTTAATTGACATAGAAGAGAGCACCTGGTTTTATGCGGCTTCAGAATGAGACAGCTGGGGGTCACTTGCAAAGGCAGCAGGATACACATAGAGACCAAAAGAAAATCTGCCGACGACAAGATGTAGACGACAAAAAGAAAATCTAAATTGACCACGGCGGACAATGGTTATGCTGTGCCGGATGTTGCAAAATATGTAGGTTACAGCTTGGCTGGATAGCCACGAGAAATACTGCATTCCTCATTAATCTTCACACTTTAAGACTAGCCTTTTAAAACCTTTTATTACCAAGTGATTCCCAGATAAAAACTGTCTTAAGATTTCTTCTTTTAAAGTGTAGTTCAAGCTTGCAGAAATGTCTTTTAATTAACTTTGTATCATTTGGGAATTCCTTGCACTCTGGATTGCAAACGTACCTTTTATTAAGTCTTACTTTCACTTGCCCTGACCTCATAACATTATGGAAGTGATTGCACATTAAAACATTTTGCTAATAACCACACCATGGCAAGTCTTATGTTGCAGACCTAGATGTTTCATGTGGTTGCTGCACCATTATGATTACATACATGTATCTGATGTTGTATGCTTATAACATTTTTATCATACATTTTGACCATTAGGTGACAGAAATCTTGGACAAGTCCCCTGTCTGGAGGGACTACAAGGACCAGAGACATGACCTGTTTATCACTGACACCAACATTGCTGGCTATCTGACCGGTCGGTTGAAAATTTTATACATTTAAATAATTATGACAAGTATGAATAATTGCTAGTGAAATTTGTTAAAGCTTTACAGAACTTGCTAAAAGAGTAATGACCCTATCATATTTTGTGTGACATTAAGTTTTCCAATCTCATTTGATATTACAACACATTTTATCCTGTTTTCCCTCAGGTCCAACGGGGCCCAGTGTGGCTGGCTACTTAACAGCAGGAACCATGAGATCAACAATGCCCGACGCCCCGCCACCCGTCGACAGAGATCATCATGAGGAGCATCCCAGAAACTCTTCCTTTACATAATACATGCCTCCTAACCCCTCCCCCCTGCCCAAATCCTTGTCTCCCCCCCTTCTCCAATCCTTACCCTTTCATTTACTTTACTGACACAAGAAAGACTTTAAATGCCAAATTGTGATGTCAACAAAGGCTCCTCCCACTGACATGAAAGACTTAAAATGCCAAATTGTGATGTCAACAAAGGTTCCTCCTACTGACATAGGCACATTCCAGTCTTATTTCAGATGTGTGCGAGTGTTAACTAGACACAAATAAAAGTCTGTAACCTAGTCCAAGTGATATGCAAGTTTGAGAATCTGTTATTGGTATAAATGATACCCATTCATATATTTTCTTTGAGTCCTAAGAAAGTGTAATGTACAAAATGATCAGCATTTGCATGTTCTGTCTACATCTTGGCCTTGTGCCTGTCTTTCTTGCTTCCTTTGTGTATCTTTTTTTTTTTCATGTGATACCTGGTCCAGTGTTTGTGACTTGACCAGTGGCAGATAGAAAGCATCTGTGGATTAGAATTTTTCTATTGTTCAAATGTTTACATGGAATGATACTAATTTATTGTTATAAATTTGACTGGCTGTATGTTTTGCTATTTTCCATTGTGTAAAATATCATCGCAGGACCAAAGCCATTCGGCATCAAGTAATTTACATTTTTATTTTTCTTACTTAAACTTTTTGTTTTATTGGCTGACACCTTGTTACAGTTTGTCACATGACTGTTTGGATTCTTGTTTTGATTTGATTTAGTGTTAATACCATTTTGTTGATGAATGATAGAAGCTGTAAGTCTTGCTTGGTAACAAGCATTACATGTTCTTTGGGGAACTATCAAAGTTTGAACAAGTGTTCTTCATATTGACTTTTTATCTGTACACTAATAGAGAAGAATGTCTGGGCAGATTCAATGTACATAATTGCTGCTTCACTTAAATAGAAAACTATAGCAAAAAAAAAATTTTTTTTTTTAAATATGATTAATGTAAATGATTATGTGATGTAAATGTGCCCTTCTGTTTTCCTGGAACAGTGTTATACATACATGTCTCAAAAGAATTTTTATTTTCAGTTTTTTATGAGACCTGTTCAAGAGGTAACCCCTAGTTCATGATTCCATTATTAGCAGTGGTGCTCTGTAATCCGATGCAGAAACACTATATATTTTTTCAAGTCTTTGGGTGTTGGCATGGTGACTAGAAGAATTTACAACTATTTGACACACTACTATACAATTATGTTTAATTATCTGAACCAAATGTAAAAGTCTGGCAAAGTGTATTGCTGTCTATCCCATAGCCATTGGCAGTCTAGAAGTAGAATAGTGTTGATTGGACACTTTGATATTATGATCAATCCAGGATTTCCTATAATGACGTGGCTATGACATACTAGAGTAAACTTCATTGTATCACTAAGTTTTGATCGAGCCTAACTTAAGTTTTAAAAAATCACTTTGTCAAGAAAATTATCCCCCATGAATCTAATGTCATTTTGAGCTGAAGAATGTTTTTTTTTTTACTCACTGTCTGCTATTTCAGCTCAATACAAGTCACTTTATAGTTTTGTGTCTACCATTTTAGTTGTGGTTAAGCATGTGGTACGTAGTAGCCCAACACTAGCACTCAGACATGAAGACTGGAGATGGACACAAATAATAATAGATTACTTTGTATGAATTTTAATGTTTGAGATTTAAGATAAAACAATGTTTTTATATGAAAGATTTTTGATATTACTTTGCAATTAGTGAACAAAGTTTTTGACTATATTTTCTGCAATATTAAATGGCTTGCATATCATTCTTATATTATTCTTGTGTCTAGGGTACATGTGTGTCTGCTGGATGTGAACACCTCTCTGTCAATGGTTATCTCCTGTCTTCAAATACCAAACTGTCAAGGGGTAGTCACTGGCCAGGTTTCAATGCTGAACTATTTCTGGCAAACAGAACATTCATGCTTATGCATCTATCTTATCTTATATAATACAGACGTTACTTCAAAAAAGATGATTACGTCCTATGCGTCATGCATTTAGGCATCTAGGTTAAGAGGGGTAGTAATAATAGTTGAAGAATATTTGTTAGTGTTGCTATACAATATTTCCTGAAATTCATTACCTTGTATCATCCTAGTCTCATTCTACCTATAGTATACTTTTGGGATAGACTAGAACATGAACTTTAGGCACAGTTTGTTTTTCAATGTCTTTTATTGCTGGATATTAATAGTGTAAAGAATGAAAAAAAGTTTCATAACTCTTGTTGATTCTATTGGCATTGTTTCATAATGAGTTCAGTTCATATATTTATTTCCACTTCATATCCTGTTGATTGTTTGCCTAATATGCATACATTGGACTAAATGAAATTGTAAGCTGTACTACTATACCTCTGAGTTCTTTCCCCTGTTTCATCAATTCTACTATTCTTCAAACTAAAAGTTATGTGTTAAGCTATTCTACTACTGTATCTTGTCCAGTCTAATTTAGGTTTCTGTGACAATTCATTATTAAAACTATATGACATATTGAAATGATATTTATTTTTTATTTAAAAATAGTTTATGATATATTATTTAACCCTTGAGCTTTATTTGCAAATAACAGATGTTTGTTTGTTTTTTATTTGCCATATGCATTTTTCTTTACATTTTGAAACAAAAAAAAAGTATATGAATAGATTTTACTGAATGATGTGTTTTTTTTTAAAACAAAGAGATGACTTTATCCATATTGTGGTAAGTTGTTGAGATGTTCTCTTGGTGAAGATCTAGGTGATATCCCAAATGTTGACTTCTAGAAAGATTATTCTAATGATAATGTTGTTGGTTTATTGATTATGTTTATTGTAGGTCAATGATCAAATGGCTTGTGTCAAGGATTCAAGTCTGAGTCTTGAAATTAAAGCAAACTATTTGAAATAATTGAACATTTTTTTTCCTTCTTATTTGTGTTTTACTGAAGTGGGCTGTGTGTGACAAGGGGGAATCTCATTTGTGGACCAGTTTGGGGGGGGGGGGGTATCTAGGAGAAGGCTTTTCCGTGCTGCCTTTTGGCGCTCAGTAAACACAACTTTGCTCAAGTCGGGTGTCGAACCTCGAGGCCCCTTCATATTGTAATAACTTAAGTGAGGCAACTCAACGAGACATAGACGTTTATTCACACGACATCACAGGTACACAAAACAACATCTATCTTAGGCACAATCTCTCCATATTGGCTCTTTACTTGGGCGGAAATCGTTCTCCTCTTCTAATGTTGACATCCTTTCCAGTCTAGTTTATCACAGTGCGCACCTTCTAGCTTGGCGGTGCGAATGGCAGAGTTATAACAATATGTAGCCAAGCCAAGAAAATCTACGACAAAAGAAAATGAAATTAAGAACAGCTAGCTGGAGAGAGTGATAGGCCCTATGCCTACAAAGTGCTCTATTTGTAAAAAAAAAAAAAAGGGGGGGGCCGGTACGACTAATATATTAATAATAAACGGTACAATACAAGAAAAGTAATCCCCCCCCCCACACACACACACGCCTTACCGGTGCGTACCGTCACAAAAAAAAGAGCACTGTATATAAATGGTTTCCCCTTCCTATTAAAACAAAAGCGTAACTTCTAATTGTCTTCCTTTGTTAAGTCTATGTAGTCTCTTCTCCATCCAACCCACGTTACAGACAACAATAGTTTGTAATCCGTTGCCCTTTGCCATTCTGGCGTGACGGAATTTCAACACGTCTGATCCCAGAGTCAGTAGACAAAGAGGTCGCCTGTATCTTGTTACGAGGACTTTATCCACGTCAATAGAACGTAAGAACTACTTTTATGATTTAATTATCACAAGTGTAGCATATAGATTGGGTTTAGAAATTTAACATTAGATCTCAAAGGGAAATAAGAATGAGACTGGCCAATGTTATGTTAAACAAGCTCAGTGCCGAATTTAAGTATGTGGAGGCCCCGGCCAGGAGTTTTGGGAGGCCCCTACAATTTTTTGTTAAAAAAGCTGTAATAAAGATCCATCTATGAATGAAATTGCTTACATTAAATGCTATATTTTAGAAGAAAGAAAAAGAGTTCTTGTAAATTCAATCTCACTTTCCTTTTAAAAAATATTAAATATGCATATTTTAGTTGTAAAAAGTGTATATTTCTGAGTTTGTTAGACGCACTGTGGTAAATCCAGAGCTGTATTTACTTCTACAAGCCTACACTTCTTAATCACGACATTTTTTTTTGCCAGCCGTAAAAATGCGAACGAAAAAGTGCGTCGATAAATTAATGATATAATCCACTTGCTATGTTTGTTGTTATTATTTTATGATTTATGCCAACGTAATTGTTCCCACACATTAAAAAAATATATATAATAGTATTTATGCGCTAGTTTAATTTTTTTGTTCTAAACCTTCTTCGAATTAATTTTGTTTGGCTTGTATTATTCTACAGATAGACTTCTTATCTTATTATATACATAAGCGCCACTCACATATTACTAATTCTCCCACTTGTGGTGCAAAAAATACGAAAATTTAACCTGTTGTTACTTTCCTTGCGATTCGAACTTCTAAGCCATTATATCGATCGAAACCGCAGCGGTTAAATTTAACAAAAAGTATTTTTTATTCGCGATTAATATGCTGTTGTTTATTTATATTCGACATATTAAAAAGTGCAAGATTATATTTCCTTTCGTTTCAAAGCACTATTGAAACTCTTTTTCTGAGAATCATTCATTTCCAGCAGCACTTCTAGGCGCATATCTTGCTTTTCAAAAGTGATATAGATTTTACATTTCAGAAAGAAGGAGTTGATCCATGGCGATAAACAATATGTAGCCTGGGAACCAATCAACGGGCGTAGTCGGTGGGTAATGCCAGTAATCTTAAAAGTTACAGAAGTCTATTCAAATGAGAAAATAATTACGGCTAACTCTTACCCATATATCAATCTAATCACGCATGTTAGAGACCTAAACTGTACTAAGTGGTTGGTTTTCCTGACTGATTCACGCAATTCATTCCATGCTCTAATGGCAATAGGGAAGAAGAATCACAATTTGTCCTAGCCTATAAGAAATATGCCTTTTGTCTTTGTGTCTTTCTAAGTCATGTATTATGTATTATGTATTTGTATTTGTAAATAATGTCAATTGTGATTCAATGCTTTATGTATTATTGTTACTTTACTTTTAAGTCTTCTGTCCTTAAGCGTCTTTAAATTTAGAACAACAGACTTGACCCACTAGTCATAAATCTGCCCAGCCCAAAAGGATCTAGATCTAGTTCATCACAAGTTATTGTGCCCGTAAACAAGTTGCCGGCTGACGATACATTTATATTCAACTTCAGTGACAGCCCGGCAGCCGTATTGTAGTGGCATTCTTTTGTTGGTTTGTTTGTTTGTCATATCAAACAAAGAATTTTCAAGGATAAGACGATATATGTATTATTTTTTTTTTTTACTTCGGTGAGGAGTGAATATGAAATACCTCCCCCCCCCCCTCCTCTCTCCCTCAGCCCATGGGATGAACAATGGATAAGTAATAAAACAAATGAAAGGAAACTATGTTATGAAACCTATGTAATGAAACCTATGTAATTAAACCTATGTAATGAAACCTATGTGATGAACCCTAAGTAAGAAACCTAGTCCGCTTGTTCAGTCAAGTGTGACAGATACTTTTAGAATTATTTTTCAACTAGGTAAACAATGAAGTGTCTTAACAAATAGTGAAGTGTCCCAGCAAACTCTGATGTGTCTACAAACTTTGAAGTGTCTCTGCAAACTCTGAAATGTCTCAACAAATATGGAATTGTCTTAAACTTTTAAGTCACTTAATAAATATATATTGGATTGTCACAACGAATTCTTAACTTTGACACCCTGCTCGGTAACCGCTGGCCATAGAAACAGATGACCGTAACATCATCTGCCCCATAGATTGCAAGGTCTGAAAGGGGAACTTTACTTTACTTTATTTTACTTGTAAACAACATAGACGCAGCAAGTTGTGGGGGGGGGGGGGGAGGGAGTAGGATATACGTATCTCAAATAGTTTAGGGCCATATCAAGTCTGAGATGAGAAAGTCAACAACAATGGTGATAGCGGATTCGTATTAAAATATGTTTTTAAAAACGCTTTCAGTTTACTTGTAAAATGTTTGTAAAAATGTTTTACATGTTTTGGAAGTTTCTTCAGATTTGAAGATAATTTCATCCTAGTCCAGGACGTCAGGGGGTGGCAGCGGGTAGGGTATGAATCTTGGACCATGAAAACCACCCAAAAGACAGTCCAGTGCGCATACCACACAAACAGGCGCTTTTCGCGCGTGAAAATGGTAACTGGTAAACATTCGAAATGACCCTAATTAGAAAAGGAAAAGACGTCTATTGAAGATTTTAATTTTTGAAGCATTAACACTTAAAACACGTATGATAGTTTAGCCTCTAAACATCAGAATTGTGATTCCATTTTTTTTGCACTCACTGAAAAACAGCTCATCACTTTAAGGGTTAACAATAATTTCCTCCTTACTTAGTTGATGTTCAAAAATGGATTTATAACAGCAATGAAAATATAACTTTTCCCTTAAAAAATGAATGAAACTTTTCGTTCCCCGCTTAATATCACGTCGGCTTCTCCCTGTGGCACTCACCCAGCGCCCTGTATATTGCTAAGGCTGTCACGAGGCTTCATCGTTTCGCTGTGTTTTCGTGCGTGCTAAATCTGTGTATGTCAAATTGTTTTTAAGATGATTTCATCTTGTATTTGTGTTAATTGTTTTCAGTCGTCAAACAAGGGTTAACAAAATGGTGGCTTCAGTAAGTAAGTAAAGTAAAGTTTCCCCTTTAAGGCCTTGCAATCTATTTATGGGGGCAGATGATGTAAAGGCCATCTGTTTATGGTTAACGTGGGTGTCATGTGGCCAGCACAACGACCAAGCGCCTTCACTTTTCCCCAACTAATGTCAAGTAGTGAGGTATCCATTAGAGCTGGGTGGACTCAGATGCGCCCTAAAGATCCCGAACTTAAAAATTTCAGTCTTGACCAGGACCCTCCGGATCGGAAGCCACGCGCTTTACCACCCGGCCACCGCGGCTCCTGCAGTAAGTAGGTAGACATGAGTCTTGTTTGAATCAACTTCCTCTTTACTAATACATCTAATTTTTCGATGTTCAAATTCCAGTGGTTCGTGACTCCATTGATGGTGACGTCAGCAGGTGTTAAGCGAAAACATGTAGTGAAAGTATGAATGGTACTTTGATTACACACAAGAGGAAGTAATGACTGTGTCAACAGATGTAATGTTTGTTATCTTTGCCAATGGTTCTCAATCCTGAAATGCAAGGATCACTTAAACAGTAGTTGTTGTTTTTTTCATATCCCGACTACCGACTAATGCCTCTTCTTCTTCCTTCTTGCTTCACATGTCGGAGGGTTCAGATAAGTAATCCTATAAATCAGGTGAACTGCGCAGTAGTTTCCCAGATCAGGCAGTTCTCTGTATAGTTTTTTTTTTCTATAGGAGGGTTTTTGGGCCAGTGTCTTGCCTGGGTCTCTTGATACAGTATGCAGCCCCGAAGGACAGCATTCTCTGGCGACGCTCCACAAGGGTAGGCCTCGCCAGTCCCGTCTTTCATCCTCCGGAACACACGCCGTCCCACTCTGCCGTGTCCGGCCCGTGTCGTAAAAATCATGCGCTGGTCATTTCGAGACAGCCTATAACAGGCGTTCCCCCTCCTGCAACCGGGATGCGAGCACTTTAAGGGTTAACAATAATTTCCTCCTTACTTAGTTGATGTTCAAAAATGGATTTATAACAGCAATGAAAATACTAAACTAATTTCATTTCTTCCGGGTAGAAAAGGATTTTCATTTGTTTGTTCGTACTTCCAACGTTGGCCTGTATGTCTGCTTTTTCATTGCCTTCGAATTCAGTGTGTGCTGGAACTGGAACCCATTGAAGAACAGTTTCCTTGCTCTTGATGTTAAGATTTTACCCTACCTTTTTTTTACCTATCACTTTGTCTGTTGGACCGTTGGGGCACCATGCAAGATTCGTCGACCGTCTTTCTCCCTTTCACTCAGTTTTTTGCCTTAGTCCATTCTTTTATGTTGTTCTCCCATCGCTTTCTCTGTCTGCCTCTTCGTCTTTTTCCTGGTACTGTTCCCTGAAATAAGGTCTTTGCAAGATCTTGTAATATGGCCATAGATTTTTAGCTTGCGTTTTTTTGTGTTTTTTTTTTTTTTTTTTTTTTTTGCGATAGTTAGCAGGTCATCATGGGGTCCAATCGCTGCAGTAACCCTGTCTCTAATTTCTTGGTTTGTGATGCGGTCTTTGAATGTGACACTTAGGATCCTTCTGTAGCATTTACCAATGTTGAAATATTGCAACTTTAGTATACTGTATACACATGTAGGGGGTACTTAGCTTGCACTACGGAACGACATGCAGATATCAATGACCACTATGTAGATAGCCTCATTGCATCAAGGTTATAAATAAGGATTCTCAGGAATGTGGTGTTTTAGTATCATAGACCACCAAGTTGACTAGTGACGAACCAGAAATGAACAAAATACTTATGGTTAATATTATCACAAACCGGAGATATTAAAAGTACAACCAAAGACATGACCACAGACTAGAGATCTCCACATACCACAGAGAAGATGGACATAAACCAGACATGTCCACAAGTCACAAAGAAGATGACCATACACCAAAGATGACATGTCAACATACTACAGAGAGAATAACTTTGCAAAAGTATGATGGCCTCCGACCCTCCATAGTCCATAAATGACAGATCTGGAATCGCTGCTGGTCTATGACATTATCCAAAAAGCCTCAATCCAATTGCAGCATTAGCATGTAGTAATGGCGTTGTGACCACACACACACACAAGCGCACGACTATCTGATTGTTTATATCTAGACCATTTCTGTTGTAAGTTTGCATGTCACACGTCACATGTCACATGTCAGGTCAAAAGGTCATAATATATATATATATATATATATATTATATATATATATATAGAGAGAGAGAGAGAGAGAGAGAGAGAGAGAGAGAGAGAGAGCTATATAGCTCTCTAAATATAGTTTTTTTACGACACTTCTAGGATTGTAAATTGACAAACTCCATTCCCAGTCCCTGAATGTTTCAATTTTTCTTTCTTTCCTAGTAACCTCATCTCCTCTAGGTATCAAGTTAGTATTTAGTAATAACTTTATCTGATATTTAGGAAATACTAAATGTAAACAGGCCAAACTAAAATAAACTTATCAATTAAGGCTGACCTAGATTCGGGAAGACGCTTTCGAATGGTATTGGAGCAGCTAATTCAATCCTCACAAAGTAATACAATTAAAGAAAATATTTTCTTAGGACACACAATAAAATTTTCACGCATATCAAATCAGTTGTGGATTGTTGTTTTTTAACGGGGACTTGAACTTATTCACTTTTACAGATAATTGTATTTCTGATCTCAGTTCTGGTATTTATTGATTAATTTTATTAATTAGAGCCTACAATCAGGGCCAGCTATACGAATTGCGGGGCCCAATTGTTTACAACTATTACTATTAATTAGATCATCATATCAACATTTATTATACAACATGCATAGGAAACAACTCAAATGCAATAGGTGACAGTGGTTTAATTAAATTACGTCATTTGTACGGTACATTTAATATGTTAACCCTTTAAGTCCCATATCTTTAAAAGCCTGTGACAAGAGCCACGACAGATAGTGATATGCTAAATGTAAATTGTTGAGCCACTGACCGGCGCAGGGCCCAATTTGGAGCAATTGGTCAAATCGGCTTAAGGACAGATGTTTAGGAGTAAAAATAAAAATGATAGTCCAACCATGTTTCTTTTTCTTTGCTAATAGTCTACCATCATCTTAATCAAATATATTTTTCTCTCTTAAATATATTTACAATGCCTCTATTCAAGTCAGAACTTCATAAAACCCTGAACCAGCCAGGAATCTGCATGGACAGCTGATCGCAAAAAAGGCTCTAAGGATTTTCCTAGAAATTTAACAATTGATGTATTTCGCCGACACAAGAACTACTAGGATTACATTTTTGCCAGCCGTAAAAAAAATGTAAGAACAAAAAAACGTAAAGTTTCTGATCCGTCAAAATTCGGATATATTTTTATCTCTTTTGTGGGGGCCCCTTTTTTGTGGAAACCCACCTGCCCTTCCTTAAAACCGGCCCTGGTTAAAACATATAAAGTTAGAACCTTTTGTTGTTAGCCACCTTTGTTCATAGAACAACTTTGTCTTATCCTTATAGATGTTCATATATCTTTATAGTTTGTCGTTTATATAAATATCGCTGAACATTTGTTATTTGACTGTTCTCGACTAAAAAAAAAAACAACCTGATGCAGAATCGATATGCTACAAGATGAACTAGACTCGTATCGATACTAAACATCACTCAGCGTGAACTAAAAAACAAAAATGTTTTTCCTTCACTTGGTAAAGTCGGTGTAGGATACTGTAGGACTTGTTTATTTGCGTATGTCGTATTTTGTTTTCTTTGTATTCACGGCTTGGTATGGATTATGTATTGAATGCATTATTTTAAAGGCTGTCACGGTACACTATTAAGGTAAGCGAGAGTACCTGTATTCATTATTTCATTTATGGAGGGGTGATTTAAACAGTCACCCTATGGATACTGGCGCCTTATGCAAACCGAAATAAAAGCTACATTAATAATTCCTAATCTAATATATTATATAGAAACTTGGGAGGCGTGGTGGCGGTAAAGCGCTTAGCTTCTAAACCGGAGGTCCCCGGTTCGAATCCTGGTGAAGACTGGAATTTTTAATTTCGGGATCTTTGGGCGCCTCTGAGTCCATCCAGCTCTAATGGGAAAAGTAAAGGCGGTTGGTCGTTGTGCTGGCCACATGACACCCGCGTTAACCGTAGGCCACTGAAACAGATGACCTTTACATCATCTGCCATATATATATCACAAGGTCTGAAAGGGGAACTATATAGAAATTTGATGTAGATATTTAAAAAAAACATGATACAAGATTGCCAGTGTTGCCTTCAGCGGCGAGGCTTTGCCTACAATGAAAAGTTATTAGTTATAGCTCAAATTGTAACAATGTCTAGATTTACACTCATTAGTATTTATTACTTACTCATTGTGCAGACCTCATTCTATATGCTAGGACTAATTAACTAATTACAAGTGCTCCTTCTTACTTAGTGCCATTATATGGGGTTGTCCGAATCAGCCAGGAAAACCGACGACTGAGCAGAACATTTAAGTAGAGTTTAAGTCACTGATTTACATGTACGATTTCATTGACGCATGAAATTCATCGGACGTAATTAATTGGACTCTCAAAAAAATTGATAGCCATTGTTATCAGTAGAATTCTTCTATCAACTTTTTGCTGCGGATGTTCTCTAGTGTTGTCTTTGTGGCACAATGTCTTAGAAAATGGTCTCGACACAATTAAACAGAGTGCCGCACAAAAGTCATGCATGTTTATCAACGACTTAAACTCTGCGTCGTTGGTTTTTCATGGCTGATTCAGGCATCCCATTCCATTATTTAATGGCACTAGGGAAGAAGGGGCACTTGTATGAACTAGTTCTAGCGTATGGAATAAGAAATGTGCCTCTATCTTTGTTTCTTTCTGAAGTATCTCTAAATGTAGTGATTTTACTAATGGTATTACTCTAATCAAATTTTAAATATTCGTTTGTTATAAATCTCACTGCACTATTTTGTATTAGTTCTAGTATTGAGTTGAGAGATCCCAATCAGAGAATGCATATTCTAATAATGGCCTAACTAATGTTAAATAGCATTATTTTCTTGTTTGATTTGTTACAATTGTATTTAATAAACCCCAATGTTTTGCTTGGTTTTTAAATAATTTCAAGAATTGGATCCAGATCCTAGAAATCCCAACTACATTTTGTTTTGCTTGTTAATGGAGTCTACATTAAGCCGACATAGTATTGCCCCACTCACTAATAAATTACACTACACTGAAAGTAAAAAAAATCTTTGTTATGATGGGGCTGACCTGGAAAGAAGTAGATCTATTATGTTTTGTTCACAGGTGTGCAGCATTGATTAGGTTGTTTTTTTTTCGCAATCATCTGTTGCCTTATAAAAACAATATATCAAGCAGCCGCATAATTGTGTAGGCTTACTCTCGAACGAATATTTTGGGAAGGCCTTTGTCCCATCATGCTACAAGATTTGTTTCCGTTGTTTCTTCATTGTATACAATTATTACGTCCTAGTCCAAATCATACGCAGGATAGCTGAGGTTGGCGAAGGGCAGGTTTCAAACCCGGAACCCATCAAGTAGACAGTCAAAATTGCATGCTACACGACTTGACCATCCTGACTATTCCTGTCAACATATTGATTTAATACTTTAGGCTAACAGTAGAGCTTTGGGCCGTATGAACTACTTTCCTTGACTCGGTTTAGAACTAATCCCCTCGGTTGGATCAATGTCCATCCTGCCGTCTTGGTCTACGGATCTCCTCCGTGTTTGGTCTCCGGCCTTTCTCTTGCCCCTCCAGGTTCTATTTTAGAGCTCTGCAATGTAATTCCCTTCAAAAACTTTTGCATACATTTATAAAGCACCTTAATATATCTACAATCGGCAAGTCAAACAAGTTACTTTTTAGATTGGAAGAAAAAGATTGTGACTAATGACTGATCGCAGTCCTTGTTTGCAATAACCAGTGAAGTAGGCTGTGTATTGAAGTTACCTAACAATAACAAACTATGTTTTACATGATATATCAGCACATAATGCTTCATTATTCTTTTGAAATGTCCAAGAATGGAATAGTGCAGACATTATGCTCACAACAGAGACACATTGTCAAAGTGCTTTTAAGAGTAGGTCATGTTAGACAGGTTCTAACTTAACACCTGCTGACGTCACCACCAACTAAAATGTAGTCACGAACCACTGGAATTTGAACACCGATAACTAGATTTATTAGTAAAGAGGAAATTGATTCCTCGTCCGGGTGGTAAAGCGCTTGGCTACCGAACCGGCGTCCTGGGTTCGAATCCTGGTGAAGACTGGGATTTTTTTATTTCGGGATCTTCGGTCGCCTCTGAGTCCACCCAGCTCTAATGGGTACCTGACATTAGTTGGGAAAAAGTTAAGGTGGTTCGTCGTTGTGCTAGCCACATGGCACCCTTGTTAACCGTAGACAGTCTCTTGACAGACAAAAAAAACAAAAAAACTAAAACATAGTTAGCTCAGCACTACTGTACATTAAGGATGTATTTGTAAATTTTAAAATCTCCAATTGGAACAAACACCAGCGAGCTTTACATTTTTTTTGTTTTGTGCAGATTTTCACGAGAAACTAAAAAAAAAAAAAGGTCAAGGACGCCTATTTGAACATTACTGTTGCCAGCTAAATAAGAAAAGAATTGAGCTTTAATTTAATTTAATTTAACAGTTGATCTTCGCATCAAATCTTCTTTATTACCGCTAGTTAGTTGTCCAATTTTCTTTGAAGTCATAGAGTTAAAGTCTAATGCTTCCTTCTAGTTGAAATTCTATGCCACTAACGGAAGAGTCTAAGCTAGCCAGGAAAACCAGTGACTTGGCAGAATGTAAGTCATTGGTTACCATGCATGACTAGATGCATGACGCGTAGGACGTAATCATCTTCTTTTCTGAAGTAACGTCTGTATTATATAAGATAAGAAGCTTAGAAAAATTGATTCTGCAGAACTAAAAAGTGCACTAATATTGTCACATTATTTTCAAAAACAAACCTTATCTACAATTCCTTTGGTGTGTGCGCCGGATGCACCAAAAATCTCTTTATTTTTAGTTTTTTTCCACCATGAATCGAAAATGCCAATACTGTAACATTTCAGGCTTATGATTTTTTTTTGAGTGCAGTAGTTATGACAGATATGTGTCTCATATTTGTAGGCAACACTGAAATTTCATAGGTCATGTTTAAATATCTGATTGTAAATAATTCCGACCTTTTAAGTCCTTATAAAAGAATGGATATTCAAAAAGATTCTATCCAAGGCAAAAGACAAAGAATGCAGAGAGGAATGGAAATAGACAGTCAACAGATCTTGTGTGGTCCCCCAACGATATACTAGACGAAGGAATAGAGGAAATGATGGTGAAATAATTCCGACCTTTAAAAAAAATAAATTTAGTAGATACTCATTTCACTGAAATAAAAAAATTAACATAAATAGATCTAATTTTATTTTTAAACTTTGACTTTCAGACGATGACACACCGGTAATCTCTTATTTTTTGGGGGGGATTAAATTTATAGGGGGCCTGATATCTAGGGCCTACAAAACAAGAAATTGTATTTTTTTATTTTTTTATTTTGATACAGCCGTTCATTCAGTAATATAAATATGTTTTCGTAACTTAGTAAAAATGTTCTCTTGTTTACGCTTTTATTTAGAATCGGGTTAAGTTTTCTCAAATATTTCAACCTTGAGTTTTTTTTGGATTTTTTTTTTTTTTTGGTTGAATGACTCGAGAACAAGTAGTGTATAAATTGTGACTTGATATCATAGTCATCGAGGAAAAGGAGAGAACAGTACAGTACATAATAAAGGAAAACTTCATGGCTGGCACATCAACAAAAGAGTAATCGAGCCAGAGTTATTCTGTTCAAACCAGTGGCTCTCAATCCTTAATTATTATGCCCCCTGCCCCATCAGAATGGTTTTAGAGTAATTTTTGAGTTATGTTCATAGCACCCTCGAAGATTAATTGATCACTGAAATATTTTGTTTTGCTTTCTGTGTTTTTACTTTTGTGTTTTTTTACATGAAATTTCTAACCGATTAATCTGCTTGGAGAGTTGAGACACTAACCAGGACTTACCTAATGGAATACATTTTGAATATTATCAGTAGATTCATAAACAATTTATCTCTCTTTATGTCTCTTTGTGTCTTTGTCTCTCGCCCTGTCTCTGTCCGTCTCTTTATGTCTGTCTCCATGTCTCTCTTTCTTTCTCTTACTATCTCCGTCTCTCTCTCTCTCTCTCTCTCTCTCTCTCTGCCCCTGATTCTCTCTGTCATTTCTCTTCCTATACCTCTCTCTCTCTCTCTCTCTCTCTCTGTGTATCTGTGTGTGGACGATGTCTATAGGGGGGCTGCTTCATTTTGAATCTTAAAACTAAGACAAGCGTCCAACGGTCCAAGTGGAAACCAGGCTGATTATTCATAACGATATCTGTAAGTAAAGGATACGAGAGATGGCATGTGAAGACATTAATTAATATTGCAAACTGTATAGATCTATCTTTAGATTATGTTTATTTATTATATAATTATGTCGTTGAGCATATAAAGATTTTCTATTGCAAAGTAGAACACTAGAAGGAAACATGATATATAATATATATAGAGTAAACCTTGCTGCACCACAATAAAACACATTATGCTCGGGTCACGAGGTCTTCGTCAGTTGCAAACAAATGAAAAAGATTAACATTTAACACAAAAATGGGTTTATAGTTAATTTATCTGTCCATTGTGTATTATCTTATCGTCTTATCTTATATAATACAGACGTTACTTCAAAAAAGGAAGATGTATTATGATAATTTAAACTACATTGGTCTAGTATCTTAGTGGAATATATACACTGTTTTGTATCATGATAAATAATGGCTCAATTTATGATGATATATAGCAGCGGTTTTTTTTAAATTTGTCATAGGTCTAGGTAAATGTGATGTAGCTATTCCTATAAAATGGTTATCGAAATGTATATAACTAATATCCATGATGTTAATTTAATTTTTACAAACATAGCCTATTTATTTAGTGTAAAATAAATTTGTGCTTTAATTTTTTAAAAAGCAGATGTTATCTATATATTTTTCATTGCGTATTTATAATATTCACATTACATACATATTTAATAATTTAAAAAGTATTACTAATCATGAAAACTGTTGAGACGGTATATTCAAACAGGTCAAAGTTAGTGTGAAGGTTGAGCTTGTTTTTATTTCACTAGTTTAGTCATTCACATCAAGTTTATTTCTGTATTTAGACTTGATCATTGACAGGCAGAAAAACAAACAGGTTTCATAAAGACACAATGTTGGAAATGGAAGCGGAAGTCTAGAAGAATTGTCCTCTAGAACAGAGTGACTGCAAACACTTGATCCAAAGTTGTGTAACTGACATCGAAGAGAAATATTTAGATGCATTGTTATTGACGTTGCTAATAGATGTCGATGAACGAAGCAGGACGTTTTGGCGCCGCCGTTTTGGCGCGAAGGTCGTTTTGGCGCGAGCCGTTTTGGCGACGGGACGTTTTGGCGCGAAATACATTATGTACGTTTATTGTATTATTTCTTTTAAAAGAATTATTCATATCTATGTTTTGCATGAGTGTTTGTGTTAAGACATATTTTTCACGTACTAAATGTGAATGTGTGTTTGTGTTTCACATCATTTTCTTTAATAAACATTTTGGCTTGTGTATGTGTGTTTATTAAGAGGCACACTTTTATTTCAAAAAAGTTTTTTAAGATATTACTTTAAAATTAAAAACAAAATGAAACGATGATAGACTAAAAATTGATGCAATGATTTGTTGACATGAACATTGGTTTATTTAATGACTGTATGGTATCTCCAGCTATACATACCAAACACTTGCTAATAAAAACAATTCGCTGAATGGTGTTAGAATTCCTACTATGCATACAATATTATGGTAGAGTGAAATAAACATTGTTATAAAAGCTACGTGCTTATTAAATTATCGTCAAATGATATCTCGCGCCAAAACGTCCCGTCGCCAAAGCGGCTCGCGCCAAAACGTCCAGTCGCCAAAACGGCGGCGCCAAAACGTCACGTACCGGTCGATGGATCATGTATGAGCTACAATGGATTCTTATGGTGACTCATTCTGTAGCAAACATTGACATCCAGACCGACAGCCTATCATACTTAGAGCACCATTTGACTGTAGCTGGAGAGACTATTGAAATTGTGCAAACCTTTAAATACCTTGGTACTATCCTAGACAATAAACTAAATTTTACTGCAAATACTGATTATATCAGCAAAAAAGGGCAGCAAAGATTACGATTACTAAGAAAACTGTCCTCGTTTACTGTTCGCGAGAAGGCCTTGGCTATGCTTTATCACGCTTGTATCTGCAATATTTGAAGTTTCAATATCACTGCCTGGTATGGCAATCTGAGCATTAAAAATAAAAATAAACTTTATAGAATTCTAAATGCTGCTGGTAAAATCATTGGCAAAAAAAACAACATTTGGGCAGTTGTTTTAGACAAACATGTATAAAAAAGCTAACAAGATCCTCGATATAAAGAATCACCCTTTGTGTCAGGATTTTGTGATTTTACCATCACAAAAGAGATACAAGACACCGATAGCAAAGACTAACAGACACAATCTGGTATAAACTTTGTCACATGTAAATTATGAGTGAGTCTGGTGTGAATGTACACTTTGATTTCTTATAGTTATAATGCTTTTTGTTTGGTGTAATGCACAAATTGTAAGACAAATTTCGACACGGACAATAAAGATTAGGTATGGAAATTGCACTAAATTTATTAATAAATTTGGCTCCAATCATAACGAGCAATGTCTTTGGCTACTGACAATAACTCCTTGGTAATGGTGTGAGGTCTCAGAACTATAGCGATTCTGAGAGCCACCAAAATAAGAAGCTTCATAGGCTGATATGTTTTAATTATGGTACTTGTCATCTGAGTAAAGTCTTAACTTCATCAGGATTCAAAACTAAACTACTGGATACCGTTACTTTTCTTACTTTTCTCTTTTCTTACTTTTCTTTCTTTTCTTACTTTTCTTTCTTTTCTTTCTTATCTTTATTTTCTTTCTTTTCTTTCTTATCTTTATTTTCTTACTTTTCTTTCTTATCTTTATTTTCTTACTTTTCTTTCTTTTCTTACTTTTCTTTCTTTTATTACTTTTCTTTCTTTTCTTGCTTTTCTTACTTTTCTTACTATTCTTACTTTTCTTAATTTTCTTACTTTTCTTTCTTATCTTTATTTTCTTATTTTTCTTTCTTTTCTTAATTTTCTTAATTTTCTTTCTTTTCTTACTTTCTTTCTTATTTTTTTTCTTTCTTTTATTACTTTTCTTACTATTCTTACTTTTCTTAATTTTCTTACTTTTCTTTCTTATCTTTATTTTCTTACTTTTCTTACTTATCTTTCTTTTCTTTCTTTTCTTTTTTTTCTTATTTTTCTTTCTTTTCTTAATTTTCTTTCCTTTGCTTACTTCTTTCTTATTTTTTTTCTTTCTTTTCTTACTTTTCTTTCTTATCTTTCTTTTCTTACTTTTCTTTCTTTTCTTACTTTTCTTTCTTATCTTTCTTTTCTTACTTTTTATACTATTCTTACTTTTCTTACTTTTCTTTCTTATCTTTATTTTCTTACTTTTCTTTCTTATCTTTATTTTCTTACTTTTCTTTCTTATCTTTATTTTCTTACTTTTCTTACTTTTCTACTTTTACTTGATCACATCGTCTCTTTCAAAATTGTTTTATCTACGGCCCCGGAAGCATTCACCGCTACGCTACACTGGCTAGACAGTGCATATCATTTGACACTTCAGACAATGATGTCAAATGTCACTTGAACCTCTGAATGTCGAGCTGGTGATGGTGTTTGGCTTTAGATTCGGATGTGACAGATGTTGGAGAAGAAATCAAAACTATAGTTCACGCTTCTAAAGGGCACCCTCTGATCTATACAGGAGAAAACTTTGAAATATTTGTTTTCTGAACTCTTGAGATCGCACTTTTTAACAATGTTTAGGATTAGTTTGAACCAAATGCGTGTAGCTTACTTACTCCCCCTTTTTTAATTAAGAGATTTCAGTACTCAGAACAACGGTTAGATAGGTCTGTTATAGGCCTGCAACTGTATGGTCTTCATATTTTTTGCGTTTTATGTAGAATCCTGTTTCACTGTCAACACTTCTTTATCTTTAATTTATGTATGTTGGCCTATATGGTATAGTGTTACATAACGCTGTCAGCATGTTTGTTGTTTAAATTATTTATCAGTATTGTCTACGACATCACTTTTCATTGTCCTAATTTTCAAAAGTTTTATATTTAATAATAATAATAATAATTTTAAGAGCCTTGTTAACAAACTAAATGTAAGCTCAAGGCGCTGTGATAACATTACACATACAAACACGAGAGCTAAAATGACAAACTAATCTAAAAAAAAATGTTAAACAGATAGGTCTTAATCTTCTTCTTAAAGTTAATGTAGCATGTTGTCTGTCTGTATTTAATGTGTTCTGTTCTATTTCAGTTCTGTCATTGGTATGCCTCAGAGTCAAGCAGTAATTTAAATCTAGCTATATCATTGGTCGTCTGGTCATCTGGTCACTTATGAGTGACCATGACCACTCTGCTCAAGCTCAAACCTAAGGGTTCCGTCATCTTGGTAGCCATAGGCGGCACTCTTCTGTTGATCGGAGTGGTGCTGCACATCATTAGCATGTCCACGGACTATTTCGCCATCCTGAAAGATGCAGACGCGAAGTATGTCGCTACCAATGTCACACGTGAGTACTCAAATGTCTTATGCCAGTACCAATGTCGTTCTTTTTTTTTTTTACAGAAAATTAATCTACGTCTTGTAGTGTTTATGCCTGAACACTGATCTGCAACATCACAACCTGTGGGGAATTTAAACCAATAGCTCGTTGCCACGTCACAGATCTGTACGACGTGGCAAATAGCTATTCGTCCTGCCCACAGGTTGTGTCGTTGCAGATCAGTGTTGAGGCCAGCAATGACGAATAGTCTTGGCTTATGTCACTCAAAGTTCAGCGCTTAGTATCAAATGTATTAATGCTAATTTCGGACCATTAGATCGTTGCCACGTCTTACAGACCTGTGCCGTGGAAACGAGCTATTGGTCTAAAATGCCCACAGTTTATGACGTTGCAGGTCAGTGTTCAGGCCTTCTATAACGATTGGTCTCACTTTAGCTCTTCTTTGAGCATTAAAAAAATTTTATGCGAGTCAATTGGAATAAGATTTTTAGGGAAAATAATGTAGAACATGGAATTGGAAATTGCAAAATTTAAAAAGCACCTTTCTTTTTATATTTGTGCTGTTCTTTAATCTACCTCTCTTTGCTGAATTCAACAGGTCGCTATACTCCAGACAATCTGACAGGAGTGGACTCTGAGTTGAGGTTCGGGTTGTGGCGGCTTTGTGTTGGCTCTGCCTCACTCTCTCAGAAAGCACAAAGTCAGTGCTATACAATTAGTGCTAATGGCACGGATGTCATTCTCTCACCATGTAAGATCAGAGTTTGAATCTTTTTTTTAAATTGTTTTAAATCTAAACAAGTTACCCCATCCTTTTTTTTTACTAAGTTTATATCAACTCACTCTGTCTGTCTGTCTGTCTGTCTGATAGGTACAGATCTTGTAAACCTCGTTTCTCCCACTTTCTGTTCTCGGACAAAGTTGAAACTTTAACTTTGCACAATTATTCATTGTTGAAAACAATATTTGAACCAAACAAAAAATTAACCATACAGTTAAATCATTCGTAGTAATTAATTAATTTTGTTTCATATAGAATTAGGATGATAAATCTTTCAGTATTGAGAGACATGGTCGTAATTTGTGCATTTTTTTTATACAAGCTTGGCTTTTTTAAACGTATTATATATATATAAATTATCACACACACACAAATACAAACAAACAAACCAAACAAACAAACCAAACTACTTCAGTTTTGTTGTCTGATAGGAAAGCCGCCATAACAAGCTACTATAAGGTACAATGCTCGAAGTGTGAGATTCACTGAGTGTTGTGTATAAACGATAGTTTTACGAAAGTGACGTTAGAGGTTTGTTTGGTGGTACCGATAAAGCATGTGTGGCGAAGGTGCCCCCCCCCCACCCTCGGACCCGGGTTCAAGAATATGAGGGTAGCCCCTCCCCTTTAGTCTAAGTGCAATAAAACTAGATCGCATCTTCCTGTATTTATCAGTATCCTAATACATTCTAATGGAGGTAATGATATTACCTTTTATAGGTATAACAGTCTGGACCGGATTTAGACTCGCTAAGGCCCTAAGCAAGATAAGCTATTATAGAGATAAGTCACCTTATTGGGCACTTTTTAAAATAAGCACAACACATCCATGTAAGCATTTTATGGGGACAACAAGCAAGCGGGGATCCTAAGCTATAGTTTATGTAACCTATTACATCCAGGACTGATTGGAGTCATTCCGCTTAATCCAGTTATGACTTCTAACAACTAATGGAAGATATAAATAAGATACCTCGAGATTCTTAATTAAAGTACATTTTATTCTTTCACTATTTTGCTGCCCCCTAATGGTAATGGGCTAATTTGTTGAGTTGTATGTTTTATCGTACCACTATAGAGATGTTTATATGAAAGCCTTAAGTGTTTTTTACTGTTTATCGCTAAACAAGTTTGTGTGGACTTGCATAAATACCTGATCACATTACTGGAACTAGTAAATAGGCCTATAAACATTGTAAGAACTTCCGGGTAGCCCATTTCTATCCCAACATCGAAAACAGAAAAACATTTTCTAAAACAATTACGATAATTCAAACCTTATATGACGAAACAGGGCCGGATTTAAATATGCGGAGGCCTCGGAGCAAGATTTTTGTGTAGTCCCCTACCCTCTTTCGAAAGCTTTAATTAAGATCCACTAATGAATAAAAATCTAATCTAAAATCTTTCTATATTTAAGAAGAAAGAAATAGAGTACTTGTAAAGTTAATCCCTTTTTCCTTTTTTTAAAAAAAATGTTTAATATGCATCTTTGAAAAAAGTGTATATGTTTGAATTTGTGTAGGGTAACGCCCCTTGGTAGACTCAAAATCCGGAGCTGTACCGATATTTACATATTCCGAGCATGTTACAACTCCAAGCGGACATTTCTTTTAATCACGTGACATTGTTGCCAGCCGACGTAAGATTTAACGAGTTAGGGTTATAAAAGATAAGAAAAAAAAGCACTCAACTCTTTCTCTCCATAATTATTTATCACATTCTAGTGGAATCAACTTTTCTATCGTCATTTAGGAGAGAAAGAGTTAAATTTTCTGACACTTCGAAATTCTGGCAAATTTTTCTCTTTTATGGAAGCCCCTTTCTTGTGGATACCACAGGGCTGTAGCCCATCCTGCCCTCCTTTAAATCCGGCCCTGAGACGAAGTATACAAAACAAGGGCTTATTCAGTGTGCTTCTACTCTGAATTTAATTATTAAATATGATTTACTGTAGTTCTCGTGTATAATGTGTGTATATCTGCTAGTTTTTGTTTGTTTGTTTGGTGCTTGACAGAACATAATAGTCGAAGCTGTTATCTATGTGTAAACAATGTAGCCACTCCCCTGGTTGGAATGTAGGTGAATACCTACAATGCTTCAGCTTGTCTAATTCAAACAATGATATCTATACAATGCTATTTTCTCTTCCTTTTCTCCTTCTCTACATAGAAATAGACTATACCACAGACCTATATATACAATATCTAGACTGAATGCCCCTCCTAATCCACCTTAGGCAGACCCTACTTCCACTACAGCCCAACATAACCAACACCCTGTACGGCAGTGCTGAACAACTGAAGAAAACAGCACACTTTTTTTCCTTGGCACAGTCTGCAAAAGAGCTCACAGCTCAGCAGCAATAAAAGCTGGCTAGAAGAAGAAGAAGAATATCTAGACTGGACATGGAGATCTTTTAAGACTACAAAAAAATGTGAAAATTTTTTAAAAGTTGAAACAAGGCGTTGTTTTGTAAAGTAACTATAAGAAGTAAAGTACTTAATAAATTTATAAGTCTAAATTCCAATTAGTACAGTATATACGTAAAATTAACAAAGACAATCGTTAAGACTATTTTAATGAATAATACCGTTGTTTATTGGCGAAATAATGCCCAGCTGACAGATCTCAATTCATATCGCCTCACTGTCGTGCTTTCTGTGCATCTATAACATCTTCTGGATAAATGCTGTCTGGTGTTAGGAAATGATTAGGATTTAGTTATTTGTTTCGGGAATCCCTGGAACGTTTTAAGCGACAATGACGTAAAGTTTTTTTAAAAAGTAAGAACGCTCTAAGTTACACTATCAACAAGAGGTTGTTTTTTTAGTGTACAGAAGGGTAGTAACGAAGGGCATAAGACGGATACCTTCTTAATTATTAACGTGTTTATAGTTTCAATAATAGTGTCGACTACCTACCTTGATTGTTTTGGCATTTCGCCGGTGTTCCTGAATTAGATTGAAAGTTACCTCCGGAGTATTTCGTTGATTATATTCGACACCGCGGAAGAGATACAACACTAGAAGTTTTGACTCCATGTGATTAGCAAGATTACATGGCAGTGGCGTAATATTTAAAAATAAATGTAAAAAAAAATTAAGACATCTGGGAAACTCTCAACTGGAGGCCCGCGGGACTTTCGATTTCGGACCCCCCCCTCCCCACCTTAGCTACGCCACTGGACGAAAGAGTTCATTGCAGCCGGGGCCATGACTTAAAAAAAAAGGGGGGGGGGGAGCACAGGTGCCATTGAAAGACCTTTAACTTTTTAGTTTATTGACCTGTCGAGTGTCGTGAGGCTATTAACTTGTCAGAAGTCGTAACAGAATTGAGTGAAAGTTGTAAGGTCATAATAAATTGTAAAAGTTGCCAAGCCTACATACACAGTAATGTCTATTTGTAAATCTTCAGATACATACAGGATGACTGCATTTCTTTTTGTCTCATTCTGTCTTATAATTTCTTAATGGATGCATCATCGTGTTTTGCTTTGTTTTTTGGGTACCTTAGTACGACTCTGAAAAAAAGGCCACAGGTTTATTGAAGTGACACAATATATCAAGCGTAACGCTTTATTAATTTTAGTTCAACTCAGGGCCGGATTTAAGTAAGTGGTCGCCTTGGGCAGAATTTGTTTTTAGGAAGCCCCACCCTAATGTTTTAATAAAAATACATTTGGCAAAGCAACTTCGTAAAAAAAAAGTGTCATATTTTTGTTTTATTTAAAAGAAATAAAATACATGTAAAATTGAATCATATTTGTTCTTATTTGTAATTAATTTAATATACATAAAAAATTACATCACATTATTTGAGTATGTGAAGGCCCCCTTCCCCAAAAAGATAGGTCACTGCACAGTCTTGGTCATGAAAATGTATTTGCAGTTAATGAGAATGACAGTAATCTGACCAGTATTGTGACTACCTAATGAGATTGGCTAGAAGAAAAAAATAAAGGGGGGGGGGGGTCACTATCGTCTTGGACCTATCATAATGTATCTCCGTCTCTGCGTTTAGCACTGGACTTACATCAAATGTTCTCACTATGCAATGTACTGAAGTGCTTTAAAAGCTAAATATTAACTGGTCCTTGGTGAAAACACTTGGCACTTAAAGTAGACTACCGTATTAGAATTAGAGGGGAAAGGGGTGGGAAGGAAGGGAGTTAATCGCGGAGATCTAGAAGTTCATTTTTTTAATACTCTGTGTTTTAGTGTGTAGGCCAGTAGCGTAAACTGTTTCATCTGTTTCAATTCAAAACATACCATTTTTTATCTGCAGCTCACCCTGGAGTTATTAGGATATTTACAAAAAAAATATCACCCAGGAGTAAAAGTGTTTTTTTTTTTTATACACTAAGGGGAATAACAATGACAATTTGTGTGATTATATCTATGACAGAAGTTAACGCCCCTGTTTGCACAAGCTGAACGACGTTGACATACCCGTTCTTTTATATATTTATTAGTAGCTAGACAAAATATTGTCAATTTAAAAGCAATCTGCTATACCTAATATTAAATGTATTTTCACTTTAGAAATATAGTGGTTTTTCTATTTGATCGAGGGGCATATTTAGAATAGAAAAGATTCCTTCAGTCAATTGAGTAAATATGGGAAATGAATGGATCAGTTTTATTTTCTTGCAGATTGGATTCAGTCGGCACAGGTGTTGTCCATTGTCGGGGTCATCGTGGCTGGATCTGGTGTCATTTCGGCCATAGCTTGGATCTTAAATGACTTGGCCAAATGTGTCAATTTATTCGTGGTGGTCTCTGTTACCTGTGCCGTTATAGGAGGTATGTTGGGTCATCTGTTGTGTCATTTGTTTATCTTCTTCTTCTTCTTATCTTATCTTATATAATACAGACGTTACTTCAAAAAAGAAGATGATTACGTCCTACGCGTCATGCATTTAGTCATGCATATTAACCAATGACTTAAATTCTGCCAAGTCACTGGTTTTTCTGGCTAGCTCAGGCAACCCATTCCATGCTCTAATAGCACTAGGGAAGAAGGAGTATTTGTACAAATTTGTAATAGCATATGGGATGAGGAATGTGCATTTATCTTTGTGTCTTTCAGAGTATTTTATTAAATTTTGTTTTTGTATTTGAAGATTATGGTTCAGTGTTTTATGTATAATTGCTACTTTACTTTTGAGTCTTCTGTCTTGAAGGCTTACTAAATTTAGTGATTTTACTAATGGTGTTACCGGTTTATAAACCGTCTGCATCAATTTTTGATGACGCAACAGACCTCTAATTCTCTAACATTGATTAGTCATTAAGAGAAAAAAAAACAATCGCTCTACAAGTTGTATAAAGGAGGAACTCTCTTTAAAAAAAAAGTATTTTTAATGTTAGTCTTGTTTCGTTTGTATTTCTACTTATATCTACATTGGATTTGAAAGCTGCTAATATTGTTAGTGTAATATTAAAGTTTTGTCTTAAAATATATAAAAATATATACGCCTACAACTGTTTTAGACCAGACCTTGGTTAGGCCAATAATAGAATATGCATTCTCCGTTTGGGACCCGTCAACTCAAGAAAACATTAAGAAACTGGAACAAACACAAAATAGAGCAGTGAGATTCATAGCAAGTGAATATTCACATTTGACTAGAGTAACATCTTTAGTAAAATCACTAAATTTAGAAAGCCTTCAGGACAGAAGACTCAAAAGTAAAGTAGCAATTATACATAAAACACTGAACCATAATCTTCAAATACAAAAACAAAATTTAATAAAATACTCTGAAAGACACAAAGATAAATGCACATTCCTCATCCCATATGCTAGGACAAATTTGTACAAATACTCCTTCTTCCCTAGTGCTATTAGAGCATGGAATGGGTTGCCTGAGCTAGCCAGGAAAACCAGTGACTTGGCAGAATTTAAGTCATTGGTTAATATGCATGACTAAATGTATGACGCGTAGGACGTAATCATCTTCTTTTTTGAAGTAACGTCTGTATTATATAAGATAAGACTGTCAACAGCTACTATCCAACACATACATAAAGTTTAACTCTTTCTCTCCGTATTACTGTCATCGTTACTATAGAATACTTCATTTTGCTCACCTGTACTTCATTATTCTGTTCTGATTAAACTTCAAAAACGTTTGTGTTTGTTTATCAGAGAATGTTATATTCCATATCGAATTATAGGAGAATGCATGCTCTTTTTACACAACACAAATTAAAATTAAAAAATCCAAAAATCAATTTAGTTTAATTGGGTCAAATCAATGTTGGCACCGTCAATTTGGAGAGAAAGAGTTAATGGCTATTAGAATCAAACAGAAACAATGTCAAGACGCTATTACTTTATCTTTCAGGTATATTGATACTCAGCTCAGATATCACGTTCGCTGCCAAGTACAGCATTGACATCTACCACCGCCACGTCAACAACATCTACTTCACCACTCCAGCCAGCGCTCTGCAACAAGCCTTCGAGATCGCCGCCCTGGACACCTTTCTAGACGTTGGCTGGAGCTTCGCGCTGGACATTGCTGCTGGATCTATGTGTGTCCTCTCTGCCGTGCCCATGCTGCTGGCCGCCATCGTGACGTCCAGGAAGTCTCCTGCTGCTTCTTCCTCAACAAAGTCAAAGAAGAGTGACTTGGAACGTTTAGAGTTTTTTCGTGCCAGCGAGGGGGATACAAGATTTTAATGATAAAAACAAGATTCCATTCCATAAATCATTGCATCGATGGCTACAACAGAAAATGTTTCTAATGCATCCGAAAAAATCTAATCATATACTTACCAGATATTGCATCAAATATTGTATGAAAGACTTCATCAAAAGGCACATTATAGCCACTATCAAAGTCTACATCTAAGAAACATGGTACTGCTTATCGGCTTTGTTTTATTTTATTTTGACCCGCATCTCATTAAGTGCTGTCCTATTACATACAAACATACTTTTGCTTCGAACTTAAGAAATTTGCTAAATTGTAAACTTTTTATATAAAAAAAAACAACTATTGCATCGAAGGCACCATCAAAACTTTATCTAATGCTTCCAAAAATCTGCCAAGGTCTCAATTAAATATTGCATAAAAAATGCACCAAAATGTTCATCTAATCCTACATTAAGGACACTATAAAGGTCTACATATAAGAAACATGGTAAGGCTTATTGGCTATTATGTTTCTTTTTTTATTCCATTATCTCATGAAGTGCTGCCTCATTCCATAAAAGTATACATTTATATAGTGGTTTTTAAAATATTCTAAATAGTAAAACATGCATAAAAAACAGATTTTGTGTAAATTTATGCAACCTCGTTGGAACTGTAATAAATGTCTGGCTAGAGCTCAGCTTTACAGTGGCGTAGCTAGGGTTGGGAGAGGGAAGAGGACAATTTGAAAATCCCCCCCAAATGATTGTTGTTGTTTTTTACATCAAATATTAAACATTATGCAAAATAAAGGGGCCCCCAAATAATGGCAAATTCCTAACTACGCCACTGTCAGCTAATGACTATGTTGTTGCTGTCATCGCTGCACATGAATACTATCGTGCAAAAAAAACATTTTCCAAAAAAAAGAAATGACATTATATGTGTGTATAAAACTTATTTTACTTCTTTTTACAATTATACAAATCTACTTTCTTGCCAGGGCATTATAACTATATTGTGTTAATTACAATTAGTATTTATTATAAAGCCAATATAATTTATTTAGCGTTTCATAAATTTCCATTGAAATCAGATTTGAGACAAATTTTCCTTGCTTGGACGCGTTTGACAGACGATTAGATTAACAAGAGACTAGTTGTATTATTTTACATTCCTATATAACTTTTAAAGAAAAATATTTATTTAAAAAAAAAGAGGGGAAAAAAAGGCCAGACAACCATGAACCTTAATGTCTTCGAAATTATCTCGCCTGAAAAGATAGCTTCCTAATGACATTAACATTCACAATAAGGAGCGGGAGGCGCTGCGGCTGAGTGGTAAAGCGCTTGGCTTCTGAACCAGAGATCCCTGGTTCGATTCCACCTGAGTCCACCCAGCTCTAATGGGTACCTGACATTAGTTGGGAAAAAGTAAAGGCGGTTGGTCGTTGTGCTGGCCACATGACACCCTCGTTAACCATGGGCCACAGAAACAGATGACTGTTACATCATCTGCCTTGTAGATCTCTCGGTCTGATAGGGGAACTTGTTTTAAATAAGGAACGGGTTAGGTCAACGTTTGCTATACAAACCCTGATTTCCCAAACAAAAGCGTAATGTTTGTATAGCTATTTTGAAATGTGCATTTACCTGGCCACGTGCTCTTTTTCCACGTCTGAGACTTTGTTGTCAAATATGAAAGTAAGAAATCAATACGTCGTGAACAAATTTAATGTATGAACAAGCAAAATACAAAAAAATAACTTTAAAAAAAAAAAAGCTTATATTAAGTGTATCAATTGGTTTGGATCAGCCATGTAATTAAATTTGCAATAAACCTTAGACGACAATCTATAAAGGGGACTAATTCAGCTAACGCCACCTCTTCCGTCAAGTACTATTTCTTTCCCTTGGAAATGGGACTAATTTAGCTTATACCACCACTTCAGTCATGTACTATTTCTTTCCCTTGTTTGAGATACCACATAAAGTGATTTACCAATATTTAATTTACTAATCGGTTAATATTTTTTTCATTGATTCTTGTGTTCTCAAGTAAAAGAAATAATGTGCCAAATTTTAGCTTGATCTGAGATTGGGTGTCGGAGAAATAATGTGTTCAAACTTTTGGCCACACACACACACAGACAGGCAGAGTGAGCTGATGAAATAAGCTTTGTGAAAACACCACGTCTTTACACTCTGGTTTCCTGGAGTCGTCTCGCATTCTTAACTCAGCTTACAACACCGCTCCCTTCAAAGGAATTGGGGGGGGGGAGCACTTCTTTTCTTTAATATTCTATGTAACAAGAAAGAAACAGAAAGTTGAAGCTACGACTATTGATCAAATGTTGCAGCTTGCAAAACGTTCTACGGGTGCCCCTGCTCGCGCCTGCTCATAGTACGTAACTATCTTTTGGAGTAGCTTCGGTAATTTATAAGATAAGTAGATAAAGAGTGTTACAAAACCAGCCTATATATTTAAAAGCGAGACTTAGACTTAGATCCTCCCGCGCCGTTTTGCACGTTGGAGGGCAAGCTGTCTAAACAAAGATCTGTCACTGGCAATGTCTGAAGCCTCTTCCCACCTGGTGTCTTTGCATTGAAAGACTTGTCGTGTATCGGGCATTGGACGTCCTGTTGGGTTTGGTCCAACACCATCATCGGGGGTCGACCACATTCGCGGCATCTAAAATTATTTTTATATTTAGTATCAATTACTTTGGATCAGTCATGTAATTAAATTTGTAATAGATCTAGAATCTGTAGTAACAATAATAAATCTGTGCTATTAGAAATATTTTTATCAGTTGTTTTTATTTTGCGCAATTTTATGCTTTTAGATTTCTCAATGCATTATGATTCTATCACTTGTCTGGACTAGTTAAGATAGGAAGGGGGGGAAGAAGGGAGTATTAGCGTGAATGTTAACGTGATCGCTTTTTAAATGCCTAAAAAAAAAGTTGTAGCCCTACGACTTAACTTTGAACTCATGGGCCCAAGCTTCTTCAAAAAGACTAATTCAACTTATAGCATCTGTTAAGTACGATTTCTCTCCCTTTTTCGATACCAAACAAAATAATCAATTACCAATATTTAATCAACTAATTGTTTTTTTTATTTTAATTGATTCTTCTTTTGTCAGGTTCAACTTGATCCGAGATTGGATGTCGAAGAAATAACGTTAACAGCTATGTAAAAAATCAATATACCTTTACAATCTCTTGAAGAGACAAGTTAGATAAATAGTACAGATCATAGCAAGAATTAAAATATCTATGGAGTAGCATTTTATTTATGGTATAAATAAAGATCCCCGTCTATCTATTTAAAGTTCAGTCAGTAAATGCTAGCTTGTCAGTCATCGACTTTGTGTTTGACAACACTGTAGATCCAAGGGACGAAACTTGTGATGTTTGTTACGAAAATGAGGTCGTTGTGGAAGTCTTGAGTGCAATCCAACTGCCTGGGACTCGTCACGGCCACCACATGCCAAGAGAACCCGTAGAAGCATGAGACTGGGTGGCCACCTTTACCCTTGAGGCACCTCTCCTCGTATCTCAGCTCAGGAGACACGCAGGCGTGGCTTTCCACGTACATCGACGAGTTCTGCAGTGCGGCGTCGCAGATGTACGAGTCCTCAAAGTTCACCTTCCATTGAAACAGGTGGAGCCTCTCCGCCGAGGCGTAGCCGATCAAGTAGCACACCGTGTCCTTGTGCTCCAGGGCGATGTTCAACATGGGGAGGCAGACAGGGCGGATGTAATCCCCCTCGTCCAGGCTGATCAGGGCGATGTCGTTCTTGCCGTTGATCCGGTCGTACTCTTCGTGCAGGAAGAAAGTGCTGACGAAAACCGTGTCTCCGGTCAGGTCATAGTTCGGACGGCGAACTATCAAAAGGTTGGTCTTGATGCAGGAGGCGGAAGTGATGATCCAACGGGGAGACAAGTAGCTCCCAAAGCAGTTGTAATCAGATAAAAACCGAACGATCCATGGCCACATGTTTTTACTCTGTTGGACGATATCCTCCATGGAAGTGACAGGGGTCACTTGATCCATGTTACCGCATCGGGGGTAGATTTTCTGAGACACAACCAGGGCTTGGTCAATAATCCATTCCTTAGGCCTGGTGACTGTTTCGTCAAATCCAAACAACTTCTTGTATTCCTCATAGTAATTAGATTGCATACTGTCTGGCGCCGGGATCAAAATATCACAATCTGGCTCGGGATCCATAAAGTCTGATGAGGACTGCATCTAAAATGACAAAATTGTAGCATTTTATTTAAATTTCATTAACGAATCTGCATTTTCTTTTTATCTCACTATTTGATAATACCTTTAACTCTTTCTCTCCTAACTGACGATACCAACGTTGATTCCACCAGAATGTGGTAAATAATTACGGAGAGAAAGAGTTAAAATAACATGTTTAAGTAAATATCCAAGGTTATAAGATACAGTCTTTCATTCAAAAGAAATTATAATCACGTCCTATGTATATCGTTATGTCAATCTACTCATGAATATTAATTAGAGAATTAAAATTCTACTAAGGCATTGGGTTTCTAGGCTGATTCCGACAAAATGTCCCATTTTCTAATGTAGTTCCCCTTTCAGACCTTGTGTACTATAGGGCAAATGATGTAAAGATGTCGTAAGCTGAGTTAAGCATGCGAGACGACTCCAGGAAGCCAGAGTGTAAAGACGTGTTTTTACAAAGCTTTTATTAACTCACTATGTCTGTCTGTTTGCCCAAAAGTTTCTACAAGTTTTTTCTCTGACACCCTATCTTGGATCATGCTGAAAATTTTGCACAATTATTTCTTTTAATTCGTAATAACTAAAGAATGTTAGATTTATTTTTTTAAAAGGAACTTTTTTTCCTGCCTATTTTCCCCCTTCACCCCAATACAGAAACCTGGTTAAGCGAATGTATGGATCTACTACACCTTATACTATTCCAATGGTAGCTTTAGATCTAGACTTAAAAGAACTCTTGAATAATATAATGGCTACATGTGGAAATACCCGAAGACGTTTAGTCTGTCCAGGTCTGTTCAAGTCGTTTCTCGTTCTAATGAAAGTATAAGCTCTCTGGCATAAACACATGCTACATATGCTGAGGCTGAGAGGCCAAAACGGCTTGGTTACGTATTGGCCACCTAACAAGGTGCCTCGAGCTCGAATCCCAACTCGGGCAAAGCTTTACAAAAGGCAGCGCAGAAACCTTCTCCAAGATACCCCTTTCCACCCACTGGTCCATAGAAGGGATTGGAACACAGTGCAATGAAAGATTTTCTATATAAAATCAATGGACCTCATTCACCAATCGTAAACAAAAAAACTTTTAGCCACGTGATTCTCTATCTCTTCTATACAAATTACGATATAATTTTTTATACACAATGGCTATCACGTGACAGTTTTTTCTCGTTGTTTTATCAATATTATCACGTGACTAAATATTGTTTGTTTTTACAATTGGTAAATGAGGTTCATTATAAATGTATAAACACACAGTAACTTCCTTTCAATAGACTAACTATATACGACATACCTTAACGAATAATGTTATGAAGAAAATACTGCGTGATATGGAACCTATCATTTCTGAACACTGAAGCCCTCATACATAAAGTTCTCAATGTATATGTACATTGTGTCAATTATTTCCAATGCTGTTCATGTTGAAACTACACGTGTAACTAAACTAAGCACAGAAAACAAGGTGATTAATGACCAGACGGTGATACATTATGTCATCAAAATCTGACTGCAAGTCATTAGTGTCATTCTAGTTGAATGGTTAAACAGTTTGGTAGCTGAAAGAAGGGTGCTTGGTTCTAGCTTCAAACAACTAGTACAACTACCTTAATAAAGGTTGGACAGCATAACAGAGGTGCCTCCCCCTGTAAGCGCTATAAAGATAAACTCAGGCGCCATTTTGCCCTCGATGGCATAGAAGAAAGTAGCTGGCAGCAGAAGGCCTCTAAAAGAGACAGTAGGAGAGCTCTCACGAAGGCCGCGGGACATACATTTGAGGCGAAGAGAAAAGCCCTTGCAGAAGACAGGCGCAGACGTAAAGAAAACTTAAATAAACCTCGCTCCCCCGTCGGACAACGGGCTTTGTCTGCTACATGTGAAAGAAATATAAATTTTAATACCTTTTTAGAGTTGTCTAAATCGCTGAGTCCCTAACAAAACATGTATCAATAAAACATTAACCAATTAATTAATAAGTATTTTTTAAAATTAATCATGTTTAATATAAAAGAGAAATAAGTCTTACGGTATTGAGATATACGTCTGTAAATGTGCAGTTCTTTCCCTTATTTTAACTTTGTTTTTTTATAGTTTTTAATTTTTTGCTTGTTTCATTATACAATCTATATATAATTCTCTTCTTCGCTCAAGAGTTTAGACGAGAAGAAGAAGTAAAGGAAAGATCACTCTTTTATTTCTGCGGATAGAGTTATCTCACGAACTTTACGAGCCTTGCTTGTACCGAAGTCATTCAGTGTATCATGAAAATTTTATTTCCTACATAGATCACGCTCAATAGCAAGAATTAGCAAATGTTTCAATCTATCTACGAGAATTATTGAACTAAAGTAATTCTTCATTACTTTGAGGAGCTCCTGGTAAATCAGGCGCCTCGAGAAATCTGTTATAAGTTATAAAATGGTTTAATTTAATAATTTACACATAATTGGCGCGGGTCCTATGAAAGTGTGGGACCCACTGCGGTCGGACAGGTTGCTGTGGCCTATGGCCGGCCCTGCAAAATAGCGGCGTATGCTACGCCGCCAGTCGACTAGTATACATTAATTATCTAATGTTGAATGCCAAAAACGTGATGCTGGTTATGTGTTTAAGTGTAGATCTAATGGTTTCATTGCATAAAATTTTTTAAAGTTTCAAAATACCTATACATTATCTTACAAATTAGTTTCATATTCATGTATTTAAATTTTGCATATGAGCAACTGTAAATTTTCACAATGTATGGCATAAACACCACGCCCACTAGGTTTACGTTGTTAGCCAGAATCAAAATCTTCAAGGAGCATTATACTACAAAAAGTTGTGTAACATGTTCCCTTGAGACATGTCTCAGTTCAGCCTTTCAATTTTAATATTGACATAGTTGCGCTATAAAATATCGGAATTATCCGATGTGACGTCATTCATAGCTTTCCAAGACATTTTCCATTACTGTTATTTGGAGTTTAACAACGCAAAAAAAAAGGGGGAGGGGGAGAATGCGAGCGTATACATTGAATCTGGTCTTATGCTCAATTTATTTTGTACATCTATTGAATTTAGGTTGAGGAACGTTTTGAAATCAATGCTGACAAGCTGTGACTACATAAAGGCATTTATACCAAGGGATTTTACGCTTTATGTATTTTGAGCGAATTGGTCTGAAAAGAAAAAAGTTAAAAAAAAAAAAAAGAAAAACAACGAGAAAATACAGGCAGTGGCGTCGCGAAGGGCTCGGATGGAAGATGTGGACCGCACCGGGTGTCAACTGTCAAGGGCTGACACCAGAGTGATTGTTTTCAATGAAAATAAATAAAAGAAATGCATTTTATTTGACAAAGTTGATTTTAGGATGTGATGATTTCATTAAAAATGGGAAAAGGGGGGGGGGAGTGAAATTAGCTAATTGCACCAGGTGACACGAACCTTAAAGACAGACACCTCTGCACAGTGATCTAAAACCTTTTTTTTTTAAGGTTAAAAGTGCCATAGTTATAAGACAGATATAACACTTAACAACTTTAACCCTTAAAACGCGTGTGCTAGTTTAGCTTCTAAACATCAGAACTGTAATTCCAGTTTGTATGCACTCATTGTAAAACAGCTTAGCACTTAAAGGGTTAAGTTGGCCTTGCAGACTTTTTTCACATACAAACAAACACACATACACGCCTTTCTCCCTTGTAAAGTGAAGCCCAAACAAAACAGAAACACAGCAACAAGAGGAATGAGTCTGTTCCCATTCAGTTCTTGTCACAAGCATTTAAGCTTTTTACTTTTTGACTATTAGAATTGCTTTTTTTGTTGTTTCACTCCAGCTCGAGCTAGGAATTACCATCTTCAAGAAGCGCAAGATGGGCAGGTAGTTCATTTATAAGATAATTGTATAATGAAACAAGCAAAAAAAAAAAAAAAAAACTTTAAAAACACAGAGCTTAAATAAGGGAAATAACTTCACGTTTACAGCCATATATCTTAATACCGTAAGACTTACTTAGGTACATTCCTCGTCCCATATGCTAGGACAAATTTGTACAAATACTCCTTCTTCCCTAGTGCTATTAGAGCATGGAATGGGTTGCCTGAGCCAGCCAGGAAAACCAGTGACTTGGCAGAATTTAAGTCATTGGTTAATATGCATGACTAAATGCATGACGCGTATGACGTAATCATCTTCTTTTTTTGAAGTAACGTCTGTATTATAGAAGATAGTTACGTCAGAAACAAACACACACACACACACACTCCATAACAATGGGCTGACTGGTGGAATACCAACAAACTATGACATTTAATACACTTGCACCATACTACCTGCCCATGTTTAGTAACGTCTGTATTATATAAGATAAGATAAGAGAAGACTTGTTTACCTTTTATATTAAGCAAAATTTTTTTTTTTTTAAATTTACCACTAATTAATTAATTGACCAATGTTTTATTGATACATGTCTCGTTAGGGACAATGAATAATTATGCAAAGATTCACCTTGATCTGAGAATGGGAAGTGGGAGAGAGAACGTGTACAAAATTTTAATTTGTACCAGACAGACAGACAGACAGACGGAGTGATTTAATGTAAGCCTTGTAAAAAGAGCTTCATCGCTTACACATTAAGTCCATGAGATATTAATTCATAGACCAGTTTTTAATGTGGCCTTGTATCAAGTGTAGACCAGCTTTTTGTAGCGTTTATATTTGAGATGGGTAGTGTAGTTTTAACATATTGTTGTCCGATGTGTAGCTGAGTGTCATAAACGCTTTTTTTCTTTTTGGTATTGCATTTCAAAAATGATTGTTTTCAGAAAGATAAACTACAAATTACCGCAGAGAAAGTAGAGGGCTGCACTAAGAAGTCATCAAGTGACCTAAGCGTTCTGGACATTCAATTAATTTTACCATCAATCTACAATAGCATTGATGACTCTAGATCTTAAAGCCCAAGTTTCACTGTGTCCTTTGAAAACCAGTGACTTGGCGGAGTTTTAAGTCATTGGTTAATATGCATGACTAAATGCACGACGCGTAGGACGTAAGCATCATTTTTTTTTAATTAACGCCTGTATAATATAAGATAAGATAAAATGTTGGTGCACTATGTCCAGAGATTATTGTTCTCGTTACTCAGGTGTAGCTTTTTCGAGACAGGCAGTTAAACAGACAGACAGACAGACAGACAGACAGACAGATAGATAGATAGATAGATAGATAGATAGATAGATAGTTAGATGTCCACCCATTCCAGTGGCGTTGATAGATAGATAGATGTCGCACATTCCATTGGCGTTGCTAGTAAGTTGTGAGCTCACATGGTGATCTCCATTTAATCTACGCTCTTCAACTCAAATTAGATTATTTTAATTATGTAAAAAGTTATTTTCATGTGATGAATACTTCATCTTTATAATAATTAGCCACGCCCCTTCCCATGTTCAGGAAATCAATGGAAAAAAAATATCGGGCGGAAATTGTATTTTGACCCATCTTTGTCAGGTCCTCTATGACCTCCCATTTTCGCCTGCTACTTGGTCCAGTATTTCAGACTTAAAAATACACAATTTCCTGGAAAATATATTACATGTAAACCAAGAAACATCTTGCTGCGTGTGATGTCACCATTGTGTCGATGTTCGTCGTTTGTGTGCGTATGTGTTTGATGTATATAACTATGTGTGCGTAGGTAGGTGTGTACAGATGTAGTTGTTATATTGCAGCCTTTATCGGGACTATAAACTGAGTCAACCTTGAGAATAGACAGTGAAGGTTTGATTATAATGCATAGCTTATGAATGTGTAATATTTACTGCACTGTTATATATCGATCTATAGGCCTACCTCACTCTGTTGTTTATTTTTCTTCTTGTTATTTTGGAAGGATAAGCTTATGATAGAAGTTTGAATCGGGATTCTATATACCTTTTTTAATAGGTTTGTAGATTTTTTTTACATAGGTCTTATAGCCTACAGAAACAATAGTAAATCACTGAGCTTAGTTTTTACAAAGCGTATATCAACTCACTCTTTCTGTCTGGTAAAAAGTCTGTACATGTTATTCCTCCCGCACCTATTCTCGGATCAAGATGAACTTTTGAACAATTATTCATTGGCATAGACAAGATATTAGTCAATTAAAAAATGAGGCTATCAGTAAATTAATTACTGATAATTTATTATTTGTTTGAAACCAACAAGGGAAATCATCGATCCTTCAGTATTAACATTTCTGGCTAAATATGTAGGGTTTGGTCACTTCAGATAATTGTACTCATTAATTCTGCCGCACCCATTCAGACAGACAGATAGAGTGAGCTGATATAAGCTTTGTAAAAAAAAGTGTTCTTTGAGAAGAACCGTAGTCGTTACGACTGAAGGAGGCCAACAATGTGTGAGTCGCCACGAATCTAAGCATTCTTACGTTTGTGGCTTGTATTCTTTCTTTTTTTTTTCCACGCAGCGTACTAGCGCTGGACTGTCTTCTCGAAGATCCCAGGGCCCAATTGAATGGTTTTTTGACGAAGCCCCGCTTCTATTTTTTTAAAAAACAACTGTTACTATTAACTAGAGCCTTACATCTACATTTGTTATACAATATACATAGGAAGCAACTCAAATGCAATAGGCGACAGTGGGTTAATTAAAGTTACGTCAATCCTATGATACACCAAAGTATGTTAACCCTTTAAGTCCTACATCTTTAAAAGCCTGTGACAAGAGCTATAGCTGATTGTGATATGCTTAATATAATTTGCTAGGCCTCTGCCAGGCGCGGAGCAATCAGCCTAAATCCGGCCCTGGTTGCTTTCGCATTTAAATAGAATACAATATGCGGGTGAGGACAGTAATGGTAATGCGATGATTAAACACTAGAAAATTATCAATACTCTCAATCCCAGTCAGCAATTGCTCTCCACAGGATGTGAAAACTTGATTTAGCCCTTAATAAATATGAATGTGTGTTTTTGTATTTTGTATTATTAAATGCATTAATTATAATTGTTACTGGTAAGATATTGTACTTGTTTTTTTCTCAGAAAATGCGTAGATTCTATAGCACTTAGTTTTAGACTTTTTTTTTTCATAGAAAATTGTCTTTATTGATTTAAATATCAGGATAGATGTGTACTATGTCGCAGTAGGTTAAAACGCGTGAAGGTGTATGTACTGCGTGTGTGCGTACTAGTGTTTTGTGCCTGTAGGCTAGAGTGTTTATCTTATCTTTACATGATAGACATTAAAATTCTTCAATTTTAAAGATAACACACATAAGCATAACACTAACCAACAGACTCATAACACATTTAAGACGCGCTGTGAGACTTATAATGTTGTGTGTGTTATGAGTGTGTAGGCTAGTGTTGTGTTATGAGTGTGTAGGCTAATGTTGTGTATTATGAGTGTGTAGGCTAGTGTTGTGTGTTACGATTGTGTAGGCTAGGTTTCTGTTATGCGTGTGTAGGCTAGCGTGTGTAGGCTAGCGTTGTGTGTTATAAATGTGGGGACTAGTACTGCTATGTATGTGTTATGAGTTTGTGTGATAGAAATTTGTATATGTTCTAATAGTGTGTGCTATGGGTTGGTCTAGTAAGGTCATTAGATTCTGATGTATAAAAAAATGGTTCTATTATTCTATTTCAATCCAAAGTGGTACAACTAATTGTTTACATACACAAACTTTAAATCGACAAAAAACAAAATCTAAATACACATATTACCTAACAAAAACCTTCTATCCCGGATAAGAATAGTTTCTAAATTTCTTTACCAAAGCATTTTATAGTTGTTTTTTTTTACTGAACCTTTTGTTAATTTGAAGGGTTTTAGAAAGTATAACACTATATCTTTATAAAACATCTGCCATCAGAAATAAGCATAGCTCAGATGTTGACAACTACTGATAAACAAAATCCTTTAAAAAACTGATCTTCTAACGCAATGAACTACAAGATTTAAAAAAAAGAATGTAGGCCTAACTATCGACAGGTATTGGGTTGATGGAGTCAAAATCAATCAGCAAGGAATAGAATTTCCTCAAGTTCGTCATTGTGACAACTCATTTGATCCTCACTTGTCTTCTTACCTTATATAATACAGACGTTACTTCAAAAAAGAAGATGATTACGTCCTACGCGTCATGCATTTAGTCATGCATATTAACCAATGACTTAAATTCTGCCAAGTCACTGGTTTTCCTGGCTAGCTCAGGCAACCCATTCCATGCTCTAATAGCACTAGGGAAAACATAGAGTTGAAGCTAGGTGCTGAAACAAATGATACATACATATATTAAACATAAATGAATAACAGCACCAGGGACCAAGTTTTTAAGAGAGAAAGTAGTGAATTAAAATGCTACGAAAATAAGGGCATGCGCCGACCGAGGCTCGAACCTGTGACTCCGGATTCGACACCACCGCCTAGCGATAACGCATCCAGAAGAATGGTCTAGAGGTTTGTTTCGCTTGGTGCGTTATCGCTAGGCGGTGGTGTCGAATCCGGAGTCACAGGTTCGAGCCTCGGTCGGCGCATGCCCTTATTTTCGTAGCATTTTAATTCACTACTTTCTCTCTTAAAAACTTGGTCCCTGGTGCTGTTATTCATTTATGTTTAATATATGTATGTAGCACTAGGGAAGAAGGAGTATTTGTACAAATTTGTCCTAGCATATGGGAAGAGGAATGTGCCTTTATCTTTGTGTCTAGGGTAATAACATTACATACGAAATACAAATGGATAAGTAAAAGTATAGTTCCCCTTTCAGACCTTGCGATCTATAGGGCAGATAATGTCATGTTTCTTTGGACAAGGTTAACGAGCAGGGTGTCATGTGGCGAGCACAACGACCAACCTAAAGTCAGTTAGAGTTGGGTGGACTCAGGGTCGCCCTTGGAATCCGAAATTCCCCACACAAACGGATAAACTTGCTAATAATTTGTATCCTGCATTTGGGATATTTGAGCAGAGGCGTCGCTATGGTTAAGGTCACCCCTGACCCCTATCACACTTTGCTAAAGTAAAATTGTAAGTATTCGGGTTTACCCTTAAAACGCGTGTGGTAGTTCGGCCTCTAAACATCAGAATTGTAATTCCATTTTGTATGCATTCATTTTAAAACAGCTCAGCACTTTAAGGGTTATTGTTCTCTAATTTAGCTAATTTTTGTATTAGCCAATTTGGAAAATTTAGTATTGAGCTAATATTTTATAGCATTTATTAATGTAGGCAATAAAAAAAATAGCTAAAAAATCTTTCCTCGCTTTGGTGTCACGTACTTGTCATACGGCACCCCCGCACCCATCGCAGCTCTTAGCACTAACGACGCTGTGCAAATAAGCTATAATAAATATTTCTTTACTTACAGGCCAGCAACAAATTTAAACCTAGATGAAGCTTCAATAAATGCTTAGAAATACTTAAACTACAGAGTTGACACAATCAACGCAATCTAGAAATGTATGAAGAAGATGATTTTGAAGTCATCCCCGAGCCTCGAATTGACGAGAGTTTTATTTTTAAGTAAGTACACTTCCTTTTTTTTTTTGAATGACATCATTTGTCACATTTATTAATGTTCAAGTCTGTGACATTTTACGTCACGAGAGACGATCTTTTCCCTTTGCAACTTCTTGTTTGACTAAAGAGGCCAATCCTTGATACACAGCTGCGGTCACAGGTTGGGCATATGTAATTACCAGGCGCCGTTGCATTTTCACCCTTCTTTTTGCTACGTATATGGCATCTGCAATCCGGGACCCTTCCTTTATGCTCTCTCTCCATGTGAATCTATCCAGTGCCACTTGTTCCCAGCTGCTAGTGTCGATTTTGAAAAGCTTCATGTCGCGTTTGCATACATCAGATTACCCGAAAAGTGGACGACTTGCGTTCTGTTAGATCGCCATACAGAATGTCTTGTGGAAGTCAACCTTCTGGTATTCTACGAACGTGGCCAAGTTAGCCAAAGCGTCTGCTGCTGATAACACAGCGTATGTCCTGCTCTTCGTAGCCCTCCCTCATTGGTTATTTTATCTTGCCACCATATTTTAAAGATCCGCCTTAGGCATCGGAAGTGGAAGGTATTTAGATTTTCTTTCCTGCCTTGAGTAGGTTGACCACGTTTCACTTCCGTATAGCAAAGGGCTTATCACGTGGGTTGTACTCTCAAACTGCAGGAGTTCATCGAGTGTTTCCATGTGGAAACAAAATGTACAGTGAAATTCAATGGAGCCCAATCAGCATCTTTTGAGGTCAGAGAAAGAGTCAACTTTGAGATCACTTTAGCGTCCTTGACAACGTTTAGGTCATCGTGAAACTCTCCAAACAGAAACCTACCACTGCTATGTATTTTCGATTTGCTTTTAGTGTCAGGTTATGTAAGCTTAATGAAAAGAATATGACTAAGCCCAATCAAACGTAGTCTTATCTTTATCTTATCTTAACATCTTATCTTATCTTATATATTACAGACGTTAGTTAAAAAAAAAAGATAATTACGTCCTACGCATTTCATGTGTCAATCTAGCCATGCATGTTAATCAAAGATTTAAACTCTGCTAAGTTGTTGGTTTTCCTGGCTGATTCAGGCAATCCATTCCATTTTCTAATGGCACATGTTTTTCTTTTTTTGATTCATGTGTTGTCATAGAGACATTGTTACAAAAGAAATGAGGTTGCTTGTAAGAGTACCCCATGTTACAAAGTAATGGGGATTGATTCTAAAAGAGGACCCCACTCAATATAACAAAATTTTGATCAATTAATTTACCTATTAGCGGGTATAGCTAAAAATATTCAATTAGAATTATAGCTAGATTTAGGTATTTAGATCAAAAGGTCAGTGTTAAAAGTGTGCTGGCACGTTCGTCCAGAGGTGTACTGGTCCCTTCTTGTACTGCCTAGGTTATTAGGTATAACCTCCAGGTATACAATTCAACTAATGTATGCAGCAAAAGACTTTACAAAGTCGCAGGTAAACATATGCACAAAGTTTATTTACATGAGTAAAATAAATGTCACAGGCCTCAGGTCAACACATGACCACTTTTGACCATTCTGGGGTTACAAGCTCCAGGCTGACACTAGCCACTTTTAGCCAAAAACAAAACAAAAGGGTCATGATGAACTATAGGCTTCAGGGAAACCTATGAGCATACAAGCTTCATAGAATCCCACCTATAGACATCCGTTTGGTAAAGCCCATCTGATGATTCAATACAGGTTGAACCCCTCAGAGACAAGGCTATAAAAATATGTAAAGTCCATCTGATGATTCAATACAAGTTGAATCCCTCAGAAAAAGGTTACAAAAATATGTCACGTTTGGGAGTACCCCAGGATGCAGAACATCAGGGTAAAAATATACTGCCTGGAAATCATTTAAGGCTATATCTACTAATAATTATACATTACACAAAATACAATCATACTAAAGATATACTTAGCCCAAAGATCTCCAGAGCAGGGCACACTTCTCCGAGTACCTTATGACACACGACCACTAACAGGAAAAAAATACTATTCACAACACAGGTCAAGTGGTCAAGCTGGTAACTCAGGAGCAAGTGGCAACTAAGCACAGTTTGCAAGGCCTTTTATAAACTACATAAGGGGAATCACTCCTAACTATACAAGTAATCAAAAATAGTTATTTCCCCATTATGTCACAGACATAAACAAATGAAATAGTTGTCCGAATGGTCCTAGAATGGGAAGTGGGAGAATGCAAAACGTGTAAAAGAATAGTGTCAGACAGAGTGAGTTAATATAAGCTTTGTAATGACTAATAACAACACTAATGTATACTTATAAATGACATTTTGTTCTCCCACGGGAACATTATAGCTCGGACCTTTCCTCAGACCCACTGGAGGATTATCTTTTGGATGGGGCAAATGAAGTCGACGCTATGCCTAGTCTAAGGTAAATACCTGACGTTTTCGTCTCAAAATCAATGAAGTTTAGTAGTCAGTTGGGGGAATATTTTATAGCTTTATAGCTTTTTTTTTATATAGCGCAACTTTTATGCTTATAGCATGTTCAGAGCGGTAAGGTCCAATCTCATTTGTGGACCAGTTAAGGAGAGGGGGTATCTGGGAGAGGGTTTTCCGTGCTGCCTTAAGGCGCTCGGTAAACATAACTCTGTTCGAGTCGGGTGTTGAGTTTCGAGCCCCTGTCATAGGAAGCCAAGACAAGCCAAGTTCAAGCGTACTTAGCCGGTGGGGTGGGGTGGGGGACTGCAGTTTTTTCATCCAGGGGGCTAAGGTTTTGCACTGCAGTTTTGTCATCCAGGGCTTTGCACTGCACGTCATCCAGGGACTAGACTGATAGCTTTAAACTGCACTTTGTCATTCAGCGTCTGACGGCTTTACACTGAAGTTTACATTATCGATGTCTGCTTGATTGTATTCATTAATAATCTTCCTTTCTTCATTAATAATCTTCTTTTCTTCATTAAAAATCTTCCTTTCTTCATTAGAAGTCTTCATGTCTTCATTAATAATCGTTCTTTCTTCATTAATAATCTTCATGTCTTCATTAATAATCTTCATGTCTTCATTAATAATCTTCCTTTCTTCGATAATAATCTTTCTTTCTTCATTTATTGTCTTCATGTCTGAAGGAACGTACGTATTTCAATATTTTTGTTTAAAGTGTGTTTTATATGTATTGTATTTGAGTAGGTGTGCAGATATAAACTAATATATGAATTAATATTGTTTATCAGAGCACCGACAACAGAAAAAGCATGTGAACAAATTGGATTGCCAGAGCCATTTTCACTGGTATGTTTTGTATTGTTGACATTGTTAGTGAATAAGAAACTGTAGAGTTGTTAAATTATATTGATGACATCTAAGGAAATATGAACAAGTTGTAAACTCCTATTGAGCTGTAAGGAGATATGAACAAGTTGTAAACTCCTATTGAGATGTAAAGAGATATGAACAAGTTGTAAACTCCTATTGAACTGCCTATATATATAATATATAATATATAAATACGTAGCGAACTACTAATGAGTTGTTTAAGTAAATATGAATACGTTGACGAATCATAATGGAGTAATCAACAGAGTAAGACAAATATTAACTTGAAAAGTTGGTGATACAATACGTTTTACAACATTAAATAAAATATTAACAATAAGGCTTGTCTTCGAGTCCGAAGATCCACGATGAATGCAGTATTTTCCGTGGCTACGCAGCCCCAGATGTGACCTACATATTTTACAATATCTAGCGCAGATTTTCTTTTCACCAACTACGTCTGTCTTCGGCTGCTGATTTTCTTTTGTGCATACCGCGGCCTTTGAGTTATAATAAAAATATATGTGCTGTAAATATCGCTTGTCGTGGGTACAATCCCATGATATTAAAAACTAGGCAAAAATGATTATTCTATATTACTATGTAGATTTAAAAGTGCCGAAGATAACCTATCAAATACTTGAATGGCCATTTCAGTTGAAGTCCTCACTGACAGAATCATTGACCAGCATGCAAATCTTGCAGCCCTATCAACTGGCCTATCGGGTGAGGTATCTGCTTAGCCAGCTACAGAGCCTGAATCTCGAGGCTTACTCTGACAAGAAGCAACTCCTGGACGAGTTGCTGAAACTACTCAGACTGTACAAAAACATGTTGACAGTGATAGAAGCTGAGTTGATAGACTACAAGATTGTAGGTCAGTTGTTTTATCCATGTGTCTATAAGTGTCTATAAACTAATAGACTACAAGATTGTAGGTCAGTTGTTTTATCCATGTGACTATAAGTTTCTATAAACTCATAAACTACAAGATTGTAGGTCAGTTGTTTTATCCATGTGTCTATACGTGTCTGTAAACTCATAGACTACAAGATTGTAGGTCAGTTGTTTTATCCATGTGTCTATACGTGTCTATAAACTCATAGACTACAAGATTGTAGGTCAGTTGTTTTATCCATGTGACTATAAGTTTCTATAAACTCATAAACTACAAGATTGTAGGTCAGTTGTTTTATCCATGTGTCTATACGTGTCTGTAAACTCATAGACTACAAGATTGTAGGTCAGTTGTTTTATCCATGTGTCTATACGTGTCTATAAACTCATAGACTACAAGATTGTAGGTCAGTTGTTTTATCCATGTGTCTATACGTGTTTATAAACTCATAGACTACAAGATTGTAGGTCAGTTGTTTTATCCATGTGTCTATACGTGTCTGTAAACTCATAGACTACAAGATTGTAGGTCAGTTGTTTTATCCATGTGTCTATACGTGTCTATAAACTCATAGACTACAAGATTGTAGGTCAGTTGTTTTATCCATGTGTCTATACGTGTCTGTAAACTCATAGACTACAAGATTGTAGGTCAGTTGTTTTATCCATGTGTCTATAAGTGTCTATAAACTCATAGACTACAAGATTGTAGGTCAGTTGTTTTATCCATGTGTCTATACGTGTCTATAACTCATAGACTACAAGATTGTTGGTCAGTTGTTTTATCCATGTGTCTATAAGTAATGATTACGTCCTACGCGTCATGCATCTAGTCATGCATCTGGTCATGCATCTAGTCATGCATCTAGTCATGCATCTAGTCATGCATCTAGTCATGCATCTAGTCATGCATCTAGTCATGCATCTAGTCATGCATGAGGAATATATGTCCATACGTGTCTATCCACTCGATGCCATGAACAAAATGTCTTCATGACATCTCTCTTGTTCACTCTCTTCACAGCAATCTAAACGGAAACTCTAAAACTTATTGTTTAGCAACTTCTCTTTATTATTCTAAATGCAAGCTTTCATATAGATCCCAGGTCTTCTTGTTCATTATACACAACACATTGAAATATAAATAAAATACACACACACACAAGCAACCCCACTTCAAAATTTAATTTATTCAGCCTATCAGTACGTCACCACTGGTTCAATCCCCCCCCCCCCAGCAGGTCACTAAGCTCAGAAAAAATAAACTCTATGTTTGTCTTTCACCAAATTGTTTTCTGACATATTTATCTTCGTATGCTTTAGATTCAAGATATTCTATAATATCCCACAAAATTATTTAGTCGCCTGTTAATTTGTATAATAAACTTTGACTTTAAAAATATATAAAAACTGGCTAATAAAAACTGACACTGCGACACTTAGCTTATCTTATAAGTTACATACGTTCCTTTAAAAAAACAAACAAGATAATTACACTCTACACGTGTTAATTAGAGGCTAAAACTCTGCTAAGTGCTGGTTGATTCAGAAAATCCATTCCATGTGCTCTAATGGCATTAGGGAAGATGGAGCACTTTACAAATTTGTCCTAGCATATTGAATAAGAAATGCGCCTCTTTCTTTGTGACTTTCTTTGTGACTCTTTGAGAATTGTATTAGGTTTTTAGCGGCTCCCGAAAGGGGAAAAGACGCAATTAGTTTTGTGTGGGATGTCTGTCCGTCCGTTTCGATCTCGTAAACTAGAAAAGATAGTGAAAATCCGACATCATAATATTTTAGCTCATTCAAAGTTCTGATGCAATGGCTACTTTTTTCTTTTCTGAAATCGAAAAATCTAATTTTTTTAAATCACTTATGCAAGCATTTTTTTATCATAAAAATACACCACTTTTACAACTATTCCCTATTAATAGTAACAAACACGATAGGCTCTTTAGTAGGGATGTGCAAACCAATTATACATAATTTAAAACAATAATTAATAAGTAGTTTTTCATATTATCGCGTAAACTTCAGAGTTGTCATAGAGTCTAGGTATACAACACTTGAGGACATTTTTTCTTTAAGGAAATTTTTTTCTTGAGGATTCACCCATTACAAAACAATTAGATATTCATCAAAAGACATCAGTTACGCTAGGTTCACACATAATTTCACATTCTCTTTCAACTTGCTGGACCGCTGGGGCACCACACAAGATCTGTCAACCTTCTTTCTCCATTCTTCTCTGTGATTTGTCATTGATAGAATTTTAATTTGATATTCTTTCTGAAAATATTGAAACCTGCCTGGGTGGACCACTCTCTTTGTAACCTTGTTTTAATTTGTAAATAATGGTTTGGAGGCGCGGTGGCTGAACAGTAAAGCACTTGCATTCTGAACTGTTGTCCCGGGTTCGAATCCTGGTGAAGACTGGAATTTTTATTTTCGAGATTTCAGAGCGCCCCCGAGTCCAACCAACTCTAATGGGTACCTGACTTTAGTTAAGGAAAGTAAACGTGGTTGGTCGCTGTGCTGGCCACATGACACCCTGCGTTTTAGATCTCGTAAACTAACCGTTGGCCAAAGAAACAGATGACCTTAACATTATCTGCCCTATAGATCGCAAGATCTGAAAGGGGAACTTTACTTTACTATACTTTACTACTTAGATAACCTTTTTTTTAATGTATCTTTATATTTTGTTTGTTAATTATTTCACTTACACATCATATTCCTTCAACAATCATGAAGAAAATGCTAATTTTCAGCAAGAGAATATTCACATTTAATTAACCTAATTAGAGTTCAAAACTTAAAAGCTGAAATAAATGATTACTGCAAAGTTGTTCAATATGGACCGTAATAAAAACAAGTTGATTGTGAGTAAAAAGTAGTTTAATAATGGACCTGTTCTTGGGTGGTGACGATACGAATCCAAATAACGCTACTTTATTTTTTTTAAAAGGGGTACCCTGTTGGTAAAGTCAAATTTTAACCTGGTCGCTGCATGGCATTTTCGGAATCACGTGATTCGAGTTCTCTTTGGAGCTTATCTATGTTTAAATAGTTTCTTCCCATAATACTAAACGATAACTTACAAACAGAACATAAAACCTAATTAAATACTCAGATGACACAAGGCTAGAGATACTAGAACTAATTCGTACAAATGCTCCTTCTTCTCTTGTGCCATTAGAGAATGGAATGGAATCAGCCAGGAAAACCAAAGACTTAACAAAGTTAAAGTCGTTGATTAACATGCATGACTAGATTGACACATGAAATGCGTAGGACGTAATTATCTTCTTTTTTTTTTTTTTTGAAATAACGTCTGTAATATATAAGATAAGAAGAAGAATTGTAAATGAGAGAGAAAAATAGTAACTCATCTGTTTGTATTTGTGAACTGTTTGCTAATTAAACATTTACTGTGCGTATAGAGAAGTATTATCACAACATAACTGATGGCATACTTGCAGCTCAACAGAATGTTGGTTCTATTGCAGATGTATTGCTCACTATTTCCACATCTGCCTGCACACCAGAAGGAAGAGATGGCGTTTCCCAAGCTTTTACCGCACTCAAAACGTCTACAATGGAACTTTTCGCCAGAATGACAGAACTGAGTGATGTCATCTGTCAGGTAACGTTTAGTAGGTACTTTAAGGATTGGTCGTTGTGCTGGCCACATGGTATCCTCGTTAGTCATCGGCCAGAAAAACCGAAACGTTTCACAAGATCCATAGATTGCCACTTTGAAAGGGGTACAATTGACTTATCCCCTATAACGTAATTATTATTACCCTTTAAAAAAAAAAACAACATTTTAATAAATTGCTCAAGTTCAAGAACACTGCTGCCTTTGACAAAAATTTCTTAAATAATTTATAGGGGGATACTTAACATGTATTCCTGTGTGTTTTCCATGTGGAAATGTTTTTAAACCTCTGGCAATTATGTTCTGTGATTGGATCTAGCCTATCATCCAGATCCGTTGTGTGAATATTATCCTGTGATGCCGACCACTCTATAAAAGCAACAAAGCTAGACAAGCCTCAGAGTGGAATCCCTATGGAACAAGACGTAGAGGAAGATACTAGAGGAAGCTGAGAGGACCGGAAAGAGCTGGGAAGCCATAAAAAAAACTTGCAAGAGACCGTGGAGAGTGGCGTTTTTTTACTGAGGCCCTATGTTCCATGAGGAACTCAAAGGAATGATGATGATGAAAAATTTAACTAATAAAGTCGATTTATAGAATGTACATGTTTTCTTCCAATATAATGGCACAACATAAATACAGGGCAGAAATAAATGTATATTGAAAATGTTCAAATAAAACCCATCTGAAGCCTACATCTGACTCTTCAATCCTTTTATCTTCCCCTAAATGCCTTCCGATCAATGTTGATTTCTTAAACAAGAAAGATATTTTATAAAATACTTAAAAAACAAAAAACAGCAACAAATATTATATTAAGTGTAATTGTGTAAAATTTCAGCTTGATCCGAAATCGGGTATGGGAGAAATAACATGTACAAACATTTCACTAGACAGACAGACAGAGTGAGTTGATAGAAGCTTTGCAAAGAAAAATGGGCAAACAAATTAAGAGTCCGGAAAACAACATCATTTTTTTTTCTTAACTCTTTCTCTCCTATTTAACGATACCATCGTTGATTTCACCCCATTAAATTAATTTTAGTCTTTTTTAAAAGATTAATTTGTGTCATTAAAAAAAGAGCATGCATTCCCTTTTAATTCTATACCAAATAAAATCTTTTCTGATTACAAAGTTAAAGAAGTTTAATCATAACAGGGAAGTGAACTAGAAATGAACGAAATGAATAATTCCGTCGGATCATGGAAAATAATTACGTAGAGAAAGAGTTAATTAACACCACTGAGCTAATTTGAGCATTCTCAGAGTGGCCCAGAACCTGCTCGAAATGACCACATATCAAACTCTTGGCACATTGGCTGGCTGTGTCCATAATGTCACAGTTTCAGCTTTAGTTATGTAATTCTAGGGAAACCACTGGTCTAGACGTTCCTCTGGTTCTCCACGTAGCTGTGAAAACACTAGATCAGTGGTTCCCAAACTGTATTCCGTGGAACGAGAGTGTTTCGCGAGGCTTACTGGAATAGTCAATTAGTAGGCCACCAGCTGAATTAATCTCTAAAAAAAAGCAAAGTGTTCCGCTAAATACTCAAAATGTGCGAAGTGTTCCCTTAAAGAAAAAGTTTGGGAAACACTGCATTAGATAACTGTCGTATCGACATAGGCAAACGTTATTATCTCTTCGCAACACCTCACTCTGTTATCCACACTCACACAAACTTACACACTTCCGGTCATTCGCTTATAGATATATATATCTTCTATATTATAAAGTAGAATATGAGGTGTGTGTATGTATGTATGTTACTTATAGACTAATCTTGATGAAACTAGGCAGGAATGTTCCTTGGGTACTAACTTAGACCGTAGTGTATGTATTGTAGCCCTAAAACAAACTTAAGACCCTCAACAAAAATAAAGTTGTCCAACTCTATTACAGCTATAGTATTTTATGGATCTATGCCATGGTTAACAATGTTGACATGAGAAAAGATCGAAAGGATTTAAACCTAGATCTAATTTTAAGAAATACACTTTGCGCACATAGTTTTTTACTTTGACACATGAAAATACAAAAGAAGATCCATTGATTTCATTATATAATAAAATTAACCTTCAATTTTGTGTTTCAAAAGCATTTTTTACATAAATTAGTGACTACAGATTTCATGGCGAACATTCTTTCATTAGACAATATCGTAATGAATCGCGTACTAAAAATTAATTCGTTTAATTGTTTACTTTATAATCCCATCCCTAGATCTAAAACTCTAATTCAACTCTAAGATGATAAAACTTCTCTTCGCACAGATAGTTTTATTCTTTAACACATTCATTTCATATTTTGATCAAATAAACATTCTAATTTGGTTTTCTAAAGCATTCGTTTACGAAAGCTGCGAAGCCGAGTTGAGATAGGCCTAGATCTATATTCATTCCTGAATTGCGTACTAAAAATTATTTCGTTTAATTGTTCACTTTATAATCCCATTCATTTAACAAAGCTATCGCTCTTTTCGTTTTTAATAGATATGAATGTATCGGCTTCGGGTAAACCCATTTTCGCAAAACTTATTTATTTTCGTAGCGAAAGAGAAAAAACTTGAAAGGATCATTAGCTAAGTTTAACATACATCTAAATCCAATCTACTAGATTAGTAAACACAAACTTAGACCCGCAGGCCGCGGGTAATGTCAGGCTAGTGTATATATATTTATAGTTCGTCCATCGTGGTTTGATGATGACCACTTTGTCATCCATTTGGCTGAGGGCTTTGCACTGGGGATTTATGCCTCCTCATGTGGCTGGTGAGACCTATTTGAGCCCGGAATGTTCGGTTGGACACTGGGCAGGTTATTCCAGCTGGAGCCAGCGTCGTGGGCTTTGCTTTTCTTCTCTAGCGTTTTTCTTCAGCCAGCGTGATTCTCTTTTCCTCCATTCGCTTATACATTCCCACTGACTAGCAAATTTGGATTATACAAATGACACCAACTCTCCTCCGTGGCATTCTCCAACTTCCGTTGTCATTAGCACCAAGCGACTTGTGACAAAGTAAACTTTTTTTTTTTAAATATCACTGTATATAATTCTCTTCGTCGCCCAACCATGCGGTACACCATGCAAGCACGCTGAGTCTCTAACCCTCGATGAAAAAGTCATGCAAAGATAGCTCTTTTATTTCTGCAAGTCGGACTAGAGTTACCTCACGCGGCGACAGAGAGTGAGGCTCAGTAAAAAAGAGGAGGAGGCGTATGCTACGCCGTGTGTCGGCTTGTTTCTTATATTTAGACAAGACGAATACATTTATTGAGTAGGGATAAACTGGGAAATACAGTGTTTCGTTTTAAATAATTAAACTTATAGATTCTGAATAATGTTCTGGAAAATGTATTTTAACTCTCCAGGCCATGTCAAGAAAAGATATTTTTCGAATTTTCAAGAAAGTACTAAAAGGCGATGTGACAATGACGCCAGGTCTGCCAGAAGTAAGTATAGATTTAGTTTGTGTCCCAAGTATCAGTTCTGCGTTGGGGAAGGGAAGGCGGCTGTTTGTTATGCTGACCACATGACACCCTCGTTAACAGTCGGCCATAGAAACAAATGACCTTTACACCATCTGCTCCCATAGATCTCAAGGTCTGAAAGAGGTTCCTTTACTTTTAAGACTGTACTAAGATGTTTGCTGACATCAGTTTAGTCGTCTTTACTTTCACATTAAAATGTCTACTTCACTTAGGAGGCTGACACAACGAAACAATGGATATTTCACGTTCTATTGAATATTGTGTCCAGAGAGTTCCGTAGGACTGAAGAGCTGGAAAAGTCAAACATCCTAAAGGTAACAATGTGACTTCTACGCCCTCATTACATATATCTAATAAACAACTATAGCACCCTCATGACATATAACTAATAAACAACTATAGCACCCTCATTACATATATCTAATAAACAACTATAGCACCCTCATGACATATAACTAATAAACAATTATAGCACCCTCATTACATATATCTAATAAACAACTATAGCACCCTCATGACTTTTATCTAATAAACAACTATAACATATTCATTACATATATATAATAAAAATAACTGTAACGCTCTCATTACAAAGTTTCAACTATAAAGCACTCATTACATATATTTATATAAGAGTCTGCGATTCCGAAAATTAATGAGGAGTGCAGTATTTCACGAAGCTACGCAGACCCAGCTGTGACCTATAATGCACTCATTACATATATCTAATAATCACTTACAATGCATTCATTACATATATCTAATAATCACCTACTATGCCTTTTTTACATATATCTAATAATCACCTATAACGCACTCATTACATATATCTAATAATCATCTACAACGCACTCATTACATATATCTAATAATCACCTATAACGCACTCATTACATATATCTAATAATCACCTATAATGAACTTATTACATATATATATATATATATATTTATATATATATATATATATATATATATATATATATATATATATATATATATAAATATAATCACTTATAACGCACTCATTACATATATCTAATAATCACCTACAACGCACTCATTACATATATCTAATAATCACCTACAACGCACTCATTACATATATCTAATAATCACCTACAACGCACTCATTACATATATCTAATAATTACCTACAACGCACTCATTACATATATCTAATATTCACCTATTATGCACTCATTACATATATCTAATAATCACCTATAACGCACTTATTACATATATTTAATAATCTATATAACTCATTCATTACATATATTTAATAACAAGTATGACGCGCTCATTATATTTCTGTTTTATTAGACAAATTGTTGGATACCTTTACTGTGTATGTTATTTATACAATTCAACAGCCTTGGAATAAACTTAAAGGTTGGCATCACATTTCTTCGATATCTGCAGATATCTGCGTAAACTTTTGGAACTGTTTTAAATCCCCCTCTACCTGGATAACTTTTTTTTTTTGGGGGGGGGGGGGATACATTTGTAAAATATTTGTACTCCACATTGTTTCTTTGTAAATAACCACATATAGCCTCCAACACAAGCGTGTTCTTTAATCTACTTTACATTTTGTGTTCACGTGTTTTGTCTAATTTGATTCGAGTCTCTGATGTGTCTCTGTTTGTTCTCTCAGGTCAAGTCACTGCTAGTGACTCATGAAATGTGTAGGACGCCATTATCTTCTCTTTTTGAAGAAACGTCTGTAACTTATAAGATAAGAATTGATGGGCCTAGATCAAGAAGGTGGTCAAGTTACAATGTCGTCATTTTGAGAAAAATGGCAAAAACACTTTTTAAAAATGTTCTTTGTGATATTTGGTTCTTGTAGACTATGAACTAAAATTTAGTGTTTCCAGTCTTGCCAATTTTTCAGTGTGCTATCTTAGGGATCTGGGGCAATTTCACAATTAACGTTTCTGTCACTGTATGAAAGAGGTCAAGTCCTTTAAGCAATTTATTTAAAACCTTGTGACTCTAACAATAGCATCGGGCACAAGCTTCACTGTTTCGTCTCTAAAAAAAAATAGTATAGAGTCCTGTGAGCAGCCCCACAAAGCGGAGGCCCTAAGCGGCTGCTAAGTTTGCCTATGCCTAAGACTAAAACCATTGCAGTAGTTTGACAGGTAAACTGACAGCTAAATTGTGCTCCTTTTGTTAAAACCATTCAGTGCAACTAGGGTGGTCATGTCCATGCTGTTTCATGCATAAAGTGTCTTTGGATAGACATAGTCCCCACCTGGACATTGGACAAAGCCCACCTGTACATTGGAAAAAGCCCACCTGTACATTGGATAAAGCCCACCTGTACATTGGACAAAGCTCACCTGTACATTGGACAAAGCCCACCTGTACATTTGACAAAGCTCACCTGTACATTGGACAAAGCCCACCTGTACATTGGATAAAGCCCACCTGTACATTGGATAAAGCCCACCTGTACATTGGACAAAGCCTACCTGTACATTGGACAAAGCCCACCTGTACATTTGACAAAGCTCACCTGTACATTGGATAAAGCCCACCTGTACATTGGATATAGCCCAAATGTACATTGGATAAAGCCCACCTGTACATTTAACAAGAACCTGTACATTGGATAAAGCCCACCTGTACATTGGACAAAGCCCACCTGTACATTTGACAAAGCCCACATGTACATTGGACAAAGCCCACCTGTACATCGGATAAAGCCCACATGTACATTGGACAAAGCCCACCTGTACATTGGACAAAGCCCACCTGTACATGTTTTCAATAAGACAATGCACACCTTTTACCTTTACCAATCCTTAGTCTGTTGGACCGTTGGGGCACCATCCAAGATTTGTCGACTGTCTTTCTCCATTCCTCTCTGTATTTTTGCCTTAGTTAGAATTTCTTTCAATTGCAGGCCCGTCCATTCTTTTATGTTGTCTTCCCATCGCTTTCTCTGTCTGCCTCTTCTTATTTTTCCTAGTACTGTTCCCTGAAAAAAAGGTCTTTGCGAGCCCCGAAGGCCTTGTAATATGGCCATAGATTTTTAGCTTGCGTTTTTTTTTTTTCTACAATAGTTAACATCTTTACACATATCTACAGACATATATACACATATGTCTACACATATGTACACTTCAACAAATGGAAAGTCTTGTCAGAAGGTGCACGGAGCATCATGGTGACTAAACTTGTAACTAACTCAATTTTTATTTTAAAAATGTGTTTAACCGCCTTCTTGCACCAGGGCCTTTAATTTATGTAACATGGAGACAAAGTTGTAACGTTCAACACATCCACATTTTCGTTTAGCGTGTCCAGGATCACAGTTTCCTCCCTTTTCTGCATAACATTAGAAAGTTAGAAATGTTTGGATACTTTTATCAAGACTGTTTTCAGTTCGAAATGAAAACCCAGAATCACTTATGTCATTTAATAATGAACTAATTTTGATATACGATGAATCTTTTGAACAGACTCTTGGACTCTATACAGAAGAAAAAGATGAGTTTCTGCAAACTGCTGCCATTCTCATAATAATAATCACATCAGAAAATAAAGTACAGGATCAATCTGGTAATGTATACATTTACTTAATATTTTTTTTTAAAAAGCTTATATTAACTCCGTCTGTCTGTCTGTCACAAATTTTGGATATATATTTTTTTTTCTCCCACGTTCCATTCATGTATTAAGTTGAAATTTTTCACAATTATTCACAGTCCACGACAATGCACGAATCAATTAAAAAAACAACAACTAACTAATTATTTAATAGTGCTTACTAATTAATTTTTTTTTGTATAGAAAATGGAAATAAACCCTGCATTACTGGGAGAAAACCGCAGTAATTTTGCGTTCTTCTTCTAATATAAGCTTAGTTGTTTTTTTAAAGTATTTTTTTTATTTTGAATGTTTTTTTTAATTATGTTTATTTATTTTCTATTATATTACCTATCCTTTAAACTGTTGGGCCGTTAGGGCACCACATATGATCGGTCGACCGTCTCACTCTATCTCTCTCAGTCTTTTGCCCGAATTATAATCTTTTTTTAATGGACAGTTCCGATTATCCTTTGATGTCCTCCCATCTCATTCTTTGTCTGCCGCTCTTTAATTTCTGGTACTGTTCCTGTATGATCTGGTAATATGACCGTTTAGACTAAACCTGCTTATATATCAAACAGGATCTTTTTTTTAGGGGCGGACTGGTTGTATGGGCATTTGGGCAAATGCCCTTTAGGTCGATTTCCAGATGGGCCGGTGGCGCCTCCGAATGGGCCACCTTGAATGACATTAAGTTTCTGTAAATGTGATAGAAGCCTCATCTTTCATAATTCTAGATATAGATATGCACTACATTAGATTAGGCCTACATGAACCCAAGTTTACTTGCTTTCAGTTTTCGATACATTCTGAGAACTTAAAATATTTGTATGGGGACGAGTAACAACATCTTATGGCAATCAATATGTGAGTCAGACTGCATGGTAATCAAGTCAAGTTCCCCCTTCAGACCTTGTGATCTATATGGCAGATGATGCAAAAGTCATCTCTTTCTGTGGTCTACCGTTAACATGGTGTCATGTGGGCAGCACAACGACCAACCACCTTTTACTTTTCCCCAACCAAATGTCAGGCACCCATCAGAGATGGGTGGATTCAGAAGCGCCAAAAGATCTTCACCAGGATTCGAACCCGGGACTCCCGGTTCAGAAACCAAGCGCTTTACCGCGCTTCCTTGTATGGTTACGCCAGGGCAGAGTTCGACACCCAGTCTGCCACCTGTTAAAAGATATGCTTTGACTTCCATTTCGTCAACACTCACATCTTTCTACCATAATTTTGTTGTCATATATTCCTAAAGTGGGTCAAGTTGCAGCTCTGCTGGTTTCTTGGTTGAAAGAAGCTCTGGAGAACCAGAAAGAAAGAAGAAGCAGGAACGGCTTGCACATTTCGACACTTGTAAATCTACTCAAGAAACTTGCAAGCTTCGAAAAGAACGTAGATATGGTAGGAGACAATAGTTTATTTTGTTGCTTGTTAATCTTTATACATTTCAACTCTTTTTTGTGTGTGTACAACTAACATTTTAAACGATACTTTGGATGCCATTTAATCATAGGCTTCCTGGTTGTGTGGTATGCGCTCTGTATTGCCGTATCGATTAAACCGAATTTGAACCCCACCTGCCCATTTTTCGCGCCGACCGGCGGAAGGTTTGGATCAAATCGGAAGGAATCAAGCATATAGATAAAAAAGAAAAACTTTATTTTTTGTTTCCATATTTCCGTCCTCCGGACTGCGTGGGTTACACTCTAAGGCTACATTGCCTGGCTACACTATCAAAGTATTGATACTATTTCTTTTTTCAATGTATTTCTTTGTTTGTTATTTACATTTTCAAGAACCAAATACCTAACTCATGTTTCATATCAAAAAGACATTTTGTGCACTGTTAATAAGCAGGGGCGGACTGGCTATATGGGCATCTGGGCAAATGCCCGGTGGGCCGGTACCCAAATGGGCCACCGAAATGGCCTGATCGAAGCCACCATGATACATATCAAATTGTTAAAGGTTTTATTATATTCTAATTATATTATTAGTATTATTTTTATAAAAGGCCCTCTGAGCGTCGTGTTAAAAAAAATCTTTCACAGACATTGCAGTGTAATACTATTTTAATCAAACACATTTTCCGAAAATAAAATGCAGAATGTAGACAGTGCTACTAGTAGGCTTCATCTTTTTAGGCCCTACATAATTGCTGATTTAAAAAGACGCTTTATTGTTTATAAAGATATAAAGTTCACTGTATGCATGCATATCGATACATTATCAAACTTAACGATGATTTTGAGGACAGGCACACCTATGAAGCCCATCATATGATAGAGAATTTGTGGGCCGGATTTTATAGAAATGCCCGGGCCAATTTTGACACCCAGTCCGCCCCTGTTTATAAGAATATTCTTTCGTTTCTTTTCAAACATCCCTTCAAGACAGAATATTATTTGATTCTTGAACCTCATGCAGGATGTTAAGATCTTACGGGTGGGATAGGAACTGAAGACGTTGTGATGACAGTCTAATAAGCATACCGGACGTGTACGACAACACGTGCTTACGCAATGCTAAATGTATGTTTGAATGTTATAGAATGAAGCCTACAATGGATGCCCTCAGTAAACATACATTTTTTGTTGTCTGCTATTACAGATTTTGGATCTTATAAAAAGAAATGAAATTCATGAACTGGTCAGAAAACTGCAGGAGGACCCCACGGTAACAGACAGTTTTAGTCAACTGATGGCACTGCTTGGCTTACATTTCTCACCTCTCTCAAATGGTAGGTAACACTGGTAGTTATTCTCTCCCCTCGTAATGACGCTAATTTACTTTCACTTGTCAAATACCTTTTCGTCCCTTCCACACAGACATTGTTTCGTTTCGAACATTCCTATTTTTAATAAACAATTTTAGCAATCATTTGTAGTCTTCATTTGGCCTCTGATTTTTAGACGAATAATAATTTCTGCCATTAAATTCAGAGGTGACCTTTCTAGGTGGCGACGGGGGACACCTGAGAAGGGCCCCGCGATAGAAAATTTCCTTGTCTCCATCAGCTAGGGGGTCCAGTTCTTATGAACAGAACTTTTTACTCGATATTTTGAAATTCTTTCAACATTAGAGGACTGGGGACAAAATCTTGGAAGTTAACTCTTTCTCTCCTAAGTAACGATACCATCGTTGAGTCGATCTCATTAAATTGAATTAATTTTTGTTTTTATAAACTTTAATTTTTTTTATATAAAAAGAGCTTATATTCTCCTATAATTCTATACCAAAAGTAACATTTTCTAATTACTAACAAAGATGTTATTGAAGTTTAATCATAACAGGGTAGAATGTACACATGTGAAAGATGAACAATTCTGTCAGAACGTGGGAAATAATTACGAAGACAAAGAGTTAAAGCTCACATGTAGAGCAATTACAATACAGTTTATATTATAGCCCAACGACCAATCGCACAGTACCTACGTAAGGTACAATGTTTTGTAACACTGATAAGGTCTACAGCATCAGAGGCGAGGCGTAATGGGGTAAGGTATATGTAATCCGCACTTAGGGCTTTCGGGCCAGCGCATGACACTTGCCTGATGGCCTGCACACTGCTAAGGCGAGACCATTCGTTATAGAAGGCCGCCTTTTTTTTAAATGTTAAGTTTAAAAAGTATTAATAAATATATAATATATTAATAAATATACAATCTCCTTCGATTTAGTAGGTTACACAAACTAATCATTATCATCATCAAACTCCATTTGAGTGAGGGCTTGAGAGGCTCAAATCCTTTCTTGCAAAAGCCCTGGACAGAAACCCTGCTGTCTTAAGTGGTGTAATCATGTCGCCATACAGGTCAAGAATTTTGGGTTTCCCAGACCTGTCGAGACGGAGATCAGCAAGTCTGGGGCAGTCAAACAGAATATGAGGCACGGTTTCCTTTTCTTCCCCGCAGCGGGGGCAACGTGAGTCAAACTTTGGCCATAGACGTTAGAAGTATGAGCCAACAGGACAGTGGTCTGTCCTGCACTGTGCTCCACCACGGGGAAGTGCGGTCAGGGCGCCAAATGCGCTTCCAGACTCCACGGACTTCTTTGGACTTGTTCCAGCACTCAAACCACTATTCCATCTCATCATTTTTATTTCTGCAATAAAGTTACTAAGCTACATCAGTTGTAGTTGATTACTTAAATTGACAACATTTATAGTTTAGGCCAACTTGTACACGCAATATTTATAGCCCTTTCAAAGCAGCACAGAAAGTTTGTTTCGGTATATACACTCTTTAGTTTGTACCACATAAGTCTACTTTTCATTTTTACTTACAAAAAATATATCAGCAGTAATTGTACGAAATTTAATATTTCAGAACAGGGAAAAGGAGAGCTACATCACGTTGAAAGGGTAAGCTTATGAACAAATTAAATACACCATTTAGAATGAAAAATTCTAGCTTTACTTAACCGTCACAAAATTAGTCTTAAATTTGCCTTTTTTTTTTTGTTGGCTGTCTGGATGACTATGTGTGTGCGGTTGTGTCTTTGCATGGCCTTGACCAAATTTAGAATTTCCACAAGCTATTTGAAATATGTTTCCAATTATAAGTTCAAATATTACAAGTTGTTTGTAAAAAAAATAAAATATAGATAGATAGATAGATAGATAGATAGATAGATAGATAGATATTGATTGATTGATTGATTAATTGATTAATTTTAGGTCCATGTGTTAAAAATTCCATATTTTTCCCCAGAAACCTGAAGATGTTGATCTATTGATAGTGGGGAAAACAGGAACTGGCAAAAGTGCAACCGGAAATTCTATACTGGGTCGAAATGTTTTTAAAAGTACGTCCAGTACTACTTCCGTTACTCGAGATGTTGCTTACGACGTGGCAGGATTCGACGGAAGGGTCATAAAGGTGGTGGACGGTCCTGGAGTCGGGGATACCCTTAGCATCCAGGATATTGACAAGGCCACTCAGATGGTTGTCGAATGCATGAAGGACGCTGTTATCCTTAACCCGAAGGGCTATCACGCTTTCCTTCTGACAATAAGATACGGGTCAAGGCTCACGGCGGAGGATAAAGAAGCCATTAGAATGTTAAAGAAAATATTTGGCAACGACTTTGTCAAGAAATATTGCATCCTACTTATCACTTGTGGAGATTACTTCAAGGGAGACCAGAGCGAGACTGCAGTCACATTCCAAGAATGGTGCAACCAGCAAGGTGGAGTGTTTAGGGATCTGTACCAGGAATGCGACCAGAGGGCCATTTTATTTGACAATATGACCAAAGACAGCGCAGTCAGAGAAGAGCAGCTGAAAGCTCTACTGGCAATGGTGGATTCGATGCAAAATGAGAGCAAAAGGTACACGAACCATCATTTCCAAAACGCTGAAGCCAATCGTAAAGAGCTAATGGCCCAAGTAAGAGAGCCGATGGTGCAGGAAGAAGCGATGAAAGAGATCAGCCTTATACTGCAAGAGTTTTCTACCTGTCATCAGTTCAACCTCAAAGATAAAAAGAAACTCGAAGATCTGTTCTTTAGGGCGACTCAGACCCACCTTCGGGTCATCGAAGCAGACAACGGCACTGGCTTTTTAAGCCAAACCCTTGAAACCACCTCTGCAGTCCGCAAGACCATATCCGACAGGCTGGAAACCTTGAAAAAAATTGCAAAAGAGAAGCATGACTCTTCCAAAAAGGAGATAGAGCTCAGACAGAAATATCAGGAGACGGAAGATATCTTAAAGGAGGAGATGAAATCTTTAAGTGAAGATCTCCAAAGCTTACAACACCATGAAGCCAGCCACCCTACTAATGTACAAGATATGTGGGTATGGGCAGAGAGAATGGAAGAGAGACAACAGGAACTGAGGGAGGAATTGGAACGAGAAAGACTTCAACAACAGGAGGCATTTGAATTGGAAAAATCGAAACTTGAGGCTATGCTCAACAACCTAAGTATCGAATCACAAGAAAAACAAGCCCAGGTCCAGCAGCTGTCTTTAGAGCTCGAAAACTTAAAACGCAGCGAAAAAGAAAAGGCTGACAAACTGGAGAAGCTCAAAGAACAAGAAGAAAGCCTACATAAAATAAAGAAGAATATGGAAGAAAATCGAATTCACTACGAGCGGGATCTCCAAAGAGTAAAACGAGAAAACGAAACCAAAATTGTGTCTGAAATGAAATCGATGCAAGAACGACACGAGAGGGATGCCAAGATCGCGAAATTAAAATACGAGACGATTAAACGCGATTATGAGGAATTAGTTAGGACAAATGCTAAAAAGAAAAAAATTTGTTTCATATTCTAAACATAATGTTTGTTGTTTTGTTTAATTAAAATACAAGGATCCTAGAGAATTATGTTTGTTACTTTGCTGTTTGAAGCCTTTACGTGAATATTTTGCGTTCATACAAGTTGCAAATATTATTTTATATTAGTGTATAATGTAACACATGACTATTATTGTTTAACTCTTTCTCTCCTAATCGACGATACCATCGTTGATTTTGACATTAAACTAAATTAATGTTTAATTTTTAAAACTTGACTTTGAATTATATAAAAAGAGCGAAGCATTTCCCTTTACCAGATACAACATTTTCTGATATCAAACAACAAAGCTATTGAAGCCCAATAAAACGGGGGTAGTAAAATAGTAATGAGCAAATGAAGAATTCCTTCAAAACGTGGAAAAATAATTACGGAGAGAAAGAGTTAAAGTTGTGTGAATAATAAATGACGTAGAAGACTTTTTTTTTCTTCAAAAACTTAGAGTGAGAAGCGACAAATCATAAGAAATGTAGATTTTTTTAAAAAATTAGCTTGTAAATTAACTGGATTTTGGTTACCTTCTTGAAATGTTTCTGAGACAGACGACGAACGTTCAGGTCACACGTAGACCCGAACTTTCTTGACTTCAGTGCCAGTTTTTGTAAGCGTCCTGAAGCCTCCACATTTCAAACATATTTTTTTAAAAATAAACATATCTTATATTAATTGTTTGGATCAGTCTTGTAATTAATTTTGTAATAGATCTACTATAATAATAATAGATCGTTACGATTAGAATTATTTTTTACCAATTGTTTTTGTTTAGCGCTATTCATGTTTTTAGCATTCTAAGTTCGCAATAATCCTATCACTTGTCTGGACCAATTGGAAAGGGATAGGGGATCTGTAGGGAGGGCTTTTTAAATGTATTTAAAAGAAATAAGGGAACGATCTGAATTTGAACTTGTGTGAAAGCCTTCTCAGGCTTCTCAAGCCAACGTGATAACCACTCTACTAGCGAAAAGTCAATGAACATGGAAGATGGTATAGTTATCTTTTGTTTCTATTTCATGTTGGTATTCCCAAAGCCAAATATAAATATTTAGCTTATACCACCACTTCATTAAAGTACTATCTCTTTCCCTTGTTCGAGTACCAAAGAAAATAATTAATTACCAATAGTTAATTACCTAATTAGTAAGTTTTTAAATTGACTCTTGTGTTGTTAGATAAAAGAGGTAGTTGTACATAATTTCATCTTGATCCGAGATTAGGTGTCGGAGACATAACGTGTACAAACACAGACAGACACACTGACGGACAGACAGAGTGAGCTGATATAAGCTTTGTAAAAAAAAGGATTTTTGCAATGTACTAGTTAATTACAATGATTTCCAATGGTGTATAAAGCATGTACACATAGATCTATATCATGTCTTTATTTATTTGCAATTATACACGTAACAAACTTCTTAATGATTGTTAATGAGATCGGCCGCTTCTCATTGCTTTTCAATGAAATGATTTGCTTGATGTTATTTATTAAAAACACAACATTATATAATAAATGGAACTATATTCGTTATGTGTTGTTTTCCTTTTTTTTTCATTCTTTTCGAGTGAGAAAGTGAAAAAGATATTGAGAGTCACAGAGAGAGTGATAAAGAGAGACAGAGAGTGTGATAAAGAGAGACAGAGAGAGTGAGGGAGAATTTGAAACACAAAAACATTTTCTCTTTTTCTTTGGGATTTTCACCGATGGCATCAAACAATACACAACTAGATTATTGGTGTATCCGGTGTACAGACAAAAAAAATTATTGATTTTCTGTGTTATATTTACGACAAATTTATTTTAGAAAGCTTACATCAGCTTACTCTCTCTGTCTGGTACAATGTTTGTACACTTTATTTCTTCCATCTCGGTTCAAGATAAAATTTTGCAAAAACTTTTTTTTTTGTACCTGACTAAAAAGGAATCAATTTTATTTTAATAAAAGTTAACCACTTAGTTAATTAAATATTAGTAATTAATCATTTTTTGGGGGTATCAAACAAAGTCTTTTGACTTTTTTTAGTGGTATAAGTTGAATTAGTCTCCTTTATACTGTGTGCAGAGAATGACGTCATTTGAAACGAACAAGAGATAACTATAAAAGCTTCTATTTTCATTAGCACTTCGCTGGCACAAAGGTTAGTGTATTTTCTTGAAGAGTTTAATTCTCAAGTTCGAATTAAAATCGTACAACTTTTAAAATGCATTTCAAAAAACGATTACTATAACATATACTCTTTATCCCCCCTTCTCAATTAATTCAGACTACTAATAGAATCATAAAGCATTGAGAAAGATTTAACACGTAACATATTTCTAATCCCACAGATGTATTATTGTTAATCTAGATCTATTACAAATTTAATTATATGACTGGTTCAAACTACTTATGGAATGGGTTGCCTGAGTCAGCCAGGAAAAGATGTATAATTAGATTGATTTAGGAACACGAGTAGGACGTAATCATCTTCATTTTTGAAGTAAGGTCTATATTTTATAAGATAAGTTAATTGATAGAGTTATGCTAACGTTTTTTTTAAGTATTTTTTTCAGGTATTTTTTTGTTGTTGCTCACTGTAAAATCAAACTTCCAGGTTCTTTGGCTTGTAGTACAAATGATTTTTTAAATTATTTAATTAAAAACTGTGTTATTTTAGTATGACAATCTTGACATTGTTGAGTGTGTCAATGTATTTCGATATGGCAACCTTGACATTATTAATTATGTCTATGTAGGTCAGATCGTTAGTTATGTCTATGTATTTCAATATGTCAACCTTGATCTTCCAGTATCTTCTATGTGGTTCAACGTGTTCTTGATATATGTTAAGTGTAACTATATGTTTTAACATGACAGAGCATCATGGCGTCGCGCTATGCAAACTGGCGCTCAAATTGCTGAGGAAAAAAGAACAGCGCTGGCAGAAGAACAGCAAGGCCAATGACACTAGCTCCAGCTGGAATACCCTGCCCAGTGTGCAGTCGAACATTCCGGGCTTACATAGGTCTCACCAGCCACATGAGGAGGCACAAAACCCCAGTGCTTAGCCCTCAGCCCCCTGGATGACAAAAGTGGTATCATCGAACCATGATGGACAAACTAAAGGATTTATGTTTTAACATGTCGCCGTTGACATTGTAAGTAGCACCTATCTATTCCAATAGGGTGACCTTGACATTGTTGAGTGTGTCAATGTGTTTCAAAATTCCCAATCGTTTTTTTCTTTCTTTTTTTTTTTTTGATGTTCCCTTTTATCTATTTCTAATCACTTGGCAATGTTACGGTATTTTCTGAGCTAAATAATGTAAAATTGGATGAGCGGATTTGGAAAATCGAAATGCCAACAGAAGGGAAATTTTTCTGTTCGAATTGATCGTGATAATCACCTATTCACAGACACACTTAAGACAAAGGGACCTTTTTTTTTTTATTGTTTTAAATGAATTTTTATTAATTTAATTTATTGCCAGGACGGCTCGCCAAGTACATGTTTCTGCAATACACTCATGAACCATTGTTTTTCAAGTGGTAGATCCTTTCACCAAATGAAGGTCTCAGAATAATTTGATTTTTGCGTCGTGGGATTTTGATTTTTGGAATATAGAGCCCTAGCCTTGGAACAGAGATGGCACATTTTCTTTTAATGCAGTCCACAACTGTAAAACAAGTGGGGAAAAAAATTTAAAAAACAAACAAAAGCTTATATTAAGTGTAATTGTATCAATTAGTTTGGATCAATCATCTAATTTATTTTTTTAATAGACTAACAATATAATTATGTGCGATTTACAAATATTTGTAACAATTATTTTTGTTTAGCGCAATTTCATGCTTTTAGCTGTCTCAATACGCTATGATCCTATCACTGATCTGGACAAGCTTATAAAAGGGGAGGGAAGAGAAAGAAAAACAATATCTGTGTCAAAGCTACCGTGATCACTTTTTAAATGCGTTTATAAAATAAAGTTTGAACGACCTGAATTTGAACTCGAGGACTCAAGCCTATTTACAGCTCCTAAAGCCAACATACTAACCACTATGCAATGGAAGTGCTTATGAAAATAGAAAGACTTATAGTTATTCAAACTTTAAAGCGGCCACCTGTTTCTTTCTACATAGTTTAAAGGGAAATAATTCATCTTATACTACCATATCGGTTAAGAACTATTTGTTTTTCTTGTTTGATATCAAACAAAATAATACATTACCTATAATTAAATAACTAATTGGTTTATTTAACAAAATGGATTCTCGTGTTGTCAGGTAAAAGAAATAACTCTTTACATCATCTGCCTCATAGACCGCAAGGTCTGAAAGGGAAACTTTACTTTGCTAGTACAAACAGAAGAAAGGAGTTTTTTGTTAAATAAAACCATAGGCCACAGAAACAGATGACCTTTGCATTATCTGCCCAATAGACCACAAGGTTTGAATGGGGATTTTTTTTCCTGTAGTGTCTTTGGGTCTGGATGAAAATATGACCCGAAAAAATGTAATCTTTTAAGTGGTAGAGCTGAATAGAATTAGCTTTAAAACTATATATAGTCGGAAATTTAAATATTATTTTCTACAATACCGCTATTCAAGTCAGAACTACATGGAGACTGGTACTAGCCAAGAACCTGCAAGGACAGCTGATCTCAAAAAATGGCTCTAACCATTTTCCTATAAATTTAACAGTTGATGTATGGAAAGAATTACTAGCTCGATGAAAACTCTAGCCTGATCGTTATCATTTTTCAAGTAAAAAAATAAAATAAAATAAATTTAAATTTGGCTAGAGATTTAGATGTAGGTCTAGATCCGACATTGGTTTTGAAAGGCATATCGCGTTCTTGAAGAGACGTTAGCTTTCGTGGATTTTTTAACGTGCGGCTTTTTTTTTTTTTGTTAAAGTGTTTATTAAGTTAATGTTAATGCTTATAGCTATTTTGCGCATATTGCAACCTTCAAAATTCACCTAACCAGGATTCTTTATCGGTGAATTTTAAAAGAAAAACAAGGTCTCTATAAGTTGCATAAAAGGATGCATTGTCTGTAATTTTTTTTCTTTTCTCGTTTATATCATCATTCGTTCTCAAGTTTTTGAAGGATGGGGCATCAAGCACAATAACTAAAATGTTCTGTATTGATACTGGATTTGGTTTAATTCCAAAAGGCAATATTAAAGTTACTGAAACTAAAAGAGTCAGTGAGTCTTGCTATTATACTAGCTAGGATCTATACCCGGCTTTACACAGTTCTCTTTTTTATATTTTGCTTGTTATCTCCTTAACTTATTTCTGCTAATAAGTCAGGGGAGGGAAGGCATGTTCTAAGCCAGGGCTGGCGAACCTTTTTCAGTCCGAGTGCCAATTAATTTCAATTTAAAAACAATGAAGATTGTTGCGTGCCCAGTAGGTCTACTAGTGACGCCGCTATATAAAAGAAGTGCTACAGCCAGTAAGTCAACTGAATGTATAAAAACAGCTTAGTAACAATATTACTTGTTTATTCAATTTTATTATCTTGACCTAAAGATTTAAAGTCTTAAAGCAGGTCAATCAGTGCGACTTCTGCTGTTGTGTGGTAGACGATAACAGTTTGATATCTGGTGTATACCGTGTATTCTTCAAAGTTACACACGCCGCACTTAGTTCATCGGTCAAGCAACTTCTGGCATCTGATTGAATATAATTCATTGTAGAAAATAAAGATTCGCGTGAGTAAGTAGACGAGAAAATTGACAGAATAGATGTTGCTACTTTTATTAGAGAATTGAAAGTTTTAGGCAGGTCATTCCAAACTTGAAGAATCTCATTTTCTGCTAATATCTGAGGTTCTAATGATCAATTTAACCGTTTACGTTCAATTAATTCAAGTCGTATTCGTAAGTCAATAAATTTCTGTCTCCAAATTGCGCTGGACTGAAACTCAACAAGTTGCATTTTAAAGTCGTTTAATCCCATCCAAGAAAACATGGTCAAATCCAGAGTTTCAAAATCTACTGTATCTGGATATTTTATAAATTTGGAGGTGTACTCGTATTTTCGAAATTGTTCAAAACGCAATGAAAATTGTCAATTGAAAATTGTGTCAATTATCTCTAAAAACAATCTTTTCTGATCATCTTTGCTGGTAGTATCATGAACTTTTAAATCATCATAAAATTTCTTTAGTTTGTTAAAATATTTTAATTCTTCTTTCTCTATGTCACGTTTGTAAATCTTCCACTTTTTCTCAAATGCTGTCAAGATGTCAAATGCCTGATCGACAGATTTTCCGAAACCCTGCAACTTCGTATTAAGTTCATTTAAATGGGATGAAAAATCGGTAAAAAAAAACATAAGTCTAATAAGCCAGTCAACATTTGTCAATTCTTAGCAATTTTGTTTGTTATCATCCGTAAAGATTCGAATTTCATCAAGGCATTCCACAAACCGTTCCAGAACGTGACCTCGGCTTAGCCAACGTACGTTGTTGTACATTAATAAGTCAGAGTAACTGGACTGAACTTCATTTAGCAGTTGTTCGAATTGTCTCTTATTCAAAGCACGGGCAGTAATGAAGTTTACGGTTTTTGTTACACATTTCATAAGGTCTTCAAGTTCCTTTAAGCCGTTTTTTGAACATAGGGCTTGTTGGTGCACAACGCAGTGAAAAGTGATTAGTGAGTGTCCAACATGTCCTGCAAACAAAGTAACGAAACCTGCATCTTTTCCAGTCACACTTGGAGCACCATCAGTTGTAACAGAAACTATTGTTTTGAGATCTACACCTGTGTTTCTGAGTAGAGTCACAACAGTTTGACATATATCTGCACCTGCCTCTCTGAGTTCAGTCACAACAGTTTGACATATATCTGTACCTGTATTTCTGAGTTCAGTCACAACAGTTGGACGTATATCTGCACCTGTATTTCTGAGTTCAGTCACAACAGTTGGACATATATCTGCACCTGTATTTCTGAGTTCAGTCACAACAGTTGGACATATATCTGCACCTGCCTCTCTGAGTTCAGTCACAACAGTTGGACATATATCTGCACCTGTATTTCTGAGTTCAGTCACAACAGTTGGACATATATCTGCACCTGCCTCTCTGAGTTCAGTCACAACAGTTGGACATATATCTGCACCTGTATTTCTGAGTTCAGTCACAACAGTTGGACATATATCTACACCTGCCTCTCTGAGTTCAGTCACAACAGTTGGACATATATCTGCACCTGTATTTCTGAGTTCAGTCACAACAGTTGGACATATATCTGCACCTGTATTTCTGAGTTCAGTCACAACAGTTGGACATATATCTGCACCTGTATTTCTGAGTTCAGTCACAACAGTTGGACATATATCTGCACCTGTATTTCTGAGTTCAGTCACAACAGTTGGACATATATCTGCACCTGCCTCTCTGAGTTCAGTCACAACAGTTGGACATATATCTGCACCTGTATTTCTGAGTTCAGTCACAACAGTTGGACATATATCTGCACCTGCCTCTCTGAGTTCAGTCACAACAGTTGGACATATATCTGCACCTGTATTTCTGAGTTCAGTCACAACAGTTGGACATATATCTACACCTGCCTCTCTGAGTTCAGTCACAACAGTTGGACATATATCTGCACCTGTATTTCTGAGTTCAGTCACAACAGTTGGACATATATCTGCACCTGTATTTCTGAGTTCAGTCACAACAGTTGGACATATATCTGCACCTGTATTTCTGAGTTCAGTCACAACAGTTGGACATATATCTGCACCTGTATTTCTGAGTTCAGTCACAACAGTTGGACATATATCTGCACCTGTATTTCTGAGTTCAGTCACAACAGTTGGACATATATCTGCACCTGTATTTCTGAGTTCAGTCACAACAGTTGGACATATATCTGCACCTGTTGTTGTCATTGGTAAAGTTGCTAATTTTATTAGTTCTTCGTGTATTTCATTTCCTTTGCTAAATTTGCCAATGATGGCCAGTCTAGCGGACGATGTCACATCAGTACTTTCATCAAGGCAAATAGTTATAGGCTTGACATGCATTAATATCGTTCTTTACTTGTTCTTGAATATTAGCGTGCAATTTCATAACTCTCGCTTTAACCGTGTTTCGGCTTATTGGCAAATCCTTTATTCTCTGAATGACTTTATCCTTGTTTTGAAAGTCTTCAAACAAATAAGACGCACATTCTAACATTGCTTCTTTGATATAATCACCGTCACTTAAAGGTTTTCCATGCTTAGCTATAATTTTTGAAACTTCAAAACTTGCAGCCACTATGTTAGAATAACTTTTAACAAAGTTTACAAAAGAACTGGATTGTGAAATCGCTTTTTTTTAACTCACGCGATATATGTTCTTTTTGCTCATCCTCGCTTTTACCTAAAAGCCAGCTGTGATTGGACTCATAATGACGTGTTACTGATGATGTCCGACAAACAACACTTTCCAAACACATGGCACATGAGGCCTTGTTTTCTCTGTGAATCATTCCATATCTTGCAGTCCACCACTCTTGAAAAGGTCTGACACTTCCTTCTTCTTCATTAAGTTTTATTTTTATTTTATTTTTGAGAATGATATGTTATGGTAATTATTCTGATAAAAATTTACTGATGACAACGCTAGCAATCGATGAAAGACCGACACGTTTTCTGTATCAACAAAATGGCAGAAGCTAAGGAGATCTCGTTCAAATACGAGATTTGTCTTGAAAAACATTTATTATGCCCTATGCTCCCCAAATGAAACACAGTCATGTGAAAATATTTTATGGAATAAGATCCACTAGCGCTTCTTCCATATTATTTACAGTTCTCGGAAATAATTGAACGTTATTAATTATGGTAATTTGAGATATCCGTGATCTTTCCAAAAAAACACATTTCTTAATATCATCGTCTTCGCGTGCCACACAAAATCGTTTCGCGTGCCACACAAAATCGTTTCGCGTGCCACCTTGTTCACGCGTGTCATAGGCTCGCCAGCCCTGTTCTAAGCAGATCCTTGCTGTGTTCGTCCTTTGCCTGCTAATCATGAAAAGTATCAGCTGACCAGATGCTTACCTTCATTTCCATTGACTTTGATCTCGCCTTTAGTTTTCTGTAAAATCAAACAAATGTCAAGTAAAATCAAACAAATGTCAAGTAAAATCAAACAAATGTCAAGTAAAATCAAACAAATGTCAAGTAAAATCAAACAAATGTCAAGTAAAATCAAACAAATGTCAAGTGATAAAACGATGTAAAATAATAATAAAGTTATTAATACTTATGCAAAACATATTTTAAAACAGTGATGCCTTGTTTCTCGACTATAATTCCTTATACAATTTTTGCAGGGGTGTGAGGGGATGAGAGGTCCAAATCTGAAAATCCCCCAGGGCCCCAACTTGAGGGGGGGGGGGGACAAAAGAGTGTTCGAAATTTGTTTTTACAATAACTATTACGCTATTATCTCATGTCATGATGTCGAATGTCCAAATGCAGGGGTCCTTAGAGAGGTCAAGCCCCCCCGGGCCCCCAAATCCCTTGCTACGCCACTGAATTTTGTTACACAAACGAAATATTGAAACAATGTTTCCAATGAGAAATATTGTATTTTGATTTCTTAAAGACCAGATAAAATGGCAACATGTATATTCTAAAACTAAACACATCCCATACAGGGAAGCTAAGACCTAAAAATGAATACCATTTTCAAATTTGGCGACTATTTCCCTTTTTTCATCTGGATAGTCGTTCTTCGGGAAAAAAAGCTGAATGTCTTCCACCTCCGATGCCTAAGGCGGAGCTTTAAAATAAGGTGGCAAGATAAGATAACCAATGAGGAAGTGCTACAAAGAGCAGGGTGCCAGGACATCCGCTCTGTTTTCAGCAGCAGACGCCTTGGCTGGCTTGGCCACGTTCGTAGAATGCCAGTAGGTCGACTTCCACAGGACATCCTGTATGGCGATCTAATAGAAGGGAGGAGAGCCGCTGGTCGCCCACTTTTACGTTATACGGATGTATGCAAACGCGACATGAAACTCTTCAAAATCGACACTGGCAACTGGGAAGAGGTGGCACTGGATAGATCCTCATGGAGAGAGGGCATAAAGGAAGGGTCACGGATTGCAGATGTCATACACAACAGAAGCAGAAAGAAGGGTGAAAATGCAACGGCGCCTGGTGATTACAGATGCCCAACCTGCGATCACAGCTGTGTATCAAGGATTGGCCTCTTTAGTCACACAAGAAGTTGCAAAGGGAAAAGATCGTCTCTCGAGACGTAAAATGCCACAGAAGTCGTTCTTACTGTCTGCCTCTTCTACTTCTGTTTTTCTGATGACTTTTCTTACTACGATGATTAACGCATCAGATGTAAAGATTAACGCGAACAAAATATAAATATATAATCACAATGCACTACGTCCATATATTCCTTCAATGGCAAAATGAATCAACTGACGACGTCATTATTAGCGAGCGCTCTCTAATCGATGTGAACCGTTTGCCCTGTTCTTGTTACGAAATTCTGTTCAGAGACATTTTGATCCAGTTATCCGAACACCGAGATACAACTGTATATTAACTGACGGTAAGGTGCAACCTTTAGAGAACTGAGAACTAAAACACATGAATTAGTTTTGTAAGAAGAAAAAAAAATAAAAATAATATATATATATATATATATCTATATGAAGAGAGAGAGAGAGAGAAGGAAGAAACAGATAGAGAGACAGAGCGCGTACGTTTGTAAAAGAGCCAAATATATAATTTTTTGTGTTTTTTATCGTTTATTTTACCATTAAACAAAATGATTTAATTTTTAACACTAAATTTTGTGTCTTTTGAGCATGTGTGGCTTGACGCATTACCTAGTTCTTTACCTATTTCATTACCTAGTTCATTACCTAGTTCTTTACCTAGTTCATTACCTAGTTCTTTACCTAGTTCATTACCTAGCTCTTTACCTAGTTCTTTACCTAGTTCATTACCTAGTTCTTTACCTAGTTCATTACCTAGCTCTTTACCTAGTTCTTTACCTAGTTCATTACCTAGTTCTTTACCTAGTTCATTACCTAGTTCTTTACCTAGTTCATTACCTAGTTCATTACCTAGTTCATTACCTAGCTCTTTACCTAGTTCTTTACCTAGTTCATTACCTAGTTCTTTACCTAGTTCATTACCTAGTTCATTACCTAGTTCTTTACCTAGTTCATTACCTAGTTCTTTACCTAGTTCATTACCTAGTTCATTACTTAGTTCATTACCTAGTTCTTTACCTATTTCATTACCTAGTTCATTACCTAGTTCTTTACCTAGTTCATTACCTAGTTCTTTACCTAGTTCATTACCTAGTTCTTTACCTATTTCATTACCTAGTTCATTACCTAGTTCTTTACCTAGTTCATTACCTAGTTCTTTACCTAGTTCATTACCTAGCTCTTTACCTAGTTCTTTACCTAGTTCATTACCTAGTTCTTTACCTAGTTCATTACCTAGCTCTTTACCTAGCTCATTACCTAGTTCATTACCTAGTTCTTTACCTAGTTCATTACCTAGTTCTTTACCTAGTTCATTACCTAGTTCATTACCTAGTTCATTACCTAGTTCATTACCTAGTTCTTTACCTAGTTCTTTACCTAGTTCTTTACCTAGTTCATTACCTAGTTCATTACCTAGTTCATTACCTAGTTCATTACCTAGTTCTTTACCTAGTTCTTTACCTAGTTCATTACCTAGTTCTTTACCTAGTTCTTTACCTAGTTCATTACCTAGTTCTTTACCTAGTTCATTACCTAGTTCATTACCTAGTTCTTTACCTAGTTCATTACCTAGTTCATTACTTAGTTCATTACCTAGTTCATTACCTAGTTCTTAACCTAGTTCATTACCTAGTTCATTACCTAGTTCTTTACCTAGTTCATTACCTAGTTCATTACCTAGTTCATTACCTAGTTCATTACCTAGTTCATTACCTAGTTCATTACCTAGTTCTTTACCTAGTTCATTACCTAGTTCATTACCTAGTTCTTTACCTAGTTCATTACCTAGTTCATTACCTAGTTCATTACCTAGTTCTTTACCTAGTTCTTTACCTAGTTCATTACCTAGTTCTTTACCTAGTTCATTACCTAGTTCATTACCTAGTTCTTTACCTAGTTCATTACCTAGTTCATTACCTAGTTCATTACCTAGTTCATTACCTAGTTCTTTACCTAGTTCATTACCTAGTTCTTTACCTAGTTCATTACCTAGTTCATTACCTAGTTCATTACCTAGTTTTTTACCTAGTTCATTACCTTGTTCATTACCTAGTTCTTTACCTAGTTCTTTACCTAGTTCATTACCTAGTTCATTACCTAGTTCATTACCTAGTTCATTACCTAGTTCATTACCTAGTTCATTACCTAGTTCATTACCTAGTTCTTTACCTAGTTCATTACCTAGTTCATTACCTAGTTCTTTACCTAGTTCTTTACCTAGTTCATTACCTAGTTCTTTACCTAGTTCATTACCTAGTTCATTACCTAGTTCATTACCTAGTTCATTACGTAGTTCTTTACCTAGTTCTTTACCTAGTTCATTACCTAGTTCATTACCTAGTTCTGTACCTAGTTCTTTACCTAGTTCATTACCTAGTTCTTTACCTAGTTCATTACCTAGTTCTTTACCTAGTTCTGTACCTAGTTCATTACCTAGTTCATTACCTAGTTCATTACCTAGTTCATTACCTAGTTCTGTACCTAGTTCTTTACCTAGTTCATTACCTAGTTCTGTACCTAGTTCTTTACCTAGTTCATTACCTAGTTCATTACCTAGTTCATTACCTAGTTCATTACCTAGTTCATTACCTAGTTCATTACCTAGTTCATTACCTAGTTCATTACCTAGTTCTTTACCTAGTTCATTACCTAGTTCTTTACCTAGTTCATTACCTAGCTCATTACCTAGTTCTTTACCTAGTTCATTACCTAGTTCATTACCTAGTTCATTACCTAGTTCTTTACCTAGTTCATTACCTAGTTCTTTACCTAGTTCATTACCTAGTTCTTTACCTAGTTCTTTACCTAGTTCATTACCTAGTTCTTTACCTAGTTTATTACCTAGTTCATTACCTAGTTCTTTACCTAGTTCATTACCTAGTTCATTACCTAGTTCTTTACCTAGTTCATTACCTAGTTCTTTACCTAGTTCATTACCTAGTTCTTTACCTAGTTCATTACCTAGTTCTTTACCTAGTTTATTACCTAGTTTATTACCTAGTTCATTACCTAGTTTTTAACCTAGTTCATTACCTAGTTCTTTACCTAGTTTATTACCTAGTTCATTACCTAGTTCTTTACCTAGTTCATTACCTAGTTTTTTACCTAGTTCATTACCTTGTTCATTACCTAGTTCTTTACCTAGTTCTTTACCTAGTTCATTACCTAGTTCTTTACCTTGTTCATTACCTAGTTCATTACCTAGTTCATTACCTAGTTCATTACCTAGTTCATTACCTAGTTCATTACCTAGTTCTTTACCTAGTTTATTACCTAGTTCATTACCTAGTTCATCACCTAGTTCTTTACCTTGTTCATTACCTTGTTCATTACCTAGTTCATTACCTAGTTCATTACCTAGTTCATTACCTTGTTTTTTACCTAGTTCATTACCTTGTTCATTACCTAGTTCTTTACCTAGTTCTTTACCTAGTTCATTACCTAGTTCTTTACCTAGTTCATTACCTAGTTCATTACCTAGTTCATTACCTAGTTCATTACCTAGTTCATTACCTAGTTCTTTACCTAGTTCATTACCTAGTTCATTACCTAGTTCATTACCTAGTTCATTACCTAGTTCTTTACCTAGTTCATTACCTAGTTCATTACCTAGTTCATTACCTAGTTCTTTACCTAGTTCATTACCTAGTTCATTACCTAATTCTTGGCTCACCGTTTGTGCAGATAATGAGCATACCAACGAGACCAGACTTGCCAAACAAAGGATGTAAGTCCTCATGGTGATTGTATCTAGTTTCATAAAACCATCCAGACAATTTATACCCTGGAACACGTCGAACTGAACTGGGTGCGAATTTCGAGAACTCGTATCTTTAGAGAGGTACAATAAAAATGGGAGGACTCATTGCCAAAAAAAAAAAAAAACAACAGATCACCTGCTCTTGACACAGGGTGGGGAGGTGTGGCGTGTCAGTGTTAAGAAGTGCTAGAGACTAATGATTATAAAGTAACAAAATCATAGGAAAATAAAGACGCAGATGGTTCTCAGTAATTGTGGTTTACAGACTGTTGAATTGAACATAGATGGAGGGGGATGATAAAACTTTAGTGGTATAAAGCTCATTATTTGTTACTGGTAATACGTTTAGGGTAATTATTATTTTAATATGTAATGAGCGAGGATATAGAAAACACGTAGCCTGATCATAATAACTCTTGTATAACTGATTATAAGCTATCACACCCCTCCATATATATATATATATATATATATATATATATATATATATATATATATATATATATATATATATATATATATATATATATATATATATATTTCTTATTCCTTCTCTAGAGACTGTCCTTTCTCTTTGCAACTTCTTATGTCACTTAAGAGGCTAAGCCTCATTACACAGCTGCTGTCACCAAGCGCTTTTGCACTTTCACCCTTCTTTCGACTACTGTTGTGTATGGCATCTGCCATTCGGGATGTGGATCTATCCAGTGCCACTTTCTCCCAAAGGTTCGTTTTGAAGAGTTTCATGTCGCGTTTGCAGACATCAGTATACTTTAAGAGTGGAAGACCAGCGGCTCTCCTGCAATCACTTCATGAGATTCCATTACAAACTTTTCATCAAAGCAGCTTGGCTCTCGTGATCTGTGAGGTATACATAGGTCGAACAAAAACGCAGATTAAGAAAATAAATATTCAATAGCAAAAAGTGAAGCACAGAAAATAATCTTTAATGGAAATACCATGCTTCTTGGAATCAGAGAAATACAAACAAAAAAAACTCTTTAAAAAAAGACGCTAAAGAAAAGAAACACAATATATTAAAACTAACAAGGTTACAAAGACAGTTTGTGTGGAAACACAAACTAAAAATCGGCCCCCAAAGTGGTTCACCCAGGCAGGTAAAAAGGCAGGTTTCAATATTTTCAGAAAGAATATCAGAATGAAATTGAATTGAAAGCGAAGAATGGAGAAAGAAGGTTGATAGATCTTGTTTTGTGCCCCAACGGTTCAGCAGACCATGGGAAAGGTGAAAGTGAATGTAAAGTTAGAAGTGAACCTGGCCTAACTGATGTCGTATAATGGTGATCTAAATGATCTTAGTATTTGGTAAAAGGGAAAAAAAACATTTCCGTAAAAAAAAAATTTAAAAAAAAAAAATTCATTTTTTTCCTTTAGTTAGGCTAAATGTTGCATGTATGATGTCTTACACTGCTGTTCACGAGATTATTTAATAAAGAACTACTTATTAATTATTGCTTTAAATTATGTTTACGTATATGCATACTAAATAGATTTTTCATCTTTAAAAAAATTATATATATTTTTTTAATGTAGTGTTTAGTATGGAAGTACTTATTTTAACTTAATTTGCAAAAATAATATATTTTTTGATAAAAACTAAATCTCAAACCGTTTGCATAAATAAGTTTAAAATACTTACTAAATATCCTCCCGTGTTTGTTACTATTAATAGTGAATAGTTGTAAAACTGGTGTATTTTTATGAAAAAACTGCTCGCATAGTTGATTTTAAAAATTAAAATTTTTCGATTTCAGAAAAAAAAAAAAGGAGCTGATCAGAACTTTAAAAGTTCTAAAATATATCATGATGTCGGATTTTCAATATCTTTTCTAGTTGACGAGATCTAAATGGGGACGGACGAACGGACGACGGACAGACAGACCACACAAAACTAATAGAGTCTATTCCCATTTCGGGGGCCGCTAAAAAGAGTTTAACTGTAATTTCAGTTTTGTGATTCGCATTTCTAAACCATAAAAAGTTATGGCATGTAACACGTAGGCATGATAAGTACTTTGTTGACAATGGTATAATTGTATTTGTCTACTTGACATTGCATCATGTTGTTAAATGCAATAATAAACAGGTCTAAGTGATATTTGATTACAATGTTAACACTTTAATTTATGAATAAATAAGGGAAACAACTGAAGGTAAGCTTAAAGCTTTGGCAGACCTTCTGTAGCATGGCATCTCTTTTGATTTTTATCTCTGCTCTGGCCTTGGTAAGTAATTTGAGTCTTTTTCAAGCGTTAGCTTAGGTAAGTCAATTTTTTTCCCTTTAATACTTCAGAATTCAGTTTACAAATGGTTACCAAATCTTTTTAATCTGAAGTCAGGTGTATAGATCTAGATGGCCAAGGATTGAACGGTCTGTGGATCACAGTTGCCGCCTCATTAGCAAAAAATCATTTTAACTTATATGCAATTGACTTTTTTTTTTTTTTAAATAAGGTTATATATATAGAATTACTTACACGTTTATCAAAAATTTGGGAGGCCGGCGGTCTCCATAGAATTCCATCCCAGGCAACGGGCTAGTGCCTAGTCCAATGCAACGTAAACAAAAAAAAGTAAAATTCCCCTTTCAGACCTTCTGGTCTATCGGACAGATGATGTAAAGGTCATCTGTTTCAGTGGCCTACGGTTGACAAGGGTGTCATTTGGCCAGCACAACGACTAACCGCCTTTATTTTTCACCAACTGATGTCAGGTAACCATCAGAGCTAGGTGGACTCAGGGGCACCCAAAATCCCCAAATTAAAAAGCACAGTCTTCATTAGGATTCGAACCCGTAATAGATACTTAAAGTAGCTGGCCAAAGTTTAACTGCCTAGTACTGTGCTATGCGCGCTGGACTGCCGTTCGGTCATACCCTGCCCCATATCCCGTCATCGGTGTGGAAGGTTTGGACTAGGAAGAAGTTTATTTTCAACTCTGAAAGAAAATCCGAAGCATGTCAAACATTTACAAACGAACATAGAAAGGGGAGCGTTCAACTTTATATCTATCTATCTATCTATCTATATATATATATACTTCTCTTTATGGCTCAACCATGCCTGACACCACCAACAATCATCGAAACATAACTGTTTTATTTTTCCAAGTCGGACTAGAGTTACACCACGTAACTTTTACGGCGAAAAAAAAAATAGTGTTGGGGCGGGGGTGAAAAATAATATTTTCTGTATTCACCCGTCACTAAATAGCAGGGCCGGATTAGCCATTACGAGGCTTAATGCGAAACAGATTGCGCAGGGTCCAGTTTGGGAAGGGATATGGAAAGTAATTGAAAATTTAGATTTTGTTTTAGAAAATAAATTTGTGTTTGCATTTAATTCAATCTTTAATACGTACAGAAATACTTTACGAGCAATTGCGTGTAGCAAAGTCATACAGTATATCATAAAAATTATGTTTCCTACATATAACACGCTCAGTAGCAAGAATTACCAAATGTTTCAATCTTTCTTTAAGAATTGTTGACCTCAAGTAATTCTTTAATAGTTTGAGGCGCAAGAAGCTTCTTTCAGAATTACGGGTACTGTATAATGCATTTTTTTTTATCGCGCGTAGGATTGGCGTTTTCCATTTTGTATGACACCCCAAAATGACAATTGTGTATAAATTTCAGGAAGTTTTTTCTGAGTTTTCAAAAGATTTTAATAATTTTCAAAGCTTTCCATGACTTTTTCGTATATTTTGCAATTTCAATAAATTTTTTTGTAAGTTATAAAATGGTTTAATTTAATAATTTACTCCTAGGATTAGCGTGTGGCCTATGAAAGTCCGGGGCCCACTGCGGTCGCATAAGTTGCAGTGGCTTAAGGCCGGTCCTGCAAAATAGCGGCGTATGCTACGCCGCAGGTAGACTATTATATTATAAGTAAGAAAACAAAAGGAAGGGAGGGGGTCCATTGCAGTGTTATGTAGGCCTATAGTTATAGCGTGAACAAAAAGACTAACTTCTTGTTTCTTCTTCCTTCTCATTGTTATGTTGGAGTGTTCAGATGACTAGACCAATACATGAGATGAACTGCGCAGTGGTTTCCAAATCAAGGAGCTCTCCATATAGTTTTCTTTCTATTGGGGTGTATAGGGGCCAGTGTCTTAGACGGGCCTCTTGGTAAAATCTAAAAACTAACTGAAATGTCTAATTTTTTTTGTGACATACTTTTCTGAAATTGTGTCACAAGTGTAATCTTTATACGTATATTCTATTTTAACTGTAAAGAATGTTCATATTCAAATTTAAAGCAGACAAAAACTATTTTATCTACGCAGAGTGCCGGCAAAAGTATTGATAACATCCAACTGAATACAAACGATGGGGGAAACAAAGTATTTGATCTCGTGTTGGATACTGTAAACAAAACCACCAAAGGTAAGGGAACAGGTTAAAAGTTGCAAGTTTTTAAGCAATTATAAAACGGTTTCTTATCTAATACAGATGTTTCTTCAAGCTATGTATCAGCATGACCTGTCCCAAGAGACTAAGACATATTACATAATTTGAAACAAGTTGACAGTATAGGCGATATAGAGGCTAAAAAAAAGGAGGGGGGATCCAAAAACAATTAGCGAACATTAAACCGAATAATGCATCTGGACCTGGTGGTATTCCAGCTAGATTAATAGAACTAAGCAATGAGCTAGCACCAGTGTTCAAAATAATTGTCAGGCATCTCTTAACCAGGGCAGAGTGCCAAAGGACTGGAAAGAAGTTGACGTCACCCCCCCTACTGACTAGCACTGACCAGCATCACATGTGAAACACTAAACACATAATATGTAGCAACATCATAAATCAGTTAGATGGGCATAAAGTCCTGCATACCAAAATGGCTTTAGGAAATATAAGTCATGTGAAACTCAACTAGTAGGACTAATTAATTGATGAGTTTTCAAAGGGATTAGATAATAGTGAGCGAATAGATGGGAAGCGTGGTCGAGAGGCCAAGTGCGCTTGAACTTGGCTTGGCTTGGCTACCTAGAAGGGGGCTCGAGGTTCGACACCCAACTCGGGCAGAGCTGCCTAAAGGCAGCACGGAAAACTAACTCCTAGATACCCCCTTCCCCCCACCCAACTGGTCCACTGAGATTGGACCAAAAGCGCTCTGAGCATGCTATAAGCATGAAAGTAGAGCTATATAAAAGCTATCCGTAGCTTGTTTAAAAAACTAAAATACTTTGGCATTATGATTCATTACATCAATGGATTTAAACAATATATTTTAAATGTTTTTCTTCTTTTTTTTTTACTAGGATTAACATCCACAGAGCTTAAGAACGCTGCAAAACAAATAGAATCTTTGTCTGATGGTGTGTCTGTTAAAGGTAATGAGCTATTTTAATTCAACTAGTTCCCATAACTCTTTCAAAGTAGTTTCCATTTAGTCCTTCTCACGCATAATACAGTCATAAAAATCACTAATTCTCCGAGTATATTATAATGATTACTGCATGAAATAAATAATTTTTACTTTTATTTTCGGATAAAACTTTGAATGGTTTTGGTTATGGGCTACTTTCAGTTGAAGAGTTGAATGATTTTATCAAGAAAGTGTCAAAGAAGATTGGAACGACAGCCGCTATTAATGAATTGCTTGAAGGTAACAAAAAAACAACAGCAAACATATAAAATAGTTTTTAAAACCCAACCAAGCCTATATGAAGTGTAATTGTATCAATTAGTTTGGATGGCTCATGTAATCTCATGTATGTATTAAGACATAATAATACTGCCCGATTAGAAATATTTTAACCAACTGTTTTTGTTTAGATTTACCTTTCTCAGTGACCTATGATACTATCACTTGTGTCTGGACCAGTTGGAAAAGGGGAGGGAAGAAGAGGGGTATCTTGGTGAATGTATACTTGATCGTTTTAAAATGCACAAGAAAATAGTCTCGTGGGGATCAAGGGGACTAATTCAACTTATACCACCACATCTGTCATGCACTATTTCTTGCTATTGTTCAAGATACCAGACATGATTGTTCATAACCAATTGTTAATTAACTAATTCCTTTTTTTTAAATTGATTCTTGTGTTGTCAGGTGATTGAAATAATTGTGTCAGATTTCAGCTTAATCCGAGATTGGGTGTGGGAGAAATAACGTGTAAATTTTTATTTTTACGAGACAGACAGACAGACAGAGTGACTTGATATATCCTCTTTTTTTATAAAAAAAAAAAACATTCAACCGTGAGACTTTGAATATAAATTCAACATTTAGAGTTTATACCCAAATGTCGTTTGTAGTATATTATTTTCCTTGTTTCACTCTCAATGTCTCTCCCACCCCTCACTTTTCTTTCTTTTTTTTCCCTCTTCTCTTTCCTCACTTGTTCTCTTCACTCTTTCTCTTTTTACTATTTTCTCTCTATTCTCTTTCTTTCTTTCTTGCTTCTCTCTCTCTCTCTCTCTCTCTTGATAAGTGTCTGATATAATAAGTTATAATAAGTTCTTGTTAGTCTACAAAATCAATTAAGTTTCTCTCTCTCTCTCTCTCTCTCTATATATATATATATATATATATATATATATATATATATATATATTCAGGGCCGGCCTTAGGCCACTGCGACCGCACCCACACTTTCATAGGCCTCGCACTAATTCTAGGTGTAAAATCTTAAAGTGAACAAAAGTGTCTAAGGAAAATCGAAAAAATCTTGGAAGACAACGGCCACTCGCTCCATCAGAACTACGTCAGGTCGTCGTCAAGTGGGCGACTGCTGTCAATTAAAACAAGAACAGAGCGATACAAAAACTCGTTCGCACCTCACACGGTCAGACTATATCCCCGCCACTCGTTGATCAGGGAACATGAAAAGCACCAAGATGCCTGTGTGTAGTCGCTGAATGAACTCTTTATGTTGCGTCTGTTGTATTTGTGTGCATTTTTCTGTTGTGTTGTCTTTATATGAGAAAAGAGTCCTTGTAATCACAACAAATTTCCGTAAGGATCAATAAAGCAGTCTAAGTCTTAGTCTTAACTTAGACCTGGCAGACTCTACAATCCATGATGTTTAGCTCATTTGTTTCCGTGTCAAATGGTGTCGAGGGTGTTATGTGGCCACCACAACAACCAATTGCCTTTATTTTTACCCAACTCATTAGGGTTGAAATATAACGGACATCATCTTTAAATTCCTTTATTTCTAAGCTCCAGTCTTTACTGGGATTCGAACCAGTGACCCCTTGGTTGAGACATGAATGATTCAAAATTTTTCTTCCAGTTTTCCTTGCAGTATTCTAGTAATGAGTAACTGTTGCCATAACAATTTTTTCAGATTCTCTGAGTTTTGACGCTGAACTTTTAAATGATTTCCTGGCAATCTGGACATTCTTAGCAAAAAGTGGAAACGAAAAAATTGGTAAGGTTTCTTATTACGTTTTTTTTTGGGGGGGAGGGGGGGAATTAATTGATATTGATGGATTTCCTGTATATGTGTTAATCTGCTAGTTGCTATTCCCCCTTTGTCACCACAGTGGCGTAGCAGAGTGTCTAGGGTTCCATAGTGATGACTTATGACTCTTAGCATTTTAGATTTGTTTCATTTGAATATTTTAGTTATTTCTTAAGGTATTCAAAATTTGCATAATATTTGGAAATCATATAAAGCAACAAGGAAATGTTTTTCATTACTACTGTCACCTAAAAGAAAGTGATCTGATCACAGATTTGTTGTAAATTATTGTTATATTTGCCAGGAATAGTCCCATAATAACAAAACAACATAGCGTAAAAGTTTCTCAAATTTAAATTCCTTTTAATCTTTTTTTAAGCGCCCTTATGGACTCCCATTGGTCTCGTACCCGGGTTCATTTTAACCACTTGCACTATTGTTGCTAAACCAGTATAACGCCTCTCACTTTAAAATAGCTTGTATTAAAATGGTATATTTACAAAACATTCCTAAAACGATATACTAACAAAAGAGATATGTAATTCGCCAGGGCTAAGATAAATACTTATTGATAGAAACAAATCCGTGTAATATGAAAGTAAAATTAATCAAAATGAAGTTATTACATAGAGAATCTATTTTTAATCTTAATAAATGTAGTCGTTTGGTAAAAGGTGCTATTATACTGCAAAAGTACCATTATCTTTCAGCGTCATCTCAGCCTGTTGACCTTACCATTGCTGGCATCGGTAAAATCTCTGTTGCCGTTCAACAGCTTTTAGCAGACATTGGTAAGCATTTCTACTCCAAAAATATGTCTACAGTTATTGTGCACAAAAGTCTAGGTGACCTGCCCAACTTAATCTGTTTTTTTTTTTTATTATTTCTATCACTATCTAGGGGGTCTTCGTATCATTTGTTATTTTTGTCAGCGTCCACATCTCACTTGCATACCATGGATGGCTGCCTGGTCGTGCGGTTTGCGCGCTGGACTGTCGTTCAGATTTATCGATGGTCCCCTGTCCGCTGCCATCCCCGTCGTCCGGTTTGGATTAGGAAGTCAATTATTTTTAACTCTGAAGGAACATCTTAAAGATGTAAAACATTTTAAACATGGCTACTGGTCTTATGTTTTGTATATTGTTTTCTTAGTTTTCCTTGGTATACTTTTGTTTTTAAGTATGTGCTGCGTGTACAGAGTGCCATGTTGTCTGCTTCTAGTCATTTCTGACAAAAAGTTCTTTGTAGAATGTATTGCACTTTCGAAGTACTTGAACATCGCTATTCTTTCCGTTCAAACTTGATTATGTTTATCTTTTGTCATTTAGCTCAGGTCCTGCTGGTCCAGATGATTTTTCCAGTTGTGGCTAAGCCGTAGCAGTGTCAGAGCTGTCTTTACCCAATAAGGAAATGTCAGAGGTGTCTTTACCCAATAAGGAAATGTCAGAGGTGTCTTTATCCAGCAAGGCAATGTCATCTGTATATCAAAATATTGAGCAAGTCGGCTGTACACCGTTTCTGCTGACCGATGAACTATGTTTTCTCTTCTGAAGTTGTTCCCCTTGTGTTTATATTTACATTCCTTAATTTTTTATAATCTCAAATCATCGTGGATGTTCTCTGTCTGTTATATAAATGTTAACGTCAGCTTGGTAGTACCGAGAGAAAATAACATAGATAAAGCATCAGACTTTCTCCATATGACTTCAAATTCTTTTAACAAATAAATATGCAACTAACTTGATGTTATAAAGTAATCAACTGTTACGCTTTGAGATATTTTTTTGAAATTATTGCTGAATTATTTTTGATTTAGTTGGCAACAGAGGGGAAGAGGGTATCTGGGAGAAGGTTTCCATGCTGTCTTTAAGCACTCAGCAAAAATAACTCAGCTCGAGTCAGGTATCAACTAAATAGACTATTTCTTAGAAAACTCATAAGAAGCTACCATTTCTTGTAGAGTGATCTCATTGAATATGCCTTTAAAAAATATTTAGCATAACGAAAACGGCCCCCATAAAACCACAGGTCTGCACTAGATCTAGATCTTGGCAAAGTAGTTGGCTCCTCCCATTAACTTCATTAAGGCAAGAGAAGAGAGATCTAATTAAAACTTGTTCGTTCCACTTTCATTCAGGATGTGTCTGGGTCATCTGCCGGTACTTTGAAGCCCAATTCATCAATCTTATTTGTTTTACCTTTACCAATCTCTTAGTCTGTTGGACAGTTGGGGCACCATGCAAGATTTGTCGACTGTCTTTCTCCATTCCTCTCTGTCTTTTGATTTAGATAGAACCTCTTTCAATGGAAGGACCGTCCATTCTTTTATGCTGTCTTCACATCGCTTTCTTCTTGCCTGGCACTGTTTAATGAAAAAAGGGGGGAGGGGTCTTTGCGAGCCCCGAAGACCTTGTAAAATGGGTTATGACCATAGATTTTTAGCTTGCTTTTTTTACGATAGTTAGCAGGCCATCGTGGGATCTAATCGCTTCAGTAACCTTGTCTATTGGTTTGTGAAAATAGCTCCAAAGGTAGGCTATTTGAAACTACTGTAGTGACCTAGTTTAGTTAGAGATTACGTTAGGTTTGTAAATAAATGTATTGGCTAGTTTAGACTGGTTGGTTGAATATTCTTGAATTTGCACAGCACATAAGATCCTAGCCAGGACACCACTGACACTAGTCAGCTTTTCACCTCCAATACTGATGCTCCTTTTAAAGCCCTGTTGGCTATTGGTCATAATTTGTTGTGTTTTTTTTTTCCGCATTTATTTGCATAACATATGCAATATAAGTTCTTCTTCTGTCCCTGCTAGACCATCAATGTCATCCGCCCGCAAAGCTCAAGTTAGTAATTCTTCTTCCTCCAATGCTTACAGTACCTTCATAGCCCTCGAGAGCATCTTCCATTATCCTTTCAAGGAAGATATTGAATAGTGTTGGTAAGAGTAGGCAGCCTTGTCGTACTCCAACTGTGGTTTTAAACCAGTCCCCAATATTATTGTTGAAGTACACCGCACTGGTGGCCTCCTTGTAAAATGTAGAGGTTCTTGATAACTGAAATTATCTTCTATTTATGTTGTTCTTTTCCATTGTCGCCCAGAGTGCCCTACTTGGTCGAAAGCTTTCATGAATCAATCTTATTACTTTTATTTAAAATTGTGAATGTTCAAAGTTCGTTTTTATTTATTTTTATTTTAGTCAGGGATGTAAAATATACTGAGAAAGAAAATATTACTGGGGCTGCAACAAAAGACGAAGATGTGATACTTCAGTATGACCAGGCTGAAGATAAAAAGGAAGAAAGAGAAATGGTAAAACTTTGTTTTAATGTCTTTTTTGTTTCTTTCCAAATAGACTTTAAACAAAATATATCAGGCTTCTCAAACCAGCTGCTTTTCGTTTGCCTTTTGATGAACCAGACCAACAAGTAAATCTAAATTTTCGTTAATAAATGTGTAAAAAAAATGTTTATTTACCAATCGGAGGCCCTAAGCGTCTGCCTAGTTTGCCAATGCGAAAGGCATGTATTTAGCAGTCATAATGAATGTGTATGTGTGTGAGTGATTGCTGCTCGAATTTTTTCATCCATATTGTTTTTGTAAAGTAGTTACGCTGAGGTTGTCAATTAAAGTCAAACTGAATTTCCATTTGATTGGATCAATAAAATTATCTTATCTTATCATGTACGCTGTTTTCTCTTCTCTAGGCTCCAGCCAAACAGATGGAAAAAAGACGTGTACGAATTAGATGTGGCTGGTGGTCACGCTGTGTTATCAATGGTTAAATTTATTGATTTATTCCTATTCAAATTGGATTAATAAATTCTTTTTGAAGCTTACTGTTCTTCAGTGTTGTGTGCTGATCTACGAAAAGTTTTGTTACCAATGGAAGCAAACCCATTTAGTCTAGTGTTAGTTAATAGCTCAACCAAATAAAATCATTCTGATTAAGTAGGTCAACAATAGCCTATATTTAAAATAGGGCCTGTGATACAAGGCTATAAGTATCTTTTTCGTGTAGCTCAATTAAATTTTTAATGACTTACAATTAAGCTATAACTAATTGGTTTATTATCTAAAATTGATTCTTGTGTTGTCAGGTAAAAGAAATAATTGTGCAAAATTTCAGCTTGATCCAAGTTTTGGTGTCTAAGAAATAATGGGTACAAACTTTTAATATAAGCTTTGCAAAAAAAAAAAAAAAAAAATATATATATACAGTAGGATCGACATATCCATGACAAATATTCTACTTTAAATTATTTGTACGTATTCAAAAGATGGTCCATGTTGATATTGGACTAGTCTTAAATATAAAATAGTAGAAATAAATCCTTGTCAAACTGTTTAAAGGAATTGGATTTTTTCTGCTTTTCAATGATTGTTATGCAAATTACATCACACATAAATAGCGGTCTGGTTTTGTGGTAGGCCTATATACCTTGGACTGACAACAAACTGGTCCACAGTATAGCTCTAGGTTTCTATAGTTGCTAGCCCCTGCCATCCTGCACTGACCTACAAAAAGTTTGGGCTAGGTGGTAACAATATTTCTGAAGAATGTCCAAAACTTTAAAAAATTAAAATAAATAAATAACTTAACTTTTTTTTCTCATTTATAAAGTAACATTAAATTTTATTTTTCTCATAGTATGGCGCAGGTTAAGAAATGATTGTACAAACAATGGTACACATTATTATCTATGCAATAAACAAGACATTGTTGAATATTTGCCAGTTTATTTACAGTGGAAAAACAACTGCTATATATATTTAGCATTTATATATATATATATATATATATAAATATATATATATATATAAATATATATATATATATATAAATATATATATATATATATAAATATATATATATATATATATAAATATATATATATATATAAATATATATATATATATATATATATAAAATATATATATATATATATATAAATATATATATATATATATATAAATATATATATATATATAAATATATATATATATATATATATATATATATATATATATATATATATATATATATATATATATATATATATATATATATATGTATGTATTTATAATTTTGTTTCAAAATGAGAACTGTATTTCAACTTAAGTCATTTTTCTTTGAAAGCAATACCTTATTTATAAAATCAGTCTACATCAAGGCATCATGCAGAGCTGTAGTTTGAAGAATTTCACAACCTGGGATATGGAAATACCCAATGCCAAAAAAAAAACCTTGGACACAACGGAAAAACACTACAGACAAAAAAAGAGCCTTTATCCAGCATTCAAAACATCGAAATTATCTGGGACGACTGGGACTTTATATTAGAAGGTAAATGTTATATACACCTATGTAGTGATTTTCTACATTTGAATGTCATTGTTTCATTTGTATGGTTGAAAATAAATGTAATCCTCTGTTTGTATATTAATACAAAAAATTCTAAAAATATTGAAAAAAAAAATTATTTTTTTAAAAACAAATTACGAATGATTTCCTAGTGTAATAAAAGTCTTTTGTATTAACTTGAAATGTCATTCAATGATGAATTAAAATCGGCTAATGGCTAGGTAAAAAAAAAAGTAACCAATGGAAGCACAACTTTCAATGCAAAAATAACATTTTCATTTGGATTACAATGTCATTGAACTTAATGATATTATACCAATGGTCTAGTACTGTTTTGTTGTAATGATCATGTTTATTAAACATACATTTTTTCTTTTAGGATTAAAAATGGAATTGATATTAAACAAACACCTCTGTTTTATTGTGATTATTCTGAAGTAGAAAATGCTTCTGAATTAACTTATGAACAGCCTATATAAATGGTAATATCAAAAACACTTGCATATAAAATCTTAGTTAATTAAATGTTTTTTTAAAATTAGTTTAATGGGATAAATAAATGTACTTAAGATCTGATGAGCAAGATATAGTTGAACTCTTTTATCTACCCAAGAACATCTTGAAGACAGAGAAAGAATAAACACTATCAAAATGAGACCATATTCATGATACAACCGAACAATGGCATGAAGGAATCACTCTGGCAACTACCAGAGAAGGAAATACACATTGTTAAGGACAACAAGAAACCAAAATTGAATTTTTTTCACAGCCAAACTGGGCACCAGATTATTATTAATCATAATAATCAATCATGAAAAGAAAATCACAGGGAAATGTATTCCCAAGTAGCAAAATAGGAAAGACAAAAGATGTGCAACAAAAAATGGATTCTGCTGAAGTGAACTGATTCACTAGAAAGTGTACAGCATTGTGTTGACAATAATACTGACAGACAAAAAACACAATTATGAACACAAACACATTTCTTACAGAGGTAATGCTGAATGAGAGAACTTCAAGTTATTTCTCCTGATTTCTGATGTTTATTTATGTTAATATATATATATAGGTGATGGTTGGCTTATATGTTGTGATGCTAAACTAAAAGGCCTTGTTCAGGTTTCAAACCGGTCTAGCTTCGTGTGATGTGGATGCTTTAATTCCTTTATAAAAACGCCCACAGGTGTATTAGCTCATGAAAATTCTAAATTCCTAGTAAAGAAATAGACTCAACTAGAATTAGCAGTAGTCAATATTGATTCATGACCCATTTTCTGTATCACTGTGCCAACATTTAGAATCACATCTGCATGAGTGGAGGAGGCAGGTAATTAAGTTAGCCACACAGTACAATAATTTTTAAAAAAAATATGTGACATCTACTTTCTTATAAAAATTTCAGCAACTATGATAATAGATTTAACATACAGTATAAAATACAAACTATTCAGATACATCTCTAATAAAATAGGAAATTTATTCAATTATATACTATGTGCTGAGTATAGGAAATATTCTTATTTCAAGAGACTTCTCTTTCTTCTATAATTGTTATCAAAATATGTACATAATATCCTTTCAATACAGGCATATTCTACAGACAAGTTATATCAGCTCAACACAAGCTATGTATATAGACATAGAATTATTGTATAAGATAAATATATTACACCCTCAATGCTCCTGAAGACAGGAAAGCCATATGCAAAGATTTGTGTACCTTATGGAGCTTACTGCTGTGATAAAGTTGGCGACATGTATCTTTTTTTCTTCTTTTACAAGCATAGTGGACAATATTATTCCAGGCAATCTTTTGAGATCCACAGTACAGAATGAATGGGAAACCCTTGAATTTAAATTCACTTTTCTAGTGAATATTCCAGATTCACTCAAGAGGTTTCCAATAATGTGTCAACTTTGAGAGAGTTTCTCTGGTTGTCTTGCATAACTGTATGCTTGTAGTTGAAACATGTTCTGGGTTGACACAGACGTTCAGGTCAGTCCTGCGCACTGGTCGATGTCCACGCAGCCTAGAACAGTTTGGCTTGGATCTTCAACTGCCTCTGCTTCCAAGCAGGTTGAGCATAGAACTCATCTCTTTTCATTCCAAGTATTTCCTGTAAAGAAAGACAACAGTGTTAAAAGACGGTATCTGAATATCTCTATACAGCAAGATTACCAAAGAAAGACAAAAGTGTTGCAAGACTGTAATGAAATATCTCAATACTGCAAGATTACCAAAGAAAGACTGCAGTGTTACAAGACTGTATTGAAATATCTCAATACTGCAAGATTACCAAAGAAAGACAGCAGTGTTACAAGACTGTATTGAAATATCTCAATACTGCAAGATTACCAAAGAAAGACAACAGTGTTAAAAGACGGTATCTGAATATCTCTATACAGCAAGATTACCAAAGAAAGACAAAAGTGTTGCAAGACTGTAATGAAATATCTCAATACTGCAAGATTACCAAAGAAAGACTGCAGTGTTACAAGACTGTATTGAAATATCTCAATACTGCAAGATTACCAAAGAAAGACAGCAGTGTTACAAGACTGTATTGAAATATCTTAATACTGCAAGATTACCAAAGAAAGACAAGTGTTACAAGACTGTATTGAAATATCTCAATACTGCAAGATAGTCAAAGAAAGACAAAAGTGTTACAAGACTGTATTGAAATATCTCAATACTGCAAGATAGTCAAAAAAAGACAAAAGTGTTACAAGACTGTATTGAAATATCTCAATACTGCAAGATTACCTAAGAAAGCATGTACTTAATGAAATGGAATGTCAAGATAATAAAGTTAATTGTTAATAGTAATTAAATTATAAAGTCTTTTCTTAGTGTGTACAAGATATCTAATACAGGACATTATCACTATTATTGCTCCATATGTAACAAAAAAAAACAGTAATTATTATAAATATTATTTTTTAATGAGTTAACACAATTGTCATCCCAACAGAAACATATGCTTGCGAGACAAGGAAGTCATCTGCCAAATTTGAGAAAAGACTTAATGTGGCTCAACAAAAATGGCTAAGACAGATTTTAGGAGTCGGTTATAGAGATATAGGTCTCAAACAAGGTAATCCTATGACAAACTGGGAGATGACAGCTTAGTGGTAAGAGTGGTCAAGAGCTTAGCTTGGCTGCCTATGAAGGGGGCTCGAGGTTTGACACAGGCAGAATTATATTTACTGAGTGCCCAAGGAAAACCTTCTCCCAGATACCCTCTCACCCCACTGATCCACAAATGAGATTGGGCCATGGCGCTATGAGCATGTTACAAGCAAGAAAGTGGCACTATACAAAAGCTATAGTTATTATAGTGAGGATGTGATAGAGCATCGCATGAGGTTTGTGGGACATGTTCTCCGACAAAATGAATTACGCACACCAAGAGTTGCAATGACATGGAGGCCGATACAAGGAAAGCGCTAATAGGGACATCCTCATATAATTTGGTGACATACTTTTATTGAGGACCTCAGAGCAGTGAACACCAGGTGAAAACATGGGGAAAGGCTTCTGGAGTCAACCCTGAGAAACAAATCAGGTGCCAGGCAGCTTGCAACATACAGTACTACACCTTGGCAGTACCTGCGATGCCACTGATCTTTCATCTCCTCCCTTCCCTATAAACTTGAGAATATACCTCAAACTCAACATCTTCCAGATAAAACTCTAGTTTCATTGGCTCGACGCCTTCAGGTAGTGGCCGCTCTTGCAACTCTGCCAGTGTGTATTTTGTCTTGGTCAATCTGTGGTGGACTTCTGAAACTTTCTCTTTGTAGCCTTTAGACTTGCCCTCCTGTAATACAATGAGATATTTCCCAATTTTTTTTTTTGAGCAATCAACAAAAAATACAGGCACACTTAACGAAATCTTAGACAGTATGAAACAATAAGGCTATGACAAATAGCATGACTGATATTTCTTGTTTAACATTTTCCATATAGATACTTACACGAATAGACTTGTATCTTTATTTTTACAGCTACATTTTTTTGGGGCTCAGTAAATAGTAATTATTTAGAGATCTAGTAGCTTAAATTCACCACAAAGAGATACACATATATTAGAGCTGTCAGCGAAAACTTAAAAATGATGTGCGGTTAACATAGTTCAGAGAAAACCTGCATCAACTTTACTAACAGTCCTTCTTCAACTCTTTCTCTCCTAAATCATCGTTCAATTAATTTTTTATTTCAAGGCTTTGATTTTGTGATTTATTAAAGAGCATGCATTCTCCTATAATTCTACACCAATAGTAATGTTTTCTGATTACAAGCAAAGATCTTATTAAAGATTTTATCATAACAGGGTAGAATGTACAAATGTGAAAAAAAAAACTATTCTGTCCGAAAATAATTACGGAAATAAAGAGTTAATCTACTATGTTCAAAAATAAGGGGGAAGTTCCTGAGTTTTTTTTTGTGTCTATTTATTGTACTTAATGACATTGCAAAAAAAAAAAAAACAACAGAAGAAAAAGCAAAACAAAAAAAAAACACTGATTAATTTTTATAGAATTCTGTTTGAGAAATAAAACTACCATTTCAAGCAGGTGTTTTAACACTAAGTCAATGTATTTACTTATGAATAATGTCTCATTAGCACAGCACAGCAACACTGACCTCTAGGGCTATGTCTTGGACCACTGTGTCCACAGTCCAAACTGGGAAGAGAGTAGTAAAACATTCAGGCTCTACTCCAGCGCACACAAGGTAAGCTGTTGGCGGGTGAGTTGGGTTTTTCACTGGAATAAAAAAAAAAGTACTAACTAGAACTTTCAATTTTTATACTGTAAATTTTGTACTGATAATATCACTATATTTTTAACAATTGCTCTAATATTTTAAAGTAATGGCCAAGAAAAAAGAGGACATTTATCTGAATCAACATTTTAAATATTTTGAGTTATCAAAGTTTGCATAAGAGAGTCATAGTAAAGTTAAAGTTCCCTTTTCAGATCTTGTGATCTATATGGCAGATGATGTAAAGGTCATCTGTTTCTGTGGCCTATGGTTAACGATGGTATCATGCATGTGGCCCACACAATGACCAACTGCCTTTACTTTTCCCCAACTAATGTCAGGTACCCATTAGAATTTCTGTGGACTCAGAGGCACCTAAAGATGACAAAATAAAACATTCCAGCCTTCAACAGAAGCCAAGCACTTGACCAATCAGCCACCACATCTCCATAAGAGAGTCTTAGGATATGCTGGAAATGTCACCACACACACTTTTCAATTACCAGTTATGACACTTGCATTGGTAAATGTTCCCTATTCAATTGAAGCACTTATCAATGATGTTGTAATATTTTTAATTAATAAGAAGGTTGGGACTACATAATTGTCAAGGGAACAAACACTTTCTGCATTATTGCAAAATTGATATCTCCCCAATCATGTTGTATGAGTTATGTCTATGTTTTAAGAAAATATATTTTTTTTTCCTGAGGGAAATAATAAAAACTGAAAAACAATATGTATGATTTGTAAGCAAATTTCATTTTTGAAAGAAGGTCTATAAAAGATAAATAAAAAGTAACTGGTCGAAGAATTTTAGATGAATGAAAGTTTAGAAAATAGTAGGAGTTGCTGACCTTTACAGTAATGCAATGTGGTTTCCATGGCACACTTCCTGTCCATGTTGAAGCGAGCTGTGGCTGACCCGGTGTTGACATTGTCAGTGTCATGTGACCCCACAGGGAACCAGCCCTGCCATAAGTACACTTCATGAGCATTGTCAACTAAAAATAAGGCTGAAAAAAAAAAAAAACAATTTATTAATGCTACAAGAATTTATGTATAAAAACATAAATAATGATAGAAATGAACTGAAGGCAGGGGTCAGGGGTCACAGAGAGAGAGAGAGAGAGTAAGAGAGATGTAACTATGTTAAAAGAATAGATTTAAATGTTAACAAATACATTCTCCACTTTTGAAATCCTAGGATAAAAAAAAATATATATAATATAATACACTGTTTCCTGCCACATGAACTTTTGAACCTTTATGTAAACAAGATGAGTTCCATAAAAAGGAGAGAGAATGCTTACCTGGCTGTGCAGCTTTGTATAAATCAGACTGAAGGAAAGGGTAAGGCGTGGTGAGATCTGACACTCTGGAAGGATTGAGCTGTTCATGGACTTCAAACACCATATTGACACTGGACATGTGGAACAGACGTATGGTGTGTGTGTATGGCTTGGGATCTGCTCAGACAAACAATTTTGGAATTAAAACAATTTTAAACAAATACTCAAAGTTAAAGGGGCAAGGTGGCTGAGTGATAAAGCACTTGGGTTCTGAACCAATGGTCCAAATCCTCAAGAAGACTTGAATTATAGGATCTATAGGAAGCCCCCTAAGTCCACCCAACTCTAGTGGATACTTGACATTAGTCTGGGAAATTAAAGGGCTAGATGACATCCTCGTGAGCTGTCTGTTATAGAAACATGATCTTTACATCACATTCCTCAAGGAACTAGTTTAGTGGGATACTTTACTGTATGCTTAGCCCTTTAAAATCTATTCTAATTAATGTTATCTTATTTATTTATGTATAGTTCTTTTGTGGAATAACTTGTAAGAAGTAGGGTGTAAGTTTTTCAAAATTCTTCTAGCCAGATTTTTTTTGGGATGAACTTTTAGTCTCTTGTGTAGCCTGCAGCGTGAAAAAAACCCCAACTGAAATGTGTTTAATCTGCTATGTACTGTTATACATGGTGTTAGTTACACTGGGTACATGTTAGCTTAGCAGATCATCCTGAATCTTTGGACTTTAGACAATACTCTAAATACATTCCTTCTTATTTCTAAAAAAAATGTAAGTATAAGTAAGTATAAGCAGGCAATCAATAAAAAAAATAGTAATTTTATACATAAACCAAAAGGTTAAAAATGTTTTCTTTCTGGTTTGTTTTGCGACTAATAAGAACTTTCATGAAAATCACAAACATTTTTTTTACTTCAATTATCAATTTCAACTAGTGAGCATTCTTCACTAAGAATTCATGAGAAAATGTTTAACTATGATATGTTTGTTATAATCTTTTGCTATAAATAAAAATCGCAAGAGAAATTTCCTCAAAGACTACAATTATATAATAATAATAATAATAATACTGCATTGCCTCCATCCTGCACAAAGTATTTTTAAAGTGATAATTGCCTCGGGCAGACCAAATGCCACTCTTTAAACTTAATTCAGTCCGGTTGTGAACAACTGATATATAATAATATTATTATAATTTATAATTTTGTCAGTATAAAGACCTTATATTTGATTATATTTACATGTCCAACAGATTTTCCAAATACTTGTGAAATAGAAAGCCAGTTGAGAAGACATTTCTTTCTATGTTTGCTACAAAAAACAGACTGTTTTAACTAAGCAAAGAACAGAAGCTTATTAATTACCTAATAATAAACTATGATACAATTGTCTATATCGACTGTCAAGTGCTGCCCAGATCTCTCTCTTCTCTTCTCCCTCCTCAACTTCTGTTATGGTAATCACTGCACTTTTGTGAAGGCCAAACTCAGCAGGCGGACTGATAGAAAAGTCAAAGAGAGATACAGTTTTAACAATAGGCTAGGTTTATAACAAACATGGCTAGTTACGTATATTATTGAATTCATCCAAATGTACAATTAGATGTACATAATTTCTAAGAATTGCAGTCACTCGTTTGATATAATTGTATTAACATAACATTACAATTGCCAATAGATAATATAAATTGTGGTGAATAGTGAAAGGATGTTTCCTAAAGAAGAAAATGAACCCTTCTTCTACCATAAATTACAGAAATTAAAAATGAATGAACTCATCCTCTCATGAACAAAGTATTTACTCTTATAACTTTTCAGCCAGGAGCTTACCTCTCTTTAAATTTGTCCATGGTGTGCCTAACTAATTCTCTGGTATGTTTAGGTGACTTGCAGCCGTGCCATATATACACAATGCCAGTATTGACATTCAAAAGTAATAAAGATGATCTACTACGTAAATGCTCAATAGATACTGGAATCTACAAACAGAAAGGAGAGAAGAAAGAAGAAATATTCATTCAGTCAATTTGTAAAATTATCATCATCATCATCAAACTCCATTTGAGTGAGGGATTGAGAGGCTCAAATTCTCTCTTGCAAAAGCCCTGGACAGAAACCCTGCTATCTTGCGTAGTGCATACATGTCCCCATAGAGGTCGAGAATTTTAGGTTTCCCAGACCTGTCAAGATGGAGATCAGCAAGTCTGGGGCACCGTGAATCAGAATTTAACCATAACCGTGAGTAATATGAGCCAACAGGACAGTGGCCTGTCCTGCACTGTGCTATAATAGCAGATACTTATTCCTTTATAAATGTCATTATAATAATAAGCTCAATATGATAATTTGAATATTTTTTTAGATCTACATAATAATATTCTTTATATATATTTCTGTGGTATAAATTTCGTTATTCCCGCCATATATTCATGAACCAAAAAACTTTCTCCAAGAAGAAAGAGCTGGTTTGAAAGCTCTTGAGCTGCCAATTTTTCTAAGCTACTTTGTGCTTAATCCAGATCAAATTTTCTTTTTTGAAAAGTCATTTTTATTATTTTTAACTATATGAGTATTTTATCATTTAGTTGCTGGTCTTGGTGTCAAGAAGGTACGGTGGCTAAGTGGTAAAGCATTGGCTTCTGAACCATGGGGTCCGGGGATCAAGTCCTGATAAGAACTGAATTTGGGATCTTTAGGGCGCCTTTAAGTCCACTAAGTTCAAATGGGTACCTGACATAAGTTGCGAAAAAGTAAAGGGAGTTGGTTGTTGTGCTGTCCACATGACACCCTCATTACCTGTGGGCCACAGAAACAGATGACCTTTAAATCATCTTTCCTATAGATCACAAGGTCTGTAAGGGGAACTTTGCTTTTTTACTTCGTGTTAAAACTTTCCAAAGAAAACTTGAATGTTTACCTCAACTAGACATGTTTCATTCTCATAGTCTCCACGCACACAAAATAGCCTCCAAGATCCCTGAGTACTAGTGGAGGGATCCTCCCTCTTTCCTATATGCACCACCATTTTGCCATTGAACAAGTTCAGGAAGCAGGGGATTTCTTTGCCTTGTAAAACTCGGACCTAAATAGAAACAAATCAAAATAATGATTACAAATTGTTTGCACAATAAAGTTTAAAGCTCTAGGTGGACATTGTCTTAATGTAAGCTATAAGATTAAGGAGCAACAATTTAAAAATTCACCTGTGGCCCCCTTTCCTCATCCAGTTCAACTGTCATGAGAGCTGAGGCCCCCTTCTCATTAATAGTAGACTGACTGCCCTGCCAGAAAAAGTAGGCGCACCTTTCTCTTCCTTTTGGTATATTTTTAGCTAGACCTTTGACATTTCGTAAATCTGTGAACAGTTTAATTAGAGGTTGAGAGACTTCAATGAATATTTTAAAGATTCAGTTAAGAAACTAAAATATAATATTACATGAGCTACTGAGAAAATAGTATTGATACAAGTCCTCAAATTGACATGCAAGAAGGCCTACTTAAGCAATTAAATGTGAATTGGTATTTTAGGAAATCTGAATTGATCCAAGTTTTCAGTTATACATTTTCTCTCTGACATAACCCAAGGTAACATTAAGGAAATCCATTATCAAAAAAATATCGATATTTTATTTTTGAAAACTTCACCAATCATTGAAAATGTGTCAAAACAGTCAATTTTTTAAGTGCATGGCTTCCAATCTTCAATCAATAATCACATGTACATTTTTTAAGCTAATTCCATCTCTAGTTAGCTTAAACCTAATTGCATCTCATGATCCTTTATTTCATCAATAAAAATATTTCTCCATAAACAAAAAAAGAGATACCTTAAGTGTAAGAGAATAATAAATTATCCAAACAAAAGTACGTACTAGCTGAAGCTATCATATACTGCCATCTGACAACATACGTGTCCCCTTCATGGAACTGTCCCAGACTGGCCTGATCCAGCTTGAAATGCTCATACTCCAGGACATGCCAGGTGGCCACACTTATAGTAATAATGTCTTGTTCCTTAACAAAACCCTGCATGTCCTCAGCCCACTTCAGCCCGCGACCTAAATCAGAGCCCTCCAGCTTCAGGGTGACTGGACTAGAGTTTTGGGGCAACATTAGAGTGGCATCATAAGGCTTCAACTCTTGTATATCTTTCTGTTATGAAAAAAAATGTTCTTATAAAATTTGTGTTTAAAAGGCAACGTTAAATAAATCTAAATATTTATATATTTATTAAAAATAAAAATGTTTAATTAAACTTTTACCTCGAATTATATTTATTTACTGACACTACCCTCAAAAACACTACAAATATTCATGTTGGCATAACCTTTTTTTTTTCTAAAATGAATAGTTTATATGACCAGTATCCCCACTCCTTATAGATTCCATACATAATGCTTTGTTTCTCAATTCTTGGGTTAACTTTAAAGGTTTAATATACAAGTCATTAGCTTCTTCCTTATTTCAAATCTCTCTATTTCGCACTTTTTAAAATTATTATATCAAATTTTAATTAATGCATAAAGAAACAATGGCACAATCATGTCTTACAAATTATTCATTCTAACAAGGGACAGGGTATGGACATTGTTCTACATATAAAAATACATCATTTGAACAGAAACAACACACATACAAAGCATATGTACATCTTTAAAATAAACATTAAATGAACATTTATTATTAGTCTGAGAACTTCACTCCAAAATGGCTATACCAAAAAACTGCCTGCTTCACTGTTTATCCATTAGAAAAGGTATGAAAAGGGTTAATGTGGAGTGATCACTAATGTCACAACAAGAAACACAGATGTTTAAACTTATTACAATGTGTATGATTAATCGTGGATAGCCATTTATCTTGCCAAGCTACTTTAATATGTCAAATATAAGTATGAAAGGAAATAGAAATAAATAGAAGACTTACACTAGTGTTCTCAGAGCCTATTAGATCAAGACCTTTTACTCCAATCATGCGAGACGAATCTGGCCAGTCAGCAAACTTCTCACGGAATAAAATAGTTTCCATATTTTGACTCACTTTTCCAAAAATGACCCACGGGGGACGTTTGTCTGCTTTTAGAGGTAGACCACCATGTTCTTCAGCTGTCAACAAAGAGTTTTTCAAGAGTAACATAAGTTTTCATTACTTGCTTGAGTAATATATTAGAATATTCAAAAATATCCTAATCTGATATGAATTATAGAAATAGGTAATAGAAATGCCTATACAGATTATACTAAACTTCATGATGCCAAAAAAAAAGTTTCTGAACAACTTACTTCTGAGAGGAGAAAGTGGAACTTACTTCTGTGACAAGAAAGTGGAAATTAATTCCGAGAGGAGAAAGTGGAACTTAATTCCGAGAGGAGAAAGTGAGAAATACTTCTGAGAGGAGAAAGTAGGACCTTATTCTGAGAGGAGAAAGTGAGATTTACATCTGAGAGAAGAAACTGAGATTTACTTCTGAGATGAGAAAGTAGGACTTAATTCTGAGAGGAAAAAATAGTATTTACTTCTGAAAGGAGAAAGTAGGACTTACTTCTGAGAGGAGAAAGTGGAATTTACTTCTGAGAGAAAAAACTGAGATTTACTTCTGAGATGAGAAAGTAGGACTTAATTCTGAGAGGAAAAAATAGTATTTACTTCTGAAAGGAGAAAGTAGGACTTACTTCTGAGAGGAGAAAGTGGAATTTACTTCTGAGAGAAAAAACTGAGATTTACTTCTGAGATGAGAAAGTAGGACTTAATTCTGAGAGGAAAAAATAGTATTTACTTCTGAAAGGAGAAAGTAGGACTTACTTCTGAGAGGAGAAAGTGGAATTTACTTCTGAGAGAAAAAACTGAGATTTACTTCTGAGATGAGAAAGTAGGACTTAATTCTGAGAGGAAAAAATAGTATTTACTTCTGAAAGGAGAAAGTAGGACTTACTTCTGAGAGGAGAAAGTGGGTTGATTGCACTCTCTGTGTAGTCATAACCTTTTTCAAACAATTGCTTAGCAAGTTTCAAACCAAGCTTCCTCTGTTCCATGCCCACAGATTTGCCTTGCCACAGATAGAACTCGGTGCCAAAATCAAATACTATCACCTGGGGAATAAAAAAAAATAGTTTCAATTTTGCAACAGATACATACTAGTTTGACAAGGCTATTTAAAAAAACAATAAACAGTATCTACATGTGATGTGACAATGAGGCAGTGGGCAAGGCTTGACCATCATGATGATAGTTAGCAGCACATACAACATGACCAAGCAGTCATTCATCTAACTTATACATTTATCTTCTTAAAAAAAAAAACAAGTCTCTAGCTTTAAAAAAAAAAATTAAACTAATGAAACAAATGGAGTTTGAAACAAAAAATAAACATGGCATGTAATATATAATAATAGCAGCTCTAAAGTACCAAGGTTATTAGAGTAGAAAGTGAAGAAAGTAGTCAAAGTAGATGTTACATTGGTACCTGGTCACTTCTAGGGCTGGGGTCCCAGGTTTGGGTCCTCCTCTGGGCTTATCTTTAATGAACCATATTATCTTCAACTTCTACTCTCAATAACTTAAGTACCTTAGTGCTGCTATTATTGTATGTTACATGTCATGTTTAGAAAAAATGACAATAAAATCTTTGTCCAGTACAACATGTTTGGAGTTACCTCATTCTTCTGAAGCATCTCATACTTTGGCAAGTCCCCCCAGTACTCTGTATAGGGCAGCAAGGCATTGCCTTCAAGCCTGTAGATCATGTTAGCCTTGGTGATGGATGCCTCATACAGCTCATCTTCATTGTCAGGACCACAGACTGAACCAGACAGAAAATGTTTTCATGAAAAACATAAAATTTTCAAACATTAGCAATTTTTTAAAAAATTCTTTTCTACTGTTTGTACTAGAAAAGTAATGTTTCCCTTTCAGTCTATGGGGCAGATAAGGTAAAGGTAATCTGTTTCTGTGGCCTACAGTTAAAGAGAGTGTCATGAGGCCAACACAACGACCAACCACTTTTACTTTTTCCCAACTAATGTCAGGTACCCATTAAAGCTGGGTGGACACAGAGTTGCCCTAAAGATCCCAAAATTAAAAATTCTTGTCTTCACCAGGATTCAAACCCAGAACCCCCTATGTTTGTACTAACAAAAAATTAACAAAGCAGATAAGTCTCCTTACCTTGGCTTTGCCTCTCTCCCCCTAGCAGAGACCAAAACAGTTTTCCGTTGCCATAATTATCCTTGCTTTGATAGACTGTCAGAACTTCATTGGCCCTCTTACAGCACAACTCTTTCTTGGTCTGGATGCAACTGGCTATTTCACTGGCCTAAACAAACAATTTCTTACATAAATGATTATGTACATAATAAAGATAGTTAAATATTGGTATTGAGAGAAAGACGGATGAGAGATCTTGTGTGGTGCCCCAATGGTTCCAGAGATAGGTGACGGTGGTGAAAAAGATTAAGTAATTTTTTTTAAAGATAAACACTTATTTGAAGCTCATCTGCAATTATCTGGCTCAATTAACAGTGACAGAAAGTAGAAGAAATGAAAAATTTGGAATAAAATAGAAAAAAAAAAGATTTAACAAAGTGCTTTTAAATTTAGTAATGGAAAAAATTTGTTTATAAAAAGCAAGTGTATGAAATGTAGGTGTTCAAAACTAATTTAATGACTAATTCCATTCGTTAAGTATTAAATTGTATTAGTAAATAGGCTTCAATTCAAACAATTCCAAGCCACTCTTTCAAAAAGTTGATAACAACATGATTTGAGTCAGTGACTTTCATATCATCATAATATGCCAGATTATATGTTAGACCAACAAGGTGGTACTGATGATACAGTAGCATTAGCCAACAACCTTAGCATTGACACAGCAGACTGTGCTGTGTGATAATCTAATAAAATTAATAGAAGCTTTAATTTTTTTTTTTTAAAAAAAAGGTCCACCTTAGCTTTCTCAATGACATTGGCAAACTGTCCCTCCCACTGAAGGACCTTGTCTGGTGTAACAAGCACATAACAATCTCCGGAATTGACAGATCTAGTATGGGGCTCCACAACACGGGTCTGGACTGTTCGACGACCTTTAGAGACAACATCAGAGTTAATGAAAATATTAGTTTTGTACAAATATTTTGCTGAAAATAAAAAACTCATACTTTCTCTAAAAAAAAAAAAAAAAATTATGAAAATTTGTCATAACTATTTGAAAATGAATTTATATATATTAACACCAATGAAAAAGTTAACTGATTAAATAGATAGTATTTAAATGTACAGGTGTCAACAGTAAATCTTTACTTTTAGTCTCAACTTAAATAATTGAAACAATATTATTCATTTCCTAAAAGGTGTTACAAATTTTGAACAGATTTAAAGGCACATTTTTTTTTTTTAAATACAATAAAATATGCGGTTACTAGTGTTTTGTGACCAATACTGACAGTTCTTATGCAATTATTGTTAGAAAAAAAACTTGGTAACAGTAATTTGCATTTATTTTGATCATGAGATTTGTATATATTATTTTAATGAATATTTTGTTTTTCCAAGGTTAGGAGGTTTTAGAGCCATTAATTGTAGGTTCAAAGGGGTTCAAGATGGGTAAATATTTTATCCAGAAATTCATTTAGTCAAGAGTGATTGTTTCAGGCTTACCCTTGATGTGAAACAGCATCAGATCTTTGTATGGCTCCAGAGCCACACCGTGAACTGAAGAGCCACTATCTGTTCTCCTCAGCTCCACCTGTTTGAAATTTTCTTTACTGGCCAGTCCTGCTAATGCAGCCTCAGCAAAGCCTGCATCTTTAGCCACTGGTTGGTAAAGTAACATATATTGTTAATTACTTTTGTTTAAAAAAAAGTTACAATGTTATTTTTTAATAAAAATATTGCTCTATATACTAACATTGTAACATTATGCCTATAGGATAGTATTTTTTAATTCTATTTCTTATCTAATTATTCAACAAATTTCTTTGATTTCACAGTTGACATTTTCGACTTCACATTACATTTTGTTTTTGTTCAATACATAAATGTATGTAACTTTAAATTATAACAAATTCCTTTAGCTCAAAAGAACTTGGAAGGAGGAATTGGCCAGATTTTAAAAAAAAAGAGACCTTCACATTGCATTATTTTACATTTTTTCTTTAAAATTTATTGGCAATGAGACACGAAACATGAAGTGATTTAAATAGACACATTGCAAAAAACAATAGGGAGCATTACAAAACAGGGGCCATAAACTGAACACACAGGGGAAGAGAAAGGCAGGAAGATCAATACAAACATGGAGAATATCAGTAGATCATGAGGCAGAGACGGCAATATAGACATGGGCTCAGCTGAGGGGAGTTGCCTAAGAGTCTGATGTGAATTGCTGTTATGGCAGTATGCTCCACTAGGAGTCATAAGGATTAAGTCGAGTAAGTCAAGTCAATTTAAAGGGAAACACTACATTCTACATAATTCTGACTACTTTTTAAGGATTCAAAAACAAATCATGTATAATTTAAAATGAAGAATAAATTTCAGCCTTGAACTTTATGATGAACACAAATGCATTATTTCCTACTTACATCCTTCTCTTTTGACCCGCCTCAGTTCTTTCTCCGCCACTCCTGATGTCACTTCCAAATATTCATTTAAAATTTCAACTTTCATGTACTTCAATGGGTTGAGAGAGGTGGGCCTCGCCTTTCTCTGAGGCTTGATCTTGTGTACAGCTGGAAGTCTAAACACAAAAAAAAAATTAAAAAACTCAAGTCAGTGCAGATAAAATTATTTGAATTTACAAAAATAATTTCCTTCCATGACTGAAAGAAAGTAAATTAATTTTTACCACTGCAGTAGCCTACAATTTAATTGGGGTATTTATATTAAGGCCAAATAAAAAATGATTGGCTGCTGATACTTTTTTTTGGAGAATACAGGAATTTTTAGCAATTCCAAAAAAATAAAAATTTTGGCCTCTATTACTATTTCAAACCACAGACTTTGCAGTTTCATCATACAGCTTATTGTTAATATTGAAAATTAATCTAAAAGATTTTTAAAATTCTGCTTCTTTCTCTAGAAGCACAACTAACATTTTCCAATTCAAATAGTTTGGAAGTTTTGTTAAAATCATTATTACTTAAAAGAGAAGAAAAAGATCACAGTAAGACCTCTTTAATCAAACAGTCAACAAACTGTAGCATCATTACACAAGAGAATAGAACAGTAGCGTTTTTTCATGTCTTCTTGTTAAACAGCATACAGCTTAACCTCGAATATCACTGGCCACCAAGATTGATTAAATACAACGTTATTCCACCACTTCCTAGAAGATTTGAGACCATACTAGAACAACTTTCTTGTAGATTCATTGCAAACATGTTTTACTGTGGCATGAAGCAGCCCCCTTAATGATATTACTTTTTTCAATAATGGAAAGCATAGCAAATGTTCAAATACTCAAAGTGAACGACAAAGATGAATGAGTAAATGATAACCAGTAACTTCCCCACTTTTCTCTAAACACCCACACAGTGGTATAAAAATGTAAAAATTCCTCATTAATATGTTCAGAACTTGCACAAATATTTGAAGTCTCATGAATGAGCCTGTATTTTAACAATCCAAAAAAAAAAACTTAGGATGAAAATAAATTACATGTTCTCAGCCTCTATAAAGATGTTGTCAAAATCATCTACAGTTAGCTCAACCCTGTCTGTGATGTCATCAATAGTTTTCACATTGAAGAATGTCTGCAACTCTTCACTCACATTTGGCACCTCCACTCTGACAGGTTCCTTTTTATCCTCACTTTCAGACTCCTGTTTGGTTGGCTGAATTTTAGCCAAAGGATCTGATTGCAACAAAATGGAAAAACAATTTATCTTTTTGACATCATAAGCAATAAAAAAATTATCTTGATTCAGTTAATTTGGTATTAATATAAATAGCAAAAGAATATCACTGGTGTCAACATTTACTAAAACAAGAAGAAAAAGTTGAATATTTAGATCTTTATAAGATGGGTGGTAGCTTTTTTTTGCACTGATGATAGAGCAATCTGATTTTGTGACTTGTCATTCAATATTTATGATGTACTATAAAAGTAGGTCAATAGTTTTATGGCTATTAGTAGACATTTATGTTGCTGTAGACACTACTATATTTCCCTTGTGTCAATCCAGCCCATTAAATGTTATAACTAGGCCGGGTGCCTGTCTTTCCCTATCCTCCCTCCGAAACTGAGACTGGTAGATTTAACTGAGACAGACCTAGTTAATTAATTTTGTAATGCTACATTAATTTCAAGCAAAATAGAATTCTTAATGAAATGCTTTGTTTATGAAAGATAAACATATGCAGTGAAAACAAACTGGCTTTTTTATTTTAAAAAAAAAAAGGTTTACATCCATGTGCAGTACGCATATTTAATTTTTTTTAAAAAGTGAACATAACTTAAGAGGTCTCTTGCAGACTTATCTTTCCTTGTTCACTGAACACTTTAATTAATTATATTCATAATTGTTTCACTCAAAGAAGTTCTAAAAGTAGTATACGAAATTGCACCTATTTGGAATATTTATGAAGGCCATGGCCACATCAGATTTCAATAGCACTTTTTCACAAATGCAAAGGAAAAATGTAGTTTTAGGCACTTAGACCTGTATTATTTTCTCAAATGCTGGTGACATGGAGTACAAACAAAACCATCAGCCTTACCATGGATTATGTCTTTCGGAAGTGGTATTTTTGCAATGAACTCTTTGGTAGGAGTGACAGGAGATGCCAGTGGAGAAATGCCATCCCCTAGAAATAATAAGTGCATAAAAGCATTTAAAAAAAAAAGATTGATGTCAATAGTAAACAAAACAAAAAATTAATTAATGTAAATTACTAAAGCATATGAATTGTGACTAATATGTTTTATCTGAGCAAATGATTGTATGAGCTTGTTATTCTCTTGTTAATACAATCTTATCTTCTTATCTTATATAATACAGACGTTACTTCAAAAAAGAAGATGATTACGTCCTATGCGTCATGCATTTAGTCATGCATATTAACCAATGACTTAAATTCTGCCAAGTCACTGGTTTTTCTGGCTAGCTCAGGCAACCCATTCCATGCTCTAATAGCACTAGGGAAGAAGGAGTATTTGTACAAATTTGTCCTAGCATATGGGACGAGGAATGTGCCTTTATTTTTGTGTCTTTCAGAGTATTTTATTAAATTTTGTTTTTGTATTTGAAGATTATGGTTCAGTGTTTATGTATAATTGCTACTTTACTTTTGAGTCTTCTGTCCTGAAGGCTTTCTAAATTTAGTGATTTTACTAATGGTGTTACCCTAGTCAAATGTGAATATTCATTTGTTATGAATCTCACTGCTCTATTTTGTGTTTGTTCCAGTTTCTTAATGTTTTCTTGAGTTGAGGGGTCCCACACGGTGGATGCATATTCTATTATTGGCCTAACCAAGGTTAAATAACATTTTAGTTTTATGTTCTTATTTTATTTATAGAAATTTCTTTTAATAAACCCTAATGCTTTGTTGGATTTTTTTTTATAGTTTCATCAATATGTGGATTCCATGACAGTTTTTCATTTATTATAACACCTAGGTATTTTGAGTTTTTAGTCTGTGTTACTGGTTTGCCATGAATAAGATAAGTGGAATTAATTTGTTTTAGTTTTTTTGTTACTCTTAACAACTGACATTTTTCTGGGTGGAAAGACATGCTCCAATTTGATTCCCATTTCTGTAATTCATCTAATTCTCTTTGTAAAATATCTGTGTCTTGTTTTGTTTTTATTGTTCTATATATTATGCAATCGTCTGCAAATAATCTGACTTTTGTTCCTGAAGTAATGCAATTTGGTAAATCATTTATGTAAATTAAAAATAGTAGTGGACCCAAGACTGTTCCTTAAGGTACACCTGAGTTTACTGTTATTGGTGTTGATTTAGAGCCATTTATTATTACAGTTTGTTCTCTCCCTATCAGAAAATCTTTAATCCACTGATGCAGTGGACCGTTAATGCCGAAATATTTTAATTTTTTAAGCAAACTATGGTGGTGAACTTTGTCAAAAGCCTTGGAAAAATCTAGTAAGATAGCATCTATTTGTTCACTATTATCTAAACCTTTTGAAAAATCATCAATTAGACCTATTAGTTGTGTTTCACATGATCTATATTTCCTAAAGCCATGTTGGTATGGGGTGAGGACATTATGTTTGTCTAAGTGGTTTATGATATTGCTACATATTATGTGTTCTAGTATTTTACATGTGATGCTGGTAAGTGATACTGGTCTGTAGTTTCCTGGATCAGATTTTTCTCCTTTTTTAAATAGGGGGGTGACATTAGCTTCTTTCCAGTCCTTTGGTACTCTGCCCTGGTTAAGCGATGCTTGAAAGAGTATTTTGAACACTGGGGCTAGCTCATTGCTTAGTTCTTTGAGTAATCTAGCTGGAATACCATCAGGTCCAGACGCTTTATTTGGTTTGGTGTTGGCTAATAGTTTTTTAATTCCATTTTCTTGTACTACTAAATCTTCTATGTTGTCTACTTGGTTCAAATTAAGAAATATGTCTTTGTCTCCTGGGGCTGAGAATGCTGATGCAAAGTATTTGTTTAGGATGTTTGCTTTAGTTTCATTATCATTATGTATTATGTTATGTTCATCTTTTAATGGCGATATGCCTGTTGTTTCTATTTTCTTAGACTTAATGTATGACCATAGGTTTTTGTTGTTATCTTTAGATATTACATTGTTTATGTATTCACTCTGCAGCTGTCTGCTTACTTTTTGGGTTAGGTGTTTAATTTTTATATACTTTTTGTAAACTCTTTCTGCCTTGGTTGCTTTAAATTTTCTATATAGGTTTTCCTTCTGTTTACAAAGCTTCTTTAGTCTATTATTAAACCAGCATTTATTTATTTTGTTTGATGTGTATTTAGTTGGTATATGATTTTCTATAATGCTTTTAAGATGGTTTTTAATGAAATTCCAGTGGTCATCGACTGGTTGGTTAATGTCTTTTTCTAATAAGAATGTTTGTTGAAAGTTTAATGCAGCTTGGTGTAGTTGTGTTAGGTTACATTTATTCCAGAGTAAGATTTTTCTTTTGGTTTTTGTATTGGCTACTGCTTTTATCTGACTGTGTATTTTTATGATCTCATGGTCTGATAGACCAGGGATAATATCATAATCAACTACTAATCCAGGTCTGTTGGTTAAGAAGAGATCTAATGTGTTGTTTAATCTAGTTGGCTTTTTAATGATTTGATCTAAACTTAGGTTGTGTAAAGTTTCTATGAAAAGCTCATTTATGTCCTTAAGGTTTTGGTGTTTATCTATGGTTAGTGTTTTCCAATTTATATCAGGTAGGTTGAAGTCACCCATAATCCAAAAAACTGCATTTTTATTTGTCTCTTTAAGTGTAGTAATCTGATTACATAGTTCCTGCATGTATTCTAAACTAGAATTTGGTGGTCTGTAAATGCTGCCTATTATAAGGGATGTTGAGGTGGTATTAATTTTACAAAATGTAGATTCTATGTTTTTTGAGTTAGGTAAGGTAATTTCTTCTGCTATAAGAGTGTTTTTTATTGCTAAAAGAACTCCTCCATGATTATCAGCCCTATCTTTTCTAAAAATTTCATAATTACTATTGAAAATTTCTGCATTATAAATTTCAGGATGTAGCCAAGTTTCTGTTCCTGCAATTATGTCTGGTTTCTCACATTCTAATAAAATTTCTAAGTCTGCTGTTTTGTTCCTAATGCTTTGAAAATTTATTACTAAGGTTTTAAGGTATTTTGGTATTACTTCTTTAGTAGGTTTGTTTAGTGAGGCTGTTGTATTAATTTTAGTAGATTTAGGTTTAACAGGAGTGGATCTGGCTAGTGGTTGGTGAGTTGGTTTTGGGATGGTGTTTAGGATGTTGAATGGGTTAGAAGTGTCCGCATCAAAGGAATCAAACAGTCCTGATGTAAACTGAGGTAACCCACACGGTACACAGTGCCATGATGCATCTTTGTTGCCTAAGGCATAATACACAGGTGTATTCATATGGAGACATGATGCATGGTACCATTCATCGCAGGTGTCACATTGAATGGCTTTCTGTTTCATGGTGCATACTTTTTTGCAGATGTTGCATCTATCTTTAGATCTAGGCCCTGGATTTGACTCTACATCTCCTGCTATTAATATTAACAGTGAAAGGTATTCATTTCTACGGTGTCTGATTGAGAACTTCCATTTGTGATGGGTAATCTTCTTTAATGTTATGGATGTGTATGTTAGGTTATTTTTTAAGTTGCATTGATCTAAAGTGTGATGATTGATTATGACTGTTGTTTTAAACTAAATGGAATCAAAGTGTCTATTATTACCTTCTTTCTTTGGTAAGTTTTTCAACTTGTTCACTAGAGGGCTATCTGTTACATTATCTGTAGGACAGAACAGCAACATTTCAGTTTGAAGTGAGTTTTACAGAGAACACATCAAAATATTTTTCTTCTTGTATAGTTAGAGATGTTAATTCTTAAAGTCACCTATTCAATTATAGGTACAAAGTAACAGTCACTAATACTAAGTTTCTTAGGATACTGAAAGTGCTAGCATTGTGTAACATGAGGATGAGAGTAAATTTAAATTTGTCTTTGAGATTTTTGCCTATAAGAAGCAATGTAGCTACAGATTATAGTCATAACAGACCATTTATGAGGACCGGTGGATGAATGGTAAAGTGCTTGGCTTTCAAAGCAAGGGCCACAGGTTTAAATCCTGATGAAGACTGGGATTTGTATTTTCAAAATCCTTAGCAGAGCACCTCTGAGTCCAGCCAGCTCTAATGGGTGGTTACCTGACATTAGTTGGGGAAAATTAAAGGTGGTTGGTTGTGGTGATGGCCACATGACAACCTCATTAATGGTTGGCTACAGAAACTGATGACTTTACATCAACTGCCCTATAGATCGCAAGGTCTGAAAGGGGAACTTTACTTGCTTTTAGACAATTCATATATGGTACTTTTAACCAAATATATTTAGCCTATATTTCAACCATTATCTATAAATTTTTTTGTCTTTTTGTTTTGCTCTTTTATTGTGTGTTAAAACCATTTTTCTATCAGAAGGTACAAAGAGTTGCTGTATGTAGGCTAAGAAAATTTAACACAACTAATTATTTAATATTAAATTTAAATGCAACCCACTTACTTGACAATTTGGCAGCTACAGTAAACTGCTTAGCATCACTTTCCTCTACCCTGTTTTGCCAGGTTTTTGATGAAACTTCAAGCTCATTGAGACGGTCAGCGATGCTTGTTGGACGAGGAGGACGAGGGCCAGACTGTTCCCTCAGCTTGACCACGCTGGGTGAAGCCAAAGGTATAATGTCATCTTTTTTCTCTACTCTCTTCTTCCACTCTTCATTGCCACTGGTCTTGAGCTGATTCAATCTGCCAAAAGAGGAACAATGCTTGACTGAAATATAGAATTCATGAGATTAAATTTTTTTAAAAAATGTTTTACACGTTTTGAAAGTTCCTTCCTTCAGAAGTGAAGATAATCTACTTCCTAGATCAAACCTCCGAAAGGGCAAGAGGGGAAGGCAGTGGGCAGGGTATGAACCTGGGAATATAAAGACGACCTAATGACAGTCCAACACGCATGACCAGGCAGCTAAAGTAGGTAATAGTAAAGTTCCACTTTCAGACCTTGAGATGGGGGCAGATGATGTAAAGGTCATCTGTTTCTATGGCCAACAGTTAATGAGTGTGTCATGTGGCCAGCACCAGGACCAACCACCTTTACTTTTCCCCAACTAATGTCAGGTACCCAATAGAGCTGAATGGACTCAAAGGCGCCCAGAAGATCCCCAAAGTAAAAAATCTCAGTCTTCACCAGGATTTGAACTCAGGAAACCCGGTTTAGAAGCAAAGCGTTTTACCACTCTGTCACCACACCTCCTGGCCAGGCAGCTATCATACACTTTATCCACAACTATCTCATTTCTAGCCTTTTAAAATATCAACTAATGTTTGGCGATATCTGAAGATATCTGAAGGAACGTACAAAAAATATAGAACAGAAATAATATGAAGAGTTCTTGAGAGATTAATACATAGCAGCAGAATCCAACCTTGGCATGAGCCAGCTCAGCAACAGGGCAAAGCATCGACAGGATCAGATGCCTACAGTGGTTTAGTTTCTACCAGCAGTTTGGTGCTACAAGTCAATGACCATCAACAACTGTGTGATATGGCTACACCAAGTTGCCACAAATAATACTAATAAGTAATGAAATGACATGATAGCAAGTACCTTTCACTGATGGACCCACCAGGGGTCTTGACTAGATTGGACACTGGCGCTGCTGCCTCTGCTTCTCTCATCTCTCCAGTAGTGATTGGCTGGGTTTTATTTCTACCCTCATACTTGTATTTCCTTCTTGTCTGCTCGGTAGTTGTGGCAGAGGTGTCAGGTAGTTCTGGTGGCTGAGTTTTATATCTTTAAGTAAAAAAAACAAAAAAAAACCAATGAGATTCAGGTGTGGAAACCACAAAAGGGATATGAAAAAGTGGACCTTACAAAGTGGACTACACAAAATGAACATCATAACAAGGCCATTACAAAACTGGCATCATAAAGTGGGCATCATAAAATGGGCATCATAAAATGGCCATTACAAAGTGGGCATCATAAAATGGCCATTACAAAGTGGGCATCCTAAAGTGGACATCATAAAATGGGCATCATAAAATGGGCATCATAAAATGGCCATTACAAAGTGGGCATCATAAAATGGCCATTACAAAGTGGACATCATAAAATGGGCATTTTAAAGTAAACAACACAAAGTGGGCATCACACAGTAGACAACATTGCACAAAGTGAACATCTTATGGTGGGCTTCATAAAAAGGACATTACAAAAGTGGGAATCATAAAGTGGACAACACAGAGTGGGCATCGCAAAGCAATAGATAAAGATTAAAGAAAAATTTGATCATGTGGCCAACGACCAACCGCCTTAACTTTTCCCCAACTAATGTCAGGTACCCATTACAGCTGGGTGGACTCAAGACGCGCCCATAGATCCCGAAATAAAAAAATCCCAGTCTCACCAGGTTTCAAACCCGTGACCCCTGGCTAGGAAGCCAAGTGCTTTACCGCTCAGCCAGCTGTGAAGATACCCAAATTGTTATGATGATATAGCAACCATCTTGATGTCACACTGATGCCCAGGACACGGTGGTGGTATTGTTACCACCTTACAATGAAGCCATGCTGCTTCTCTGATGCCAGGATGGTATGTTATTACGAGACTAAAACAGCCAGGTCTATATATTCCATGATGGTATGATGTTGAAAGGATGAAGATAAACACTATAAAGAATCTACATTAAGGTTGTGTAGCTATTAAAGGACCAGACCCACCCATAGTACAAGAACATTGACAGCTTCTAGTAGAACGAGGCTAATCCAAAATGACGTCATTTCTTTGTGTGCATGTGTGTGTCAAGGCGTGCATTTGTACCTTGTATAAATTAAGCAGTTTTAAATTAAAAAACAAAGAAAAGGCTGAACAAAGACATGACTGTGTAGCGTCACTATCAACAGAAATGAACTTAAAAGTGCGTGTTTTTTTTTTATTCATTCGATTCGTGTCACTTTGTATTAACAATTCTTTGCCTCTGACATTATTGTTAGTGTTTTTTTTTAAATCTGACACCACTGCATGTGTTTAGCCAAACAGTGCGCCCCTACAGTGTCAACGCCGCACCAGTTATTATGTTATGCACAGACTCGGACATAGTTAAACACAAATGTCATTTCGCACGCACATGTTTTCTCTATCTCAGCGGCAAAACATTTACCTTTTTTTTTCTTAAATGGACATTTACATCTAGATCTAGAAGGTCTTTCACAAAATTATCGTAACGAATGGAATATATATGAGTATGTAGCCAGTGGCGTAGCTAGGAATTTACCATCATTTGAAGGTCCGGGGGCTTGACCTCTTTGGGGGGGCCTGCATTTTGCGTAATATTAAATGTTAAAAAAAAATTTAAACTCTCATTTGGGGGCCTTCCTCAAGTGGCGGCCCGGGGGATTTTTAAATTCTCCCCCACCCCCCACCCTAGCTACGCCACTGTGTGTAGCTCTTAACCAGGGGACGAACTACCTGGTAGTGGCGAAACGAGGTTGCTAGATCTGTCACCCCAATTTCCCAATAGTGAGCGTAATCCATATTTACATAAGGACAGTCACGAGCAAGCAAATACAAAACTTACATATGAAGTAAACGAAATGTTGCGACAGAAATAAATAATATTGTATGGAGTGTTTTGAGTACCCATTAGGCGCCCCTTACTTACGCTACGGCGCCCGGGGTGGGTGGGGCGGCGGCATCTTTCAGCCCACCTCTCGGTATGCCACTGTAGCCGGAGTAGGGGTGGGAGCTTCCCTTTACCACGAGGTATCGAATCGAATTTTGGGAACTGTAATTTTATTAAAGTAGCCTATTATTTTATAATTAAGTAACAGTTGGTTCCCGCGACCTCCATTCCAAACCTCCACAATTTTTAGGTAACGTGTAAGCTAATGGAGGTCCTAAAGAGGAGTGAACTGTGTATATGCGTACCCGTTACCTTAATTCTGTGAACAGCAAACACAAGAATTTTCGAAATCCAATGCATAAATTAATGTGACGGCACCTCAAACCTAGCTTCAAATAGTTCAGCCCGCTAGCATTACTCTTGATTTTACACTTAGTGGTTCTTCAGTCTCACATTTGAGAATCATTTGTTTCAAAGGGGGAAAAAAAACCGTTGAGCCTGGGCTATTATGAGAACCAGGAAATGACGTCATTAATCTGATCCTCGGCGGAGATAAGGGTACACATTGACATGACATTGTGCAGTTTACTTTTATTAGAGGGTGACTCGTTGTGCGACACAAATACACGGACAACGTTTCAAGGTCCTACATAGGACAGTGATTACCAATATAAGTGAAAGGTTTGAAACTTGTAAGCATGACGCCAGACAATAGACGAGCGTGCGCGCGTGTGAGGGTGACATTGTTCAAGTGACACTGATACACATTACTACAAAACTTATACCAACTCACTCTGTCTGTCTGTCTGGTACAAATTTTAAACACCTTATCTCTCCCATTTTCTATTCTCGGATCAAGTTGATACTTAGCACAATTATTCATTGTACCTATAAAAAAATGTAATCAATAAAAAAAACAGCAACAATTAGTTACTTTAATAGTGGTAATCCAGTTTCGTATGTTAATTATCAAAAGGAAAAAACTTTTACAGTATTGAGAGGTTGTAATTGTGGAGTTGTTTTTTAATTTTGCTTGTTCTTGTTTTAAATTAATACCTTGGACTACGTCTTATAAAACAAATATTCACATTCAACTTAAGAAACACTAAATTCTGAGACACTTCAGGGCAGAAGACTAAGAAATAAAGTGGTAACTATATGTGAAAACACTGAACCATAAATAAAACATAACAACACAACCTAATAGAATAATACGAAAGACACAAAGATAAAGGCACATTTCTTATTCCACATGCTAAGACAAATTCGTACAAGTGCTCCTTCTTCACAACTGCTATTAGCGCAAAGGAAAAAAACAAATGACTTGCTAGAATGTAACATGTACGTCCAGGTTAACACAAGAATAGATAGTACGTAGGTCTAATAATCTCATGATCATTATAATCTTATTTTTTTTTAAAGGTACATCTGTAAAGAAATAAGATACGAGTCAAGAAAGATAAGAGAGGAAAGGATATGCGTCCGATATAAGAGAAGGAGAAAACAAAAGTAAGATAAACAGAGGGAATGTTAGAGGTTAACCCAAAGATTAAGGGCTACATTGACGTATTTGAGATTAGCGAGAAAGATTAAGGGCTACATTCACGCATTTGAGATTAGCGAGAAAGATTAAGGGCTACATTGACGTATTTGAGATTAGCGAGAAAGATTAAGGGCTACATTTACGTATTTGAGATTAGCAAGAAAGATTAAGGGCTACATTTACGTATTTGAGATTAGCGAGAAAGATTAAGGGCTACATTCACGCATTTGAGATTAGCGAGAAAGATCAAGGGCTACATTTACGCATTTGAGATTAGCGAGAAAGATTAAGGGCTACATTTACGTATTTGAGATTGCCTACATGATATACAAGAGACATATTTTATACAAGAAGCGCATTACATACAAGAAATACATTATCCCCAGCTTGTGTTCCCAAATATTCATAGAGCTATCGATTGTCCTTACCGCCACCAGGCCATGTCCAGGATAACGTGACACTGACTACTAATAACCCAACATTAAGTCCCTCTTAAGTTTAGTCCTCAAACCTTATCCATAACAAGTTTTTTTTTTTGGATAATCTCTTAAGTATTGCCCGGAAGGATTTTGCCCCCCCCCCTTTTTTTTTCTTCTTTCCTCCAAATACCGCCCCCCCCCCCCTTTTTTTTTTTTCTTCTTCCGAATTTCCCTTTCTTAACACCAACTGATCATTTCCTTCTTAGTCCAAATAATAATAATAATAATAATAATAAAAAAAAAGGCTTAGAAAACCGTTTAAAGGCTTTTTTAAAAAAAAATGTATATGGTGATTTTATAGCGTCTTCATTTTAAGTGAACCACTTTGGTCTCGGGGTCTAATGACACAGCCATATTAACAAGATGTGGGAACTATTTTATTCAGCGTAGTAATACATTCGTGTCACACTTTTACTTTACATCGTTTCCAAATTAGCCCCCGTCTGGTGTGTGTGTGTGTGGGGGGGGTGCAATCCAGGGAGGGGGTGTACATTTATTTACATAAAAATAATGGTAGTCCTAGTGAGAACCGGGGAGGGGGTGGGGGTATCAGGGAAAGTCTTTAAAGAGCAGAGGGGATTCTACAGATAGGTTTTGAACGTGGATCACCCGCATCTATTATCTGGCGTTACTATTTAAGTATGCCTCAACCATAATCTTCCGGGGAACAGTGAATAATATCACTTAGTAGCAAGCACAATCCCTCGCAGATACAACAGAAAGTCAACAGTTAATATATTGGTCCTAGAGACTCGATAAGTTGAGAGCCCTTGCTGAGGGCATAACAAACAATGCAAGCTTTCAACAAATTATAACAAAGACCTGTGCTTTTACAGACCTACGAGATATTGAAGCTACACTTGAGGCCATACTATATTTAATAAAGAAAGAGAGAGAGAAATGAGAGAAGAGACAGACAGGGGAAAAAGAAAAAGAGAAAAGAGAGGGGGGGAGAGGGAGAAAGAAATACTAAAGCAAGACAAAATTAGCTATATCTAGATTTATGTTGAGTTTACATTTATTGACTACTAACAAATATTAACGTAGTAGAGAGAGAGAGAGAGAGAGAGAGAGAGAGACAGAGACAAAGAGAGAGAGAGAGAAGAATTAAAATGAGAAAAGAGGGGAAAACAAAGCAAGATTAATACAATTGTTGTCTCTAATTCTATATAAACAATAGACAATATTTTAATACACAAGATCAAAATAAAAATATATCGTAGATATTAGAGCTAGATCTAAGTTTAACGAGCTAAGATCTAAACCACTGGCACTCTGTGTAGGCCTAGATCTACATTTGTAAGACAGAAATAAATAAATCAAGCGTTTTACCTTCAAAACTTGTTATTTTTAGACTTCAATGTTCAATCGATTTACTACAGCCGCGCGTTTGTTGTCAGATTTATTTGTCCGGCACGCGAAGCATAAAACAATACGATATGTGCTGTGTGTGTGTGTGTCGCGCAGTGTGCATGTGTTGCTCGCTCAAGTCGTGAGTGGACAATCAACGCGCGCCGGCGAAGAATACTTTGACCTAATTAAAACTCGTGCACACACCGCTAGAAATGACACAAATATGGCCGTGGCAACTTCTATAAGCTTGGAAAGTTGAATTAGTTTATTGCTATGTTTTATAAACCAGCTTTTTTTCCCCTCGAGGGGGGGGGGAGGGGTATAGCGAATACAGGAGAGATGGTTATCTGATAAAACAAGAATTCTTAAATGGAGGCTTTTGTTGCCATTTACAATAAGATTAACCATCCCACCACCAGGAGAAGCAGAGAGAAAGAGAGGGAGAGAGAGAGAGAGAAGCGAAAAGAGAAGGGGGAGAAAGAGAGGACGAAGGTGGGGAATAAAAAGATTGAGAGAGTTAAATCCAAAGCTGTCATTGATACTGCTATTGTCACTACCTACGGATTTGACTGGGAGAAGAAAGAACAGTGTTTGAACATAAGCATTTCATCCATTTCACTGGATCTAGAAATTCAAGATACATGTTTCAATAGTATAGTCCTGGGATACAATCGTACTTTTTTTTTCTTCTTAAAACCAGTAAACATCAAACGTTGAACAGACTTGTTAGTTTTTAATGCTTTGAAAATAACACACAACAAGAGATTCAAGAGGTGAAACAAGGCCCATAACTCTGCTTTAAGCAAGTCACGAGCTGTCTTTAGAGGGAGTTAAGCACAGAGGGTTTACCGCCTAAAAACACACGCGGACTATCAAACAAAATGAAAGGGTATTTTGTTGTTTTATGAATTCAGCTTTGATTCTATTGGTCGGGTAGTTTTATTGGGCCCAACAATAAAAAATTAATGAGTGATTTCACTGTCTCTTTAAATGATACAACAGAGGGCATACGAAGAAGCACTGCCTTGAGTAATTTGCTCAATGAGGTTGTTCCGTACTTCTTCCATGTCACGTAGTAGTGTTGTTTACATTAATGGCTTCGTTGATTTCATTGTAACTTGAATATGAAAATAGGTTAGACCAAGACAAATTTTAGGATTAAAAAGTAGGTTACAATAATTCAGTGATCTATTATTTATAGATGCAAAAGATCTAGGCCAGTACTAGATCTAGATCTACATCTTATCATAGGAAGACATTGCCATTGTTGTAATGTTTAAGATAATAATCACGTGACTTTTTTTAAAGTAGGTCAGAGATTCGGAACTACCTCGATCCCTGCTTACTTCTATTGATGGAAAATGCATGCTTAAATTTAAAAGCAAACTATATGTTTAGAGGCAAATGTATGTTTAGATGTAGGAACAAAAGTTAACATTTATAGGCAGACGCATGTTGAATTCAAAGGAGCCCGAACAGACCAAAAGTTTAGAAAGTTGGCCAGCTCGTTAAACTTAAGCTTGCCTTTTATCTTTCTCAGGAAGACAATTTCATAATAACACAACGTCCAAGCGATCAAATTCTTTAACAAGAATCTTCGTGCGTAATTTTTTTTCAAAAACGTGAGTTTCAAAATAATAAGTTGAAAAGTGGTCGAAAAAAAAGACACGCAACAAATGACATTATATATACATATTTTGTCTCAAAATGATGAGATTTCTCGCGTGCAAGGTGGCAGAGACTTTATGCAGTCAGGGCGTGGGAGCATGTACATAACATATAAGATGCCTGAAAATGCCTGAAAAAAAAAGAAGACCAAACTATTTATGTAATTAATCAAAATCCCACCACCAGCCTTTTCCCGCCACGTTTCACGTTCTCTAGGAACTCCACTTCTGGAAACCACTGCACGTGCATGACCGAGTCGAGAGAGAATTTCTTTGATTAGCACACGCACAAACGTGATGCGGACATTTGGAGTGGCCGGTGCTAGATTGAACATGAAACTAACCAAAGCAAAACTGAGTTTTTTGTTTTTTTTTGGGGGGGGGGGGGGGCGACCAATCTTATATCTTTGTATACCGACTGTTCAATAATTCCTTACGCTGAGAAATGTAACCATTCAGTATTTGATTGCTCCGAAAAACAATTTTTTTTACAGATGAGAATCCTTTACAGAAGAGAATGCTTTACAGAAGAGAATGCTTTACAGAAAAGAATGCTTTACAGAAGAGAATGCTTTACAGAAGAGAATGCTTTACAGAAAAGAATGCTTTACAGAAGAGAATGCTTTACAGAAGAGAATGCTTTACAGAAAAGAATGCTTTACAGAAAAGAATGCTTTACAGAAGAGAATGCTTTACAGAAAAGAATGCTTTACAGAAGAGAATGCTTTACAGAAGAGAATGCTTTACAGAAGAGAATGCTTTACAGAAAAGAATGCTTTACAGAAAAGAATGCTTTACAGAAAAGAATGCTTTACAGAAAAGAATGCTTTACAGAAGAGAATGCTTTACAGAAGAGAATGCTTTACAGAAAAGAATGCTTTACAGAAAAGAATGCTTTACAGAAGAGAATGCTTTACAGAAAAGAATGCTTTACAGAAAAGAATGCTTTACAGAAGAGAATGCTTTACAGAAAAGAATGCTTTACAGAAGAGAATGCTTTACAGAAAAGAATGCTTTACAGAAAAGAATGCTTTACAGAAAAGAATGCTTTACAGAAAAGAATGCTTTACAGAAGAGAATGGTCTGCAAAACAGAATGATCAATAGCACGATCTAATATTAATATGTGAACATTTTTTTGATTTTTTCACAAATTGATGTACCCCAAATTAAATATGCGTACTTTTCTCTCAATAAAATCCCAAGAAAAACACAACAGACACGTCAAAACCTTTCAAGGCTCTTTTTAGAGCAAAAATGAAAAAAAATAAAATTTCCCCAAATCTAGAATGAAAACATAAAATATGGCGTTCGAAATAAATTTCAAATCAATTTCTCTCTTTTGTTGAAATACACATTGTCATTCCATCACTTTTGGAAATGACTGATACACGAACATGCTTTGAACAAAAAGCTAATCAATCAAATATTGCCCATGATAGCCTACCTTTGACCCTTACTTCTTAAAGCTAGTTTGGGCTCTGTGATAAATCAGATGACAGTTACTACCCAATTAACCCAGCAGACGGTAGAAAAGATGGAAGAGGTGGGGAGGAGATGGACGGCGGAGGAGCTGCCGTCTGATTGGCTAAATTATAGGCCAATCGATAGGCTTTGTGTTCAATAAAGTAGCTACAGGACTGGATGTTGGCCTTTTTATCTGACATATGTCCTACTGCAAGATTCAAAGAGAGGTGGGGCGGGGGTGGGGGAAACGACAGGTTCAAAGTTCAAATGAATGTCATCTTCATAAGGAGAACAACAAATGTTTCATAACCGCAAATAACGTGCTGTCTGTATTGAAACAAGCAAACAGAACTTTGAGACTTTTAAAACAAACAAACAGAACTTCCAGACATTTAAAACAAGCAAACAGAACTTCCAGACATTTAAAACAAGCAAACAGAACTCCGAGACATTAAAACACGCAAACAGAACTTCGAGACAGTAAAACAAATAAAATAAACTTTTTAAAACAAAGTTTATCTAAGGAGAAGAATCGCAAAATCACTGTCATGTCTCTTAATACTGCAAGTTTAAACTCAATTTTTCTATATAAAACAAAATTGATTAACTACCACTAGTTGATTAACCAATTCGTTTGTTTTTTCGATCAATTCACGTATTGTTATTGACTTGAAATGAATACTTGTGGTGTCAAGTTTCAACTTGACCCAAGAATGGGAAGTGGGAGATAAAACGTGTCCACCATTTGTACCAGGCTGACGGATGGAGTAAGTTAATAAAAAACTTATTTTTAAAAGCAGTTGCTCCTACACTTGTAAGCAAACACTGTGCGGAACAGCTGTCACGTCGTTTTCATATCTTTCATTAGACATGCGAGTCGAGTGTAGAACTGGGCCTAACATTTAAAAGAGTCCAGAAAAAAATTATACTGGTCCCAAGAACAATACTGATTTCGGGGAAAACTACAATTGATACTAATGATATATATACACGAGTGGGGCTTAACCTTTCCGGCATTGGGGCCAAGATAAATGTCCCAAACATGTGTTATTGGCTCCATCACCTCAACATATCATTGAGACCAATGGAGCACACCCTCTGCGGCTTCAAGATACACAGTAGTAGAGGTTTCGAAAGGCTTAATATCATGTCAGCACGGGCTGGATATGGTCCGAGGGACATAGTTTAGGCACCGCTGAACTGCACCGCATCACACTCGGAAGATTTTATTATAAGGAAATCGTCAGAAAACGAAACAAAAGATAATTTGACGACTATGGAAGGAAGTGTTGAGCAATTCGGTACATCCACTAATTTTGCATACAGATAAAGAGCACCCAGGATTCAATGCTGCTCTTGCCAGAAAACTTTAATCTTATCTTCTTATAAAATACAGACGCTGCTTAAAAGAAAAGATGATGATTACGTCCTACGCGTGTCGCGAGGTCAATCTAGCCACTTTAATTCATGACTTGAACTCTGCTAAGTCGTTAGTTTTCCTGGCTGATTTAATCAACCCATTCCATGCTCTAATAGCACACTCGAAGAAGGAGTATTTGTACAAATTTGTCCCAGCGTATGGAAGCATATGAGCTACTTTTGTAGTCCTCATCATCTTGCTCTATATACTAAATGTTCTATTGGGTTTTCATGTCTGTATTAAGGCCAATTAAGTGCCATGGTGGTTGAGTGGTAAAGCGCTTGACTTCCAAACCCAGGGGGTCTCGGGTTCGAATCTTGGTGAAAAGTGGAGAACGCTCCCGAGTCTACCCGACTCTAATGGATGCCTGATGTTGGTAAAGTCAAGGTGATTGATCGTTGTCCTGGCCAAGAGACATCCTCGTTAACCGTCGGCCATAGAAGTAGATGAGCTTTACATCGCAATATCTGAAAGTGGGTACCCCTAGTCTACATCGCTTAACTGTTAGGCGCGAAATTCGACCTGAGACATTAACTAGAGGCTAAAAAGGGGGGTATACATTTTACAGTATGTAGAGACGAGAATCAGTTATCAGATCATGCGTGGTGCCCCAATTATCCAAAAGACTATCATAATCCTCAGGGGTAGCAAAGACTTTTCTGCAAGCAACACTGACAGGAGAGGGAAAAAAAGAAGAAACAGACAAAGCGATGGGAAGACAACATCAAAGAGTCGACGGGTGGGAGGACAACATCAAAGAGTCGACGGGTGGGAGGACAACATCAAAGAGTCGACGGGTGGGAGGACAACATCAAAGAGTCGACGGGTGGGAAGACAACATCAAAGAGTCGACGGGTGGGAGGACAACATCAAAGAGTCGACGGGTGGGAGGACAACATCAAAGAGTCGACGGGTGGGAGGACAACATCAAAGAGTCGACGGGTGGGAGGACAACATCAAAGAGTCGACGGGTGGGAGGACAACATCAAAGAGTCGACGGGTGGGAGGACAACATCAAAGAGTCGACGGGTGGGAGGACAACATCAAAGAGTCGACGGGTGGGAGGACAACATCAAAGAGTCGACGGGTGGGAGGACAACATCAAAGAGTCGACGGGTGGGAGGACAACATCAAAGAGTCGACGGGTGGGAGGACAACATCAAAGAGTCGACGGGTGGGAGGACAACATCAAAGAGTCGACGGGTGGGAGGACAACATCAAAGAGTCGACGGGTGGGAGGACAACATCAAAGAGTCGACGGGTGGGAGGACAACATCAAAGAGTCGACGGGTGGGAGGACAACATCAAAGAGTCGACGGGTGGGAGGACAACATCAAAGAGTCGACGGGTGGGAGGACAACATCAAAGAGTCGACGGGTGGGAGGACAACATCAAAGAGTCGACGGGTGGGAGGACAACATCAAAGAGTCGACGGGTGGGAAGACAACATCAAAGAGTCGACGGGTGGGAGGACAACATCAAAGAGTCGACGGGTGGGAGGACAACATCAAAGAGTCGACGGGTGGGAGGACAACATCAAAGAGTCGACGGGTGGGAGGACAACATCAAAGAGTCGACGGGTGGGAGGACAACATCAAAGAGTCGACGGGTGGGAGGACAACATCAAAGAGTCGACGGGTGGGAGGACAACATCAAAGAGTCGACAGGTGGGAGGACAACATCAAAGAGTGGACGGGTGGGAAGACAACATCAAAGAGTCGACGGGTGGGAGGACAACATCAAAGAGTCGACGGGTGGGAGGACAACATGAAAGAGTCGACGGGTGGGAGGACAACATCAAAGAGTCGACGGGTGGGAGGACAACATCAAAGAGTCGACGGGTGGGAAGACAACATCAAAGAGTCGACGGGTGGGAGGACAACATCAAAGAGTCGACGGGTGGGAAGACAACATCAAAGAGTCGACGGGTGGGAGGACAACATCAAAGAGTCGACGGGTGGGAAGACAACATCAAAGAGTCGACGGGTGGGAAGACAACATCAAAGAGTCGACGGGTGGGAGGACAACATCAAAGAGTCGACGGGACAATCATTGAAAAAAATTTTAGTCAAGGCGAAAGACAGAGAGGAATGGAGAGAGGCAGTTGACAGATCATGCGTGGTGCGCCAAAGGTCCAAGAACCTAATGAACATGTGAAGGTGGTATTATTATAAATTATAAAACCGGACACACAAAGAAATTTTAAAGTAAGTTTTTAAAAATTTAACTAAAACTTAAGTGTCAAAAGTAAAGTAAGACACACACGCAACGTGCCACGATCTACCTAGGTGTACAGAAGAAAATGGCTTGCATATTTCTGTGAAGAAGACATTCATCTCGCGTGGTGGAATTAAAGTTTTGAACTAAACAGACGTGTAAGGCTGTCAGCTTAATAAAAGTGTTTTTTTAATGAGCACATCTATTGCAAGGTTCAAGATGCCATGAAAACCAAAAGCGACAAACAGTATACTAGTTGATTTGTACCCGGCATCACAATGGTCAGAAAACAGAACAATTTGAACAATGGTTAAATGACAAATTAATTAATAAAGCATAAACATTTTAAAAAAAAATCGTCATTTAACAAAACATTTTACACCTTTTCTTAGATACCCATATAATAAACTTCTATTTCTTATGTGTCCCATCAACACCTTGCTAATCTAGTCATTCAATACCAAAAAAAAAGTTAGTTACATATTTATAGTTTCTTTCCCTATGAATGAGCATTTCTTATATTTTTTAAATGTGAACATTGTTACAGTGTTATTACAAGTGTAACATAATTACACGTAGGATATAGTTTTATATAATAATGATAAATGTTAAAGACGGTCCTTTACAACGGATCAATGCCTACAATGAGGCGCCACATGTACTTATGTCGATGCTAATAAAAGTTAAACCCACTTCTAGGGTACTGCCCTAGTCAGTCCTTTACTTGTTTTGGCGACAAAAGAGGGATTAACATCCATTCATATGTCATCAAGACACCATAGGACTGGACATTGACCAAGGCCAGTGGCTAAATAACATTTTGAACTCTAGCCAGCGTTTCTCATTCAACTTGACCACCTTGACCAAGTCAGCAGACAAACATGGTTTGAATTTTTTTCGTCCATGTGTTTAGTTACCTGGCGTCCCCCCCCCCCGGTTGTATTTGCGTTATCGATAACAAGTAATGCTAGGTGAATTCAGACAATTTTCGATACAGTTATCCTATCTTGTATCAAAATTGTGAGTCCTACTCGAGTTGTATTGGAGATTTTCACAACAGAAGCTACAGTAACCTGGTATTTGTTTAAACTCTGATTTTTAAGATCTCTTTTATTTTCTTTTAACAGAGAGATAGAAAAGGGAAGAGAAAACGATATAAAGTAATGTGGAGGCGATAATATGGAACCTTAAGAAAAACCGCAAGAATAGGAAGAGATGTGGGAACTGGATATATTTGGAACTAAATAGACAAAATAAATCATTGTCAATGAAGCCATAATGAAAGATCAATTTTGCCAATTAATAACAAACAAAAACAAAAACAAAAACATTCCTCGCTTATGAAGCTAATGACATTTCGTGACTGCAATTATTTCGCTCTTAATATCTAATAATTGAACATTTTTTTCCCCGACCCAATTCCACCTCCCCACGAAGCAAAATCCCTTAACGAATAAATAAATCTACTCAGGCCTAAAGATGCAGACTTTGAATACGGTGTGCAAAATGTTCCTGAATGTCTGCTTATTAACTCTTTAATGAAGACAAACGGGAATATCCGCTGACCTAGGTATGTTCAAGAGAACGATTGTCTACACAAAATTTTATGTTCACAAGATAATATTTCGAAAATTTTAAAACCATAAAAGAATTTTAACAATGTGGCCAAACAACGAGTATTTTATTTTTCATAAAGAGATATGTAAACTGTCAAAATTTTAGGAACATCGTTTTAGAGCCAGTTTCGAGAACCGTGTCCAGGTTTTTCCAGAATACAATATTTCCAATGAATAATGTGCAAGCTGGAAAGAAGAATTCTAAAAAAAAAAACAAAAAAAAAACCTCTAAATTTAAGATTTTATTCTACAGTGCTGAAAAGTGCTTACAAATTATTGCTTGGCTTATTAAAACAATTCTCTCATCAATACTTCCGTATTCAATACACCGGATATGCAGTCTTATTCGTTTTTGAAGTGTCTTCAATTATTTATTAACAGGCTTTAATGAAAAGTCATAATTACAGCAAGTAGGATTTCGGGCATGTCAGATCCAGGGGACACAACTATGTTAAGCACTTATAAGAGAATGTCAGTGAAATTAATTACTCTCTATAAATATGTTTCACAATCCACAATGTTTCTTAGTTATAGTAATTGAGAAGGCATGATTACTATGTAGACAAGTACAGAGCATGCGTTGATCAAGCAAAGCTTGGCGCGTGTAGCTGCAAATGACCGCGCGCGCGCAGTGGTTCTCATTACAAGAGTTGCAGTGATGAGCACTTACCTGAGGTACTTTATTAGACTTTGAGAGTCCCAGCTGTGAACTTGTATGCGGCGTTCTTTTCTGTCCTTTCGCTCAGAGGCGTAACCCTCCTCCAGCCAACGGCGTCTCAGTATGACGGAGGCCCCCACAAGAGGGCTGATTGGGCGAACTGTTCGTTGACTGGATTTGTCTTCGGTTCGCCAGCTCTCGCCTGATGGTGGACTAGAACCGGCTGTCGGGCCATCATTCTCCCATGACCCATAGTCGGGGCGATGACGGGGGCGTATACTGGCTCCGGGGAGTTCATCATCGTCCTTTACTCGTGGTTCCATGATAAGGTCTGATCGTGGAGGAATTGAGCCTGGACATTCGGCGGCACTTCTGTTTTCGGAGAGTGGACACGAGCTGTGATCGGGGTCCGTCGTAGAGTCGCCTGCTCCATACGTCATTTCCGAGGCGCCATGCATGGCGGGAACATCTGCGTTGTTGTGTAAGCTTCTATTGTCGACATGGTAACAGTTCCGGTCAAAATCAGCCAATCCTTCAGAAGCAGACGACATAGTCTATTCGAAATTCGCATCTCACTTGCACATTGGGATTCACTTCTCAAAATAGTATCTCAAACATTTCATTGCGGGCAGATACCACAAGGCTATGTTTAAACTTTCCAGTCAGAGAAGGACCACACTAAAGGGATTTAAAAAGTATTTCACAAATCTACTTCCAAATACAAAGATAAAATTAGCAAAGAAAATAAAAGGAAAACAATGGTGGGGTGGGGTGGAAATGTTTCTTTAAATATTAGAGAAAGAGCGAAAATAGCATATTTTGCTCCAGTCCAAATGTCTAGTGTGTCAAAGCCTCAGTCCAAGTGTCCAGTGTGTCGGATCGAGACCAATCTTTATAGCAGGCCTGAACACAGACTTATGACGAGGAAACCTGTGGTCAGTTGAGACTAATAGCTCGTTGCTACGTCAGAGATCTGACGTCACGTAATGGGACGTGGAAACAAGCTAATGGTTGTCACGTCAGAGGTCTGTGCTCAGGCCTACTATAACGATCGGCCTCGGTTGAATACTCAGTCTAAGTGCATCAAATCCTCTGTCCAAGTGTCCAGTGTGTCAGTCGTGCCCCCATTCTGAGCTCAGTGTAAAAATATATGACTGACATATTTTCAACTGTTTCTTGTTTCAGAGGACAGCTTAGCGAGGACGCAGGGAGCGTATGTCATTCCTTGTGTGTGCTGCTCTATACCATAACATTAATTTCCTCATTAGCGCGACCACACACTGACGCACTTAACACAATAGCGAGTCGTCGTTAGATGCTACACGCCGTAATGAATCGGAGTGTTTTGGTTTGGGTGTTTTGTCCGCTTTTATTGGCGGGCTTGGATAGAAGACGCGTTTTAATGATCTAATAGTGGTGTACAGAGAAATACCATGTTTTGTTTTGTTTAACTGGAGGAGGGCGATTAAAGTGTTGTTTTGACAAAAGGACATTTTATTACATCTTAAATAACCCAAACGTGAGACTCGTTAAGATATCTTTACTTTTGATCAAACGCAATATTTCTTTTTAATGCACATTATCAGTAATGTAAATCCGAACAGGTCAGGGGGATTATGGGATTACGCCCCCCCCCTCCAACACACACACACACACCTCCTGCTTGAGTCACTGCCCGGGATTTCTCCCAACACCACGAGTTTTTATGTTCAATATGACCCTACTACCACACCAGCCCAACATACAACCGAAGAAAACAGTACACTATTTTTCCTTGGCACAATTTGTAAAAGAGCTCACAGCTCAACTGTAATAAAGCTGGTTAGAAGAAGAAAATGAAGAATGTTTAATATGCTGGGATGCTGTTGCCTTCCACGTAGGTCCCACAGAGGTGATGGTACAGAGTACTATAGACAGTTGACACTAACACCCTTCGGAGCTGCAGGGAAGGAGAGTTAATAGAGTATCTACTGCCATGTTCGGTAAAGTATGGTTCTTTGAAAGTTGAGCGTATTAAGCTTGGACTCCTGGTCTCTAGCTAATTAAGTTTTGCTTAGGTTAATTCACGTTTTCTTGTTGTTTTTTCTACCAATAACTTACAAGGCTTTGTCCGAATGGGGAATATTTGTAGTTTATCGGAAATATCTGACTTAAAACTGCAAATGATGTCGCTCGATTTCTGTAAAAAAATGTTTAGACTTATAAAAACGCAAACACGTTTTCTTTAAAGTAGATTGGAAACGCAACAAAGTCATTTATACAGTGACTTGTGCTGTTTTGCAGCTTCGCAGATTTTGTAGCACTTCCGTAAAGACATTTGATTGTTTACAGCACTTCAGCGCAACGTTTATAGAATGTTTGACCTTTCCATGAGTGAAAAGAATACATAGCGCTAAAGTACAAATCTCCACAAATTCTCTTTAATCAGCACTAACCCTCTACTCAAAAGCAGTAACTAAGACAAAATAAGCAGATATCCAAGGAGGATAACCACCAAGACAAAATGGGGCTGTAGTCGCGAGTGATAAGGAATTTTTGTTTTGTTGTTTTTATTGTTGACCTTTGGAGGAGATTTTCTTCTTTTTAGATTTTGCTCAAATATTGGAAAGGAACTACGCGTCAGAAACCCCATTAGTAAATGAAACATGTTGAGATTACTCCCCTTAGAGCAGGTGAAAGGAAGTGGGGAGTGAGGGCTTCGTTGACCAATTGACCAGAAAAATATACAGTAGAACGTCGTTTATCCGACTCAATTGGGACCGGACACCGTTCGGATACGCGATTGTTCGGATAACCGAAAACCGAAGCGATCCATGCAGTATATGCAACCGGACACTATACGAATATTGAAAATCATCACATGCGGGAAACGTGCGTGAAGAACGAGCAAAATAGGTGACAAATGTCGCAATTTTACCTTTATTGTGGAAAATAATCACTTATTTTTCGTATTCATACAGTATATGTGCATCACAGTACATGTGGTTGATAAAAAAAAAAAAAAAAAAAACTGGTCCGGATATTTGACGCTCCGGATAATAAACGTTCGGATAAACGACGTTCTACTGTAAATATAAAATATTGCCCCTGTGTTAGTAGAGCGAGGGGGAGACTAAAGGATTTTGAGCTTTAATATAACAGTAGTTTTAGACATGTTCTACGACAAAATGAACTACGCATACCAAGAGTTGCGATGAAATGGAGGCCTATACGAGGAAAGCGCAAAAGGCACTTCCTAGTATAACTTGGCGCCACACTTTCATGGAGCACCTCAAAACAGTGGACATCAGGTGGGAGGAGGCTTCAGACATTGCCAGTGACAGATCGGCGCGGGAGGACCTAAGTATAAGTAAGTAATTTAGTTTTAAGTATATCTAGGTATTTCTCCAGACTATAGAACTCCACAGGATGGCACTGAAGGCAACAGAATTTCTATTACACACGAGAAATTAAAACACACAGCTGTCTCCTATAATCACAACAAACATAGTGCCGGCGAAACGACCCGTGGGGTCTCGCAGATGACCGTGAATCTACAAAAATACGTTAATATCAATAAGGTCAATTAAACCACAACACAAGTAGGTATCCACACCATCAGCACAAAGCTATCCACCAAGTATACAAGAAACATCGACATTTCCACATCCAAATCCCGAAGCTGTTAGACGCCAGTGATTAACCAAAATTATGACGATCAAACGACACATGGACTCACGCTCAAAGCTCTCACGTACAAGTACAGACTGTTTTTTTTTAAAATCAGGAAACCATTATAACGTACCAGAGAAACAGGATAAACATAGGCGTGTCCGCTATAGAAAGTCTGAGGGGGTTACAGTAATGAGCTACAATTTAGCTAATTATATTTTTTTTTCAAATATGACAAGGTTTTCCTTATGTATATCCAATGCATTTCAAATGCTTTAAATTCTGCTTATAGGACAGCTAAGAAGAGTCTTGACCTTCGCCAAGTAACTAATTACTGTAAAAGTACAGTGCTAGTGTGTCAGGATAATACTGAAGGGCACACTACAAGACACTGATATACTAGGATGTTATTTATTTAGAAGTATTAATCTCGAAACAAGAAATTAAAGGACAGAAACTGGTGACGTGACTTTTTAAGGACTAGACATGGCAGTAGTTTAGGACTTGGTGACATTTTGCACCAGATGAGAAGGAAGCGTTTGTACTTTTTATACGAGGGCCGTCGGAATAGCTCAGGAAGACACACAGATATAGGAACACTTCTTATTTAATAAGCTTGTACTCATTCGTAGAAATGCTTCTTCATCCCTAGTTCCTTTTGAGCATGGAAAGGGTTGCCTGAATCAGCCAGAAAAAAAAAGCAGTGACTTGTCGGAGTTCAACTCTCTAATTCTCATGCAGCATCCCTACAGAAACATAAGGATACACCTAAGACGTGATTGTCCTCCCCTTTGAAGTAATGTCTGTAACTTATAAGATAAGATAAGATGAACATGTTGTTCACGTTGATAAAACATCCAGGTGTTACTGAATTCAATGCAGCATTAACAACATACAGATCAACACAATATTGACCCCCCCCCCCCCGGAAAAATGTGTATCAATCTACGCCCCCCCCCCCCACCAAACCCCAAAAACTACTTAGTTTGATTTAACAAAATATATATTGACAATGTACTGTTTGAAGGAGTAGCCCCAAACACCCAGGGATGACACACCTCTGTCCAAACAGTAGTTCCTTCAAAAGAACACGTCATTCAGAGTCATTGTGTTTGAGCGAGAAGTTACTTAATGTGTACCACTTGACTCACAGGAAATGGCTGTCCGAGCCAGCGTGTACTTACAGATAGAACAAAGCCGTGATGTAGCATAGACAGTGTCAAACAAACCTAACCATACTAGATACTAGCCTAGTCCATGGCAGAATGGTAATGATACGCACCCTTGTCTCCCAGCCAAAAAGAAACGGCTCAAAATTTAACAAGTCAACATAAATAATTTAGGATTACAATTGTTATTCTAAATATTTTCTTATTGTTTGACAAGTGTTTATATATCCTCTATGTTAGTCTGGGATAAGAGGAGTACACACATCTTAGATAAATTAGCTGGGTCTACAATAATTAATATTTCAGATGTTTCAGTTTGGAAACTTGAGAGTAATTCGTCTGTTCAAATTTGAAAAAAAAAAAAAGCGGGTACAACTGTGTTAGTGGAGACGTAAATGTCGTCTGCTGCAAGCAACATTTTCCAGTTGATATTGTTGCAGACGACTTGGAAGATACAAATACGTCTTGTAATTCTAAAATTTAATATATATATTTGTTGATGTTAAATTTTGAAATATAGGTATATAACGACCAAGCAAACTTAGCAGAAGTTTGTGTACCATAAGTAAAAAAAAATTATTTCGCGTTATTCTTATCAGCAGGGTGACCCCATGGAAGGGGCACAGGACAAATGGGAAAATGTTCGACTACGACGACTAGATGACTTACGCATCTATAATTCTATATCGAATTATGCATATAATGTATACTTTGCATTAATTTTAATTGCAGACAAACCCATACATTCCATATGACAAAATAAAAATAAAAAAATTGTGTGTTTGTGTGGAGAAAAAAAAGGAAGGTGTGTGTTGAAAAAGGGCGGGGGAATAATATGTAAATAATAAGACGAGACATCGTGACCCTGTTCCACGCGATAGACAGCACCCAGTGGCCTGATGCAAGGAACACTATTTATTCTGTTCTTCGACTTAAAAGATTCTTGATTCGTTACGGTGTCATGGAAGTCTTTTTAAGTGGGAAGAAAGGGAGAGGTTAAGGAGGGCGTATCGCACCTTCAGGCTAGTAGTAAAAATGTTCTTTTGAAAACTGTCAACCCAGCGAATGCCTACTTGACAAATTTAGAGCATAAAGTATTGCTTGACATGGTACTTTTAGTTCTAGTTGTTCAATAATGGAGTGATATCAACAAGACCTGTAGAAGTGAAAAGGAGGAGGGGGGGATGTTATTTGATTGGTGAGGGAGGGGGAGGCGATCCTGAACTAAAGAAAAGAGAACTTAGTAGATGCAAAGTACATGCAGGCCTACATTACTTCAAGGTAGCCTACAGTACACACCAAGGTCACCTACAGTACACATCAAATTAGCCTACAGTACACCAAGGTAGCCTACTGTACACCAAGGTAACCTACAGTACACAACAAAGTAACATACAGTACATCAATGTAGCCTACAGTACATAAGGTAGCCTACAGTACATCAATGTACCCTACATTACATAAAAGTAGCCTACAGTACATCAAGGCAACCTACAGTACACACCAAGGTGGCCTACAGTACACCAAGTTAGTCTACAGTACACCAAGGTAGCATACAGTACATCAAGGTAGCCTACAGTACTTCAAGTAGCCACAATGAGCCCCTTCGCGCCATAGATGCTACGCCGATGTGCAAGATACAATTCTCCGCTTTAAATGACATCTACATCATAAAATATCTAGATGTATTTGCAGCTATACTTGTGGATGTCTGCTAACACCACGCCACCGAAACACAAGTTGCCGACTGACTCTTGTTTATATTTGTTCAACTAATTACATATTGCAACAGTGGCAGAACCCATGGTCCACATAGGTTACACAGTAGCAGTGGGCGCCAGTGGGCTTATCGTAATGAGTAAAAGACTTAACTGGATTATAGGCTCTTGCCAAATTGCAAGACAGATGTCAAAGTGGAATTAATATAAACCGTTATACTGTCATATTCAATGATTCAGTACTTTCAACTACAACACATCACAGTTTGTACTGACAGTAAGTTAAATGCTAATTGTCTTTCCGAGGGTCACGAAACCAAGACATCATCGAGCTAAGCGATGTGTCGAGTGCAGATAGAGTTACCTACGCTTGTCTTGTGTTACACAGGATAAGGGTTTATAATATATATATAACTGTAAGTGTAGTCAGTGTAGATCATGAAATGTGGATCCCATTACGGCAAACTATAGGATGTATTGGCCAACGTTTTCGAGAACATGTCAAAGGTTTTACTATTTGATGAAGTTGAAACTATAAAGAGATGAATATATATCTAGATTCTCCGGTTATTAACAATTTATAGTTTGGCGCTAATTAATTAATTAAAACCAATAATTGAGATTGTCCTGAAAATAAAAAAAAAAAATTTGTAAATGTTTTACATGTTTCAGATGTTCCTTCAGAGTTAAAGATAATTTACTTCCTAGTCCAAACCTCCCGCAGATGACGGGGGATGGGAGCGGGCAGGGTTTGAACCCGAGACCATCGATAAATCCGAACGACAGTCCAGCGCGCAAACCGCACGACCGAGCAGCAATCAAATTAAGATTCCCACTATAAACTAACTGAAACTAAGCACGGCGCGAGATGTAAACACAACAACCACATTGAGTTATGAACATCTGGAGTAATAAAAATGAATAATATGCAATGTTAGTTGAGTCTAGTTGAGAGACCATACAATACTTTCCAATTCGGTTGCCTCGGTGATTTAACGCCTAGGACCAATGAACGAAACTTTTCAATAATAATACGAATAGATTATGGACATCTGGATTAGTTAATAATGCAGACTGCCTATGTCAGTTAAGTGTTTTAAGTATATGCCTGTTTATTGTCAGATATCATTTCTTTGTACAGAAATGACAGTGCAATAACATTAAGAATATCATCATAAGAATAATATCAGGTTTAAAAGGGGCTTTTTTTTTTTTACATAACATTTATGTTTAGCTAGTTAAATAAAGGTAACATTTAGTTCGCCTTACCATTACGAGTTTAATAATCCAAGAACACCTGGACTGCTACACACACACAGCAAGGGGCCACACTCTTCGATCAACTCGTAAACTTTCTGTTTTTAATTGGAATGGTGGTCCAAGTGTCACTTTTATGAAATCTTTGACGAACACAGAATGTCGCCTGCGATGTTTTGAGTGTGTGTACGACTCGCCCTGATCACCTGGTCGGGTCGAAGTAGTACGGGCGAAAACAGAAAAGGAGGAGGGGGGGGGGATATCGAAGACTGGTCTTGTAGTGTGTGTAAGGACAGGCCAGATAGCGAAACAAACTTGCCGCTGTCTGCTAAAGTGGGACAAGGTTAAGGTAACCGGTTGTCCCGTTAGCGCAGGTGGGTGGCTTGAAATAAAAACGAATGGACATTCAACGATCTCGGGGGCTCGGTTCAGATAATCTCCCCCCCCCCACCCTCTTCTTACTTTATCTTGACTACACTGGAGATCTCTTTACCTTTTAAAAGACGCCAACAGCGCTTGTCGCTGTGCTGTTGTCGCCGTTGAAGCGACCGAAGATGCGAGACGTAGATGCAGAACCAACGATGGTGCTTAATATAGCGTATTTTGTCTTGTTAAAGCAGCCACCTTATCGCATTATCGATATCATCCATACTATTCAACAAAATTAAAATACAAATCAAATACAAAAACATAATCTAATAAAATACTCAGAAAGACATAAAGATAAAGGTACATCCCTCGTCCCATATGCTAGGACAAATTTGTACGAATGCTCCTTCTTCTCTAGCGCTATTAGAGCTTGGAATGGGTTGCCTGAGCTAGCCGGTAAAACCAGTGACTTAGGTCATTGGTTAATATGCATGACTAAATGCATGACGCGTAGGACGTAATCATCTACTTTTTTGAAGTAACGTCTGTATTATATAAGATAAGATAAGAAATTGAGTTTATATCCAACAGACATGCCCCTTTCAGAAACATGCAAGAGGCACACACATTATTAACACTTGAGATGAACTAATTACTTAAAGCCAATATAGCCAACAGCCATAGAATTTATTGCCATTGAACGAGACTGCAACAGAGAAAGAAAAATTAACAGGGAGTATCCATTGACCAGGCTGCTGTTGGCTTACGGACACCTGGCTAATCAAAGTTTGAACCGTTGTCCATCTTGCATACTCCACCTGTACACAAGGATTCGCACCTTGCTCAGCGCTGACCTTAACTTCTTAAAATGCTATATATTATTTATACTAATTACTATTCTTTTACACAGCTCGAAAAATAACCAGCGTGAGTATACATGTACGAAATCAGTAGCTAAATGTACGAAATCAGTAGCTAAATGTACGAAATCAGTAGCTAAATGTACGAAATCAGTAGCTAAATGTACGAAATCAGTAGCTAAATGCAGACTTCACTGACATCTTAAAACGTCAAGCAGTAGTTACACATTTTACTTAGACATTAGATCTAGTTTGACGATCGGTGGCGATTAGCTTCCGAACTGGGGTGTCCCGAGATCGAATCCTGCTGAAAACTGGGATTTTTTAATTTCGAGCTTAATGGGGGGCCTGACATTCGTTGAGAAAAGTAAAGGCGATTGTGCTGGCCACATGACACCATCGTTAACCATGGGTCACAAAAAAACAGATGACCTTTACATCATCTGGCCAATAGATTTCAAGGTCTGAAAGGGGGAACTTTTAGATCTTGATATATCAAGTAAGTTACCAACATTTAGTGGATTTAATACTGAAACATTTAACCCAGAGCTGGTAAACTGTTACCTACGGACAGCATTTTTGTAAAAATATTAATTCTCAAGGAAGAATATGTTTCCCACAATTTGTTTCAATCTAATAGTAGGCCTAGAGATTTAATTGTTAGTGATTTTACACACAGGAGTCTCAAGTGAGACCTATAACGTCTCGGCTCAAGGCGCGTTGAAAACAGGTTACGAAATAGAAAAAGATATATGCACCTTTTTAAGATAGTTCTGTGTTATTATAATTATAAGCAACATAAATCTCAATGGTAAAGAATATGAAAAGGGGAGTTTGTTTCACGCAAACTCGAAGGCAGCCTCAGTGTGTCCGTTTTTTAGTAACAAATTCAGGTAATAGGGTTGATCTTTATATTTTTTAATAAGACTTTAGCATTTCAGTAGCCCATGACGTTTTTTTAAAATCAGATAAGAAGACTTCTTCAGTGACGTATATTCCTGCAGTACAAAATATCTGTCCCACAGTCTTAAGAGTTGACAAGAACGTATTGTTTAATTGTTGTTGTTTGTTTAATGTATCAGATATGTTTCGTTGTTCTTTGAACCTTTCAACAATGCATCAAGTTTGCTTTGATGTCGCCTGCCTGAATATGATCGGCTGTTTTTTTTTGTTTTTTTATGTATATTTCTATGCGTTTGTTTGTTATAAAAACCTAATAGTACTATTGTGTCTGCTATGTTACACGAACTACCAAAGGAAACCTGTGTAAATGTAAGTGCAGACAATGTGAATACTTTTTTGTTTTGAAAATGAATAACACATCTTTGGACTATTAGTAGAAGCTGATATACCTTACACTATATTTCTAGCCTTTCTCTAAACATATTGGTTATTTTAACCAACAAAAAAAAAAAGACTATATATAATTGTTACAAAATAAAAAAAATATTTTCTCTTGTTTCGCTTTGCAAACTATTCATAGTAAACATATTATATAAGACTTTTAAGTCTTAAAATAGCGTATCTATAAAAAATAAATGACTTTCATATTTACTTCTAAAAAACAAAAGGGTTCGCATTCAGGGAAGCCTACGTGGATGTTACACAACTGTTAGCAAGCTGCAGATTATAACTGCTATGAAGTGTGTGAGTGTTACCAATGTTTGAGGGGATTATGAAGAAAGGGAGTGTTTCTTTTTAATTTTGAGAGAGAGAACATTCATTTAACGTTAGTCTTGTAGAATAATGCAAGTTAAGCAGCAGTGTCGTAAGCTGTGATAAGTAGGCCTATCCCAGATGACCGCAGGATGCCAGTGTGTAAAGACGTGTTTTGATAGTGGGTTACAGTTGTTTCAAATATAAGTTAATTTCGTTTTATCTCAAGTTAAATTTGTCTATATTGCAAAAGTAAAAAATTAAAGTTTTTTTATTTTTAGACGGATGAACAGACTACACTAAAAAAAAAAAAGCTAATAGTGGCATTTTCATTGGTAGGGACAGCTAAAAAAAAATGGTATCCTCTTTATAAAACAAAATAAATCTACATATGAATATAAAAAGTAGAGCAAGCGCTTGACATTGTGGTAGATCTTGGGAAGGGGTGGTAAACAGGGTCTAGACATAGGAGAAACTATTTGTCCATATAAGAAAGAAGTAGTAGATAAATCATTAGGAAAGGGAGTGAGTGAATGAGTGAGAAAAAGGGAGAGAGAGAGAGAGAAACAGAGAGAGAGAGAATGGTGGAGATGAAAGGAAATGTCAGAATAAGAAGAAATGGGTGAAGGAGAGAGATGGAGAGAGGGGTGAAAGAGAATGTATGGAAAAAGACTTCTTACCTTTCACTGTTAGTGTCTCTATTGATCCTCGACTTCTTTTTCAGCCTCTTCTGAGGCTCGTCCAGAAGCTCCCCAGCACTGCTTTCTCCTTCCCCTTCAGAGGCGCTTGTGCCGAGTCTGGCATCAGTGTCTTCCGGGACCTTGAGAGTATCCTTCTCACCAGTTGCCTGCTCTGAAAGGGAGTCTTGAACCGGCGCCTTTAACGATATGGTCTTCACTTCATCTTCTTTATCCAAGGAGCTTCGGCCAGTGCTCCGGGGTGGGGATGATGCACCAGAAGATTTTGATGTGGACGTTTTAGAAGATGATCCCTTATGTCCCGTTCCTGAGATCGAAAGGGTAAGGTCAACGTGGATATGCGAGTTGGCGTCATCTAAAATGTCTTCAACGCTTGATGCATGGGGCTTGTGCAAGGCACTTTTAAGTTCTGGTGTTGATGCCGACTCCTCAGCGTGACCTTCTTCACCCTCAGAAGTCTGCCCTCTGTGCCTAAGAGCACTTTTTAGGGCTCCTGAGCCTGTGGCCAAGGAATCAGAATCACTGCTTCCTCTTCTCATGGCACTGGTGAGGTGAGGGACATTCTCATGGGAAGGCGTCTTGAGAATGCTCCTGATTTCATGATCACCAGGTTGAGGCGATTGCTCTCGTTTGAGAATACTGTAAGGCTGTGAGTTTGACCTTGACCTAGACTTAAGGTGACTGTCCTCCTCATCGCTTTCATCGTGTTTGAGGATGCTCTTGAGATCCTCATTAGAGTCTATGGAGGGAATGTCCTCGGATTTCGCCTTTTTGAGAATTCCCCTAGGCTCAGAGGAGGAGGTGTGATTGTCCCATGGGCTTTTCAGAATGCTGTGAACCTCAGGTTCGGATGGCACTTTGACTGGCTCTGATCGTAAAATGCTTTTGATCTCATGAAGCTCTTTGGTGGATGCACTTTTATCTTTCATGATACCTGCAACAAAATCCCCACAAGAATGCATAAGTGCTTTTTTATTTACATTTCTATTGGGTATTTCAACAAGTTAAAGTAAGTCAAGTTCCCCTTTCAGACCCTTAGGTCTTCAGGGCAGCTAATGTTAAGGTTAGAGTTCGGTGGACTCAGGGGCGCCCTGAAAATTCCGATATTTAAAATCCGAGTCTTCACCAAGATTCGAATCCAGGACCTCCAGGTTTGGAAACCAATAGTTTGACCACACTCAGCCACCGCGCCCCCTAGTTTAACAAAGCTATTGCATAAAAATGTAGATATTTCTTTTTTCAGTTGACTTAGAACAGTATTCTTAAGAGATATAGTATGCTAAGTGTTGTGCACATCTAAACACAGTAGCATCGCTAATAGACTTTGCACTGTTTTCCTGTTTCTATTTAAGAAATGTATTCTCTTCTTTGGCCTTGTAACTGTAACCTGTGTTTTGGCAACTTTGTGGACATTTACCCACGCCACTGTTTCCCGTTTTGGGTAAGTTTATATATTTATATACAACCTAAGAGGGTTGTTCTCATGGCTGCGCTGTTTGATTTGCAGTTATTTCTTCAATATTCTTTTAATACAGCGGCGAGGGTTAGGGTGATTAGCCTGTATTAATTCATGGGACCAGCTTGGGCCTGTTTTAGAGCCAGCTGAGATACTTCATCTAGATCAAGTTGTGACTGTATCGCTCACTGCGAAGCCAAGAGAGTTGCCTAATGATGATGTGCATGTTATCTAAGGTGCAGGGGATAAGTCAGTGGCGTATCTAGAAATTTGCGATCAACTGGGGGCCAGGGGCCTGACCTCTTTGGGGGCCCCTGCATTTTGTGTAATATTTAATTCTTAATGTAAAAACACTCATTTGGGTGCACTCCTCAAATGGGGGCCAGGGGAGGATGTTCCAATTCTCTCCCTCCCTCCCTCCCCTCATCCTAACTTCACCCTTGGGATAAGATACTTCTCTAGTGCTTATGTTTAAACAACTGAATGGGTATTGATTGATCTTATCTTATATATTACAGACATTACTTCACAAAAGAAGATAATTACATCCTATGCTTTTCATATGTCAATCTAGTCATTCATGGTAACCAATGACTTAAACTCTGCTGAGTTGTTGGTTTGCCTGGCCGATGACTTCATTTTGTATATTTCAGTTTTATTGATTCATTGTATAACCCATGCCATAATCATGCTATTATAAATATTCATTTAAAATTAAATATTAGTAATGCTAACATTATCCCTTTGGTTTTATTTATATAAATGTAATGTTCGAGGGAAAGGTTTCGAAGAGCCGTCAGGACCCAGGCCTAGACCAGTGTAATTATTCAAAAAGCTGTTAACTACCCATAAACAAACCTGACACTAAATATTTTATCCACATGCAGTTACGTAGTTCTCTGCTGAAATCGTGTGGTGTACGGCACATGAAATCAATGAAGATGCACCATTAGTTGTTAGAAATCACGCCCTACAATGTTAATAGTTACTTTAGACATTATCTTCGGAAAGAAGGAATCAAGGAAAAGTAGCTTACGAGAGGGGTTGGTAAAAAAAAATTTAGCAGTAGGAATAAGCTGTTTCCTTTCGCTGAAAATGAAATATGCCAAACTTTAAAAAACTTTTTTAAAAAATGTTACCTCTTCTGTCATGCCTTTCCTCCTCTGTCACTTCAGGTTTCTTATCTGCAGCATCTTCCAGTGTAACGGATGCCCTCCGTGAGGAAGGCTGTGAGAGGCTGGTGTTTGACCCTGACCTTGATATAGACCGCAAGGAGCTCTGGGAAAGGAACATCTCAGCATGCTGTGCCATGAGCTCCCTTTGATCCTTCAGGGGCAGTCCCTGTCACAAACACACAATATGTATAATTTAAAAAATATCGCCATTTTTTATTATTAAGGGACATAACCTTGTTAAACATTACAATTAAAATTATTATTCTTGGTTACTTCCCATTTCCCCATACTCGCCTTAAGCATCTCGGGGTCCGGTGGTTTCACCAGGCTCATGGCCAGTGGCGATATCCTCGAGTAAGCCGCTGCCTGTTCTACTTCCTCTGACGTCACCGGCTAGAAATAAAAAAGGGGGATTGGAGAGGTAGGTGTTTTTTTTAATTTAATATCAAGAAATATTTATGCTACTTCTCGTGTCTAACTCTATTCAATGATAAATTCCTTGGGAAGGAAGAAATGAATGAGGTGGGGGAGGGAGCAATAAGGATCAAATCCAAATGTACAAGTAAATAATCCTAAGTACAAACCACCAACAAGTATGCATTTCCTTTGCTAAGCACAAACACATTTGTTTCATCCATTAAAAACAAAGCCTCATCCAATGGAAAAAAATTATGCTAGTAAGAAGAAGTAGGATGATAATAATGATGATGATAATAATGATAAACAAAGAAGGAAAGGGGTAGGGCATAATGGATGTAGTGAGGCAAAACGATTTTGGAAAGGGGGCAAGGGGGGGGGCATATCTAATTTAAAATCATCATCGTTGTAGTCAAACTGAATTTCTATTTGTTTGAACCAATACAATTATCTTATCTTATCTAGATATATATATATATATATATATATATATATATATATATATATATATATATATATATATATATCTTCTTATCTTTTATAATACAGACGTTACTTCAAAAAAGAAGATGATTACGTCCTACGCGTCATGCATTTAGTCATGCATATTAACCAATGACTTAAATTCTGCCAAGTCACTGGTTTTCCTGGCTAGCTCAGGCAACCCATTCCATGTTCTAATAGCACTAGGGAAGAAGGAGTATTTGTACAATTTTGTCCTAGCATATGGGACGAGGAATGTGCCTTTATCTTTGTGTCTTTCAGAGTATTTTATTAAATTTTGTTTTTGTATTTGGAGATTATGGTTCAGTGTTTTGTGTATAATTGCTACTTTATTTTTGAGTCTTCTGTCCTGAAGGCTTCTAAATTTAGTGATTTTACTATAGGTGTTACTCTAGTCAAATGTGAATATTCATTTGTTATGAATCTCACTGCTCTGTTTTGTGTCTGTTCCAGTTTCTTAATGTTAACTTGAGTTTAGGGGTCCCAAACGGAGGATGCATATTCTATTATTGGCCTAACCAAGGTTAAATAACATTTTAGTTTTATGTTCTTATTTGATTTATAGAATATTCTTTTAATAAATCCTAATGCTTTGTTTGATTTTTTTATAGTTTCATCAATATGTGGATTCCATGACAGTTTTTCATTTATTATAACACCTAGGTATTTTGCGTTTTTAGTCTGTGTTACTGGTTTGCCATGAATAAGATAAGTGGAATTAATTTGTTTTAGTTTTTTTGTTACTCTTAACAACTGACATTTTTCTGGGTGGAAAGACATGCTCCAATTTGATTCCCATTTCTGTAATTCATCTAATTCTCTTTGTAAACTATCTGTGTCTTGTTTTGTTTTTATTGTTCTATATATTATGCAATCGTCTGCAAATAATCTGACTTTTGTTCCTGAAGTAATGCAATTTGGTAAATCATTTATGTAAATTAAAAATAGTAGTGGACCCAAGACTGTTCCTTGAGGTACAAATGAGTTTACTGTTATCGGTGTTGATTTAGAGCCATTTATTATTACAGTTTGTTCTCTCCCTATCAGAAAATCTTTAATCCACTGATGCAGTGGACCATTAATGCCAAAATATTTTAATTTTTTAAGCAAACTATGGTGGTGAACTTTGTCAAAAGCCTTAGAAAAATCTAGTAAGATAGCATCTATTTGTTCACTATTATCTAAACCTTTAGAAAAATCATCAATTAGTCCTATTAGTTGTGTTTCACATGATCTATATTTCCTAAAGCCATGTTGGTATGGTGTGAGGACATTTTGTTTGTCTAAGTGGTTTATGATGTTGCTACATATTATGTGTTCTAGGATTTTACATGTGATGCTGGTAAGTGATACTGGTCTGTAGTTTCCTGGGTCAGATTTTTCTCCTTTTTTAAATAGGGGGGTGACATTAGCTTCTTTTCAGTCCTTTGGTACTCTACCCTGGTTAAAGTGAAGCCTGAAAGAGTATTTTGAACACTGGGTCTAGCTCATTGCTTAGTTCTTTGAGTAATCTAGCTGGAATACCATCAGGTCCAGAAGCTTTATTTGGTTTGGTGTTGGCTAATAGTTTTTGAATTCCATTTTCTTGTACTACTATATCTTCTATGTTGTCTACTTGGTTCAAATTCAGTAATATGTCTTTGTCTCATGGGGCTGAGAATGCTGATGCAAAGTATTTGTTTAGGATGTTTGCATTAGTTTCATTATCATTATGTATTATGTTATGTTCATGTTTTAATGGCGCTATGCCTGTTGTTTCCATTTTCTTAGACTTAATGTATGACCATAGGTTTTTGTTGTTATCTTTAGATATTACATTGTTTATGTATTCACTCTGCAGCTGTCTGCTTACTTTTTGGGTTAAGTGTTTAATTTTTATATACTTTTTATAAACTCTTTCTGCCTTAGTTTCTTTAAATTTTCTATATAGGTTTTCCATCTGTTTACAAAGCTTCTTTAGTCTATTATTAAACCAGCATTTATTTATTTTGTTTGATGTGTATTTAGTTGGTATATGATTTTCTATAATGCTTTAAAGATGGTTTTTAAGGAAATTCCAGAGGTCATCGACTGGTTGGTTAATGTCTTTTTCTAATAAGAATGTTTGTTGAAAGTTTAATGCAGCTTGGTGCAGTTGTGTTAGGTTACATTTATTCCAGAGTAAGATTATTCTTTTGGGTTTTGAATTGGCTACTGCTTTTATCTGACTGTGTATTTTTATGATCTCATGGTCTGATAGACTAGGGATAATATCATAATCAACTACTAATCCAGGTCTGTTGGTTAAGAAGAGATCTAATGTGTTGTTTAATCTAGTTTTTCTTATATATATATATATATATATATATATATATATATATATATATATATATATATATATATATATATATATACATATATATAAGGGGGCAAGATCTAATTTAAAATCATCATCGTTGTAGTCAAACTGAATTTCTATTTGTTTGAACCAATACAATTATCTTATCTTATCTAGAGACAATATATATATATATATGAGAAAAACTTCGGTTGCGTTAAAAAGTATCTATCCAATAGTATAAATGACTTGTATAATATCATCATAATCTAGTGGAGAGCCTTTGGAATGTCCGTCTCTCTCTCTTTATGTCTCGAGAGACGCAAAATGCCCGGTTCTCTCTCTATGTCCTGAGAGACGCCAAATGCCCGGTTCTTTCTCTCTCTCGCTCTATGTCCTGAGAGACGCAAAATGCCCGGTTCTCTCTCTCTCTCTCTATGTCCTGAGAGACGCAAAAATGCCCGGCTACGCTGATAATAAATGACAAAAAAAAGTGTACTTTGTTTATAACAAGAGCATACAAACCTGGAGCTGTCAGAGTTTAACTGCAGTAACCGACACAATCTTCAGTAACCTGTTTGGTAGGCTACAGAACAGTTTAAACTCCAACAGGACGCAAAGTAAGCTGTAGTTGACGACTATCCACAGTGAATGTTAAGGGTCCGCTAGTATATGTGTTAGGTTTTATACCGAGATAGATCTTTAGGTTGTCAGCGCTATACCAGACACCAGCTGTGCCAAAAAAAGACACAAGCGTTGCCTACATATGTAAAAGGCCTGGATAAGTAAGTCACGGTGAAGTCAGTGACGTGAAACGTACAGACTAAGTGGACCGGAGCCATTCTATTGACAAAAGAAAAATATAGACGAATAAAGAGAGAGAGAGAGAGAGGAAGAGAGAAAGACAGAGGTAAAGATAGAGAGAGAAAGAGGCATCGAGAGAGGGGGAAGAAAGAGAGAAAGAAAAAGGTAAAAAGAGAGAGGAAGAGAGACAGAAAGAGGTAAAGAGAGAGAGGAAGAAAGAGAAAGAGAAAAAGAGAGGGGAAAAAAGAGGAAAAAAGAGAAAGAGGAGAAGAGAGAAAGAGAGGGAAAAAAGAGGTAAGGAGAGAGAAAGAGGGAGAAAGAGGAGAAAAGAGACAAAACGAGGTAAAGGAAAGAGAGAGGGGCAGAGGAATGCGAGGATGTGAGAGAGGGGGAAAGAGAGGGAGGAAGAGAGATAGAGAGACAGAAAGAGTGAGGAAGAGGAAGTGTTATTGTGTATTCACTGAATGTGATGGATACACGAAACAAAGGCGACCAGTGCAGCTGTAAGTGATACAACTGGGGATATATTTATACAGTGTTCCCCCCAGGGGATAATGGTCTAAGCTATTGACTTTCCGCAAGGCCTAAAACGTTGAGTCCTTTGTTTGAGTTAGCCTCAACCAAACAAAGACTTAACTCTATTTATGGTTTAAGCCGCATTTAGCTCTTGGTACTATAAAACTAATTATTGCATTCAGTACCACCGTCACTTAAGGGTGAAGGAGAGCATTCGTGTTGATATTGCAATTTAAGACATGATTCTATTGGTTCACAAAAAAGCCACAAATTATCAGATCATTAGACTATAGCTTTACATATCTTACTGTTTTATTTTTTGAAAATCAAATCAAAGGGAAAGAAACGCTCGGTTTCAGCCATTTCTCTAAATACCGCAAAATTTATTTCAAACAAAATTAAGTAATTACCACTTATTAATTTATTAGTTAGTTAATTTTTTTAAAACTATTGGTTCATGTTTTATTATTGAAAAAAAAATTTATGCGCCAAGTTTCAACTTGATCGTAGAATGAAAAGTGGGTGAAATAACGTGTAAAAATATCCTTCCATCAAGACAGACAGACAGACAGAAGGAGTGAGTTAATACAAGATTTGTAATGATATAAAGTGAAATAGCCAACCGCACCATCCCCGCATATCCCAATGATATTGGTATACGAACAAATACTGGTATGACACTAGATCTAGTTCCAGGACAGGGGAGGGGTACAACTCAGAACTACGCCCTTGTCACTTTCTCTAATCTGAAAAGTCAATCTTAACGTGAGAGAGAGCGAGAGAGAGAGAGAGAGACTGAGAGAGAGAGAGAGACAGTGAGAGAGAGACAGAGAAGAACAAAAAGAAGAAAGAGAGAGAGAGAAAGACCGTATTAGCTTCCTCTATAGGTCTGCGGGATTAAACAACCCAACTTGTGTCAATATATGATTTGAATATACATTTTTATTATCTGCTAAAGCTGAACGTTAAAAATATCGTCTTCTATTTTTAGTCTGACAAGTGGGATAACTTTTACCAGCAGTGACGGTTACTGTTATAATGCAGTAGGGCCTATGTCTAGTCTAGCTTATAAATGTCTGCACCAAAGTTCAGGGATGTGGTAGAAAGTGTGAATTTCACAAAGATCCCTATTATCGAGAGCAATAAGTTTTGTTAAAGCAAGGGCGATAACACATTAAAGTAATTGTCAATTAAATATTGTATTTCTCCATTAAATTTCATTTTGCTCTTTTTAAAAATTTCGTATACATTATTATTATTTTAGTTATATTTTAGTATTCACTTGTGAAGTAAGACCTCTTGAGTGTTTGGCATTTTTAAATTTGGCATTTATTCATGAGAGACAAACAGTTATCTCCCTTGAAATCTACTGGCATATTCTTCAATTTTAAACCTTAACATTCCCACGTGTTAATAAGGCTAAATAATAATTATGTTAATAACATAGTTATCTCTTGTCTAACTTCCATATATTTGCGATTTCAACTGAAATCTATATGTCTCTTAGAACATATTGGATAGAAAGAGACTCGAACTCTGAGCAACAGGCTCTGGGCAATAGGCTCTATCACCCTTAATAATTTTAAAAGAAAGTAAGTAAACAGTGTCACCCACACACATGGTCATACAAAGACACAGCGTACAACATGGCTGCCTAGTCTTGTGGACTGTCCTCTCGATGTGCCCGGGTTCAAACCCGGCCCGCCGTCATCAGTGACTCGCATGGGAGATAAACAATGCCATTTTAAAAAAGAAACTTTTAAAGATGAGTTACCCAAGTTGGTCAAGTGTGAATTCAATATCTTTTTCATAACTAGGTACGATGCAAAATTAGCGGGTTAGCGCAAGCACTTCAGAGTACCGTATTTTCGAGCATGTACCCCACACACCCGCCAATATCCCGCACAAATTACAAAGTAAGTGAAAACAGAATCGAACAACCCGCAGTCTTATATACCCCGCATGTGCAACGGGAGATTTTCTGTAAACCTGCGACAATTGATAACAGGTAAGCCAGAACTATTCAGTTTATAGGCCAGACCTATCCTGGTTCTGTTGAGCCCCAGACGTAACACTATAAAACTATACCCAACGTTGTGATACATCGATATAAAGATACATCCCATTGTTGGGGACCATTACCGCTTGGAACTATATGCATTTTTAAAGTTTATAATGATGTGTTTATAAAGCTTACCAATGAACATTTCACAGCCACAAGACGAACTCTATGAGGCATAAAGACCCACCGGTATGTCCTTAGTTTCCGTTATATTATTTTTATGAGTTAAATAAATGTTGTAAACCCCCGCACCCTTGTATACCAAGCACAGCTGCCATTACTTTGTAAAAACCTGTATAACCAGCGGGTCATATGCGCGAAAATAGGGTAAAGACACACTGTTCAAACGCCTTGTTTTCCGTAAATCCACCATCGCTTTAGCTCAAAATCATTTTGAAGAAAGCAAAAGTTTAACTTGCAATGATAGAAACATTACCCACAGTGCCTGAAATACCCCTCCCACCAATAAGTCTGATTTCAGACTGATGAGCTCCCTTTCTTACACGCTTGCAAATATTGGACACTGCAGAACTAGAGGGGATGATCCTAGCGATAAAATTGAGATGCTACAGAAAGATCCTAGGTATCACAAACACCGCATAGCAGACGAAGAGATTAGAGACAGGTTTAGTTCGGCGATCGGACCCCGCGATGATCTGCTAACTACAGTTTAACAAAAAAAAATCACAAACAAAAACTGTATGTCTATAATACAAGGACATCAGGGCAGGCAAAAACCCTTATAAAGGGAACAGTACCAGGAAAAAGAAGAAGAGGCAGACAGAGAAAGCGATGGGATGACAGCTTAAAAGAATGGACGGGCCTGTTAGAGATTTTATCAAAGGCAAAAGACAGAGAGAAATGGAGAAAGACGGTCAACAAATCTTGTATGGCGCCCCAGCGGTTCTAACAAACTAAGAAATAGATGCTCCCCCCCCCCCCCAAACAAAAAAAACCGCTATATTTTATTTTGAACATGAGAAGGGGGAGTAAGGTCGATCTCTACAAGACAGGAGGGTGGAACATGGTATGGCGCTAAGGGAGGGGTGGTATGTGGACTGACATCTACATCGATGTGGTTGGTACTAGCACCAATATCTAAGTGAAGTGCTTTCAGAAGCCCTTCCTATGTAAGAGTCAATGGTTGACATACATGGAGAGTCAATGGTTGACACATCGGTTCACCGCTAATGGTTCAGCCACACGTACACACACACACTTGGCTTACAAAATTGGAACTCACAAGAACCGCGTGACAATTTCCCGCCCATGGCGATGTCTCAACCCAGAAAAAGAAAAGACACGAATACTGCTTCGAAAGTCCAGAAATGTCTTACTTGTGTGCTAAACCTGGAGGGCTGCTTCCTCCCACGCCTCTTTACGGGAGCCTCGACTTTCGGTGGCGGCTGCTGCTCCTTGTCCTTCAGCTGGGAGAACAGTTTGACCTTCTCCGACAAACTCAACCTGCGAAATGACACAAAAAAATAACTAAAATAAAACACTGTGTTGTACAGAATTGTATGGAAAACAACGAAGGCTATGCCTTGATGGAAAACTCACAAAAAAATGTTGACTGTAATGTCGCCCTGTTTCAATCTCGAGCCTAAAACGCATAGGATGCAGTCTACACCATCTTTGCTATCTGAAGCTGAACATCAAGGGGCGGGTAAACGAGGAAGAACACATTCAGCGGCATAAACGTACAGTTCATAAGCCAGAACTATTCAGTTCATAGGCCAGAACTATTCAGTTCATAGGCCAGAACTATTCAGTTCATAGGCCAGAACTATTCAGTTTATAGACCAGAACTATTCAGTTCATGGGCCAGAACTATTCAGTTTATAGACCAGAACTATTCAGTTCATAGGCCAGAACTATTCAGTTTATAGGCCAGAACTATTCAGTTCATAGGCCAGAACTATTCAGTTTATAGGCCAGAACTATTCAGTTCATAGGCCAGAACTATTCAGTTTATAGGCCAGAACTATTCAGTTCATAGGCCAGAACTATTTCAGTTTATAGGCCAGAACTATTTCAGTTCATAGGCCAGAACTATTCAGTTTATAGGCCAGAACTATTCAGTTCATAGGCCAGAACTATTCAGTTCATAGGCCAGAACTATTCAGTTTATAGGCCAGAACTATTTCAGTTTATAGGCCAGAACTATTTCAGTTTATAGGCCAGAACTATTCAGTTCATAGGCCAGAACTATTTCAGTTTATAGGCCAGAACTATTCAGTTCATAGGCCAGAACTATTCAGTTTATAGGCCAGAACTATTCAGTTTATAGGCCAGAACTATTCAGTTTATAGGCCAGACCTATTCTGGTTCTGTTGAGCCCCAGACGTAACACTATAAAACTATACCCAACGTTGTGATACATCGATATAAAGATACATCCCATTGTTGGGGACCATTACCGCTTGGTTACAAAAGTCAAGAGCTGAAATATAGACCACAGGGAGAGAACGTTATCTCGTGAGACTGGGCCGAGATCTCTGTTGACATTATGGTTCAAATCAAACATTGGCAATGATTAATTTGTTGAACACCTTCTGACACTTTAAAAGTAAAATTATATCTCTCTATCGCTCTCTTTCTCTCCCCCCCCCCTTTTTTTTTTTACAATCTTCCTCTCTACATCATACGCGCTCCCCCCTCCCCGCTTCTCGCTATCTTCCTTTTTCTCGATCTGTCTTTCGATCTTTCTTCCTTCGTTGACCCATCTATCTTCATGTCTCTCTCTCCTTCTCTCCTTCTCACGCTGTCTTTATTTCTCTTTTCCCTCTCAATCCCAGAAACTCTATTTCTCTAGCTCTCTTTCTCTCCCTCTCTCTTCCTTTCACGCTGTCTCTCTGTATTTCTCTCTTATCTTTCATACTCTCTATCTGAACACGCTTAGCGTGATTTAGTGTGTGTGTGTGTGTGTGTACGTAAATGTGTGTTTATGTGATACAAACAGTAGATACTCTTAGCCAATATTCGTATATTTAATTATATATGTCTCTGTCTCGAAAGACAATGAATGAGCCCAAGCGAGCAACTGGCCCTGCTCACAAGCTGCTGCCCGTAAAAGCACTAGATTTAACACATTTCTGGATCTAAGATAAAGGAATCATGGCTTGCCCATGTAATATCATTAATGTTTTGATTTTTACCCCAAGTTCAAAATCAACATCTATAGCCTAAATATTTTTTTCCCCACGTGATCTATGCGAACAATCGTAAAAAAAAAAATAATACATAAAATCATACCACCGAAAAAAACAACAACCTATTCTCTCGACCCAAGCTTTCAACGCCACTGCATCTACATTCCAAATTGTATTATCTATATAATTGCAACTCTGGAAAACTAATCTGATACGTAAACAGAAGTCCACGGTTACATTGTTTACATAGTTCCAGTTCTAGACGGTATAAAGAAAAGTGAGAGAAATGGAGAGAATAAGGAAAGCAGACGATCTCAGTTTTTAATTCTTTGATCCAAATTAAGTTACCCTATAACTAGTCCAAGTCAGAGGCGTTCTACTGTACACGTTTAGGAGAAGAAACAAATGGAAGCAACCAATATTATATATGATTGAAGACACACATTTTATCAGGTATGAATTGCCTCCCTTACGAGTCTCATTTCATGACGCCCCTCCCTCCCCCACCACAACAAAGTAAATAAATAAGGACTTCGTGTATCATGTACACACATACATCTGACATACACACATATATCTGACATACACACATACATCTGACATACACACATACATCTGACATACACACATATATCTGACATACACACATACATCTGACATACTCACATATATCTGACATACACACATATATCTGACATACACACATATATCTGACGTACACACATACATCTGACATACTCACATATATCTGACATACACACATAAATCTGACATACACACATACATCTGACATACACCTGACATACTCACATACATCTGACATACACACATACACCTGACATACTCACTTACATCTGACATACACACATACATCTGACATACACAGATACATCTGACATACACACACACATCTGACATACACACACATACATCTGACATACACACATACATCTGACATACACACATACATCTGACATACACACATACATCTGACATACACACATACATCTGACATACACACATACACCTGACATACACAGATACATCTGACATACACACACACATCTGACACACACACACATACATCTGACATACACACATACATCTAACATACACACATCTGACATACACACATACATCTGACATACACACACACATTTGACTAACACACATACACCTGATATACACACATACATCTGACATACACACATACATCTGACATACACACATACATCTGACATACACACATACATCTGACATACACACCTACATCTGACATTCACACATACATCTGACATACGCACATACATCTGACATACACGTGACATACATCTGACATACACACATACATCTGACACACACACACATCTGACATACACACATACACCTGACAAACACGTGACATACATCTGACACACACACACACATCTGACATACACACATACATCTGACACATACACCTGACAAATACTAAAATCTATGCTAAATATTTCTTTAGTTTCTCGAGGCACACTTCTGTCTCACAGACCAGAACTGGATCCAGATTTTCGTATTTGCCTATCAGCTCAGCCTCTAGTTTCGACCCCACTACATCTCTTGTCTCCAGCAGATATTATGGACCATGTTATTCTTAGAACGCTACAGTTACGGGTTAAGGTATAGTAGGGAATGGCACCATAAAAGTGTCCACATACAACTGACTATGGCGATAAAACAAACACTTCGTTAACCCATTGACAAACTAGAAGCCACACGGGGAAAAAGATGCATTCCAACTCGAATGAAAAGAGTTAAATTGAATTTATGACCAGACAACGCTAGTGATAATAGTGAGCGAACCGAACAGTGAACAAGTGTGTCTCGACCAAAGGGGCGTGTCCTCTAAGGAATACACACACACAAAAGTTGACAAATCGGCGCCATTTTTAGTTTAGTTTGCAATTTATAAATTAAGAAAAGTATTTACAAAAATACTTAAAAAAAAAAAGAAAAAACAAAGCTTATATTAAGCATAGTTGTAACAATCAGTTTGGATCAGTCATGAAATTAAATTTGTGATCAAATCTAGGCCAGTGTTTCCCAAACTGTGTTTCGCGAGGCCTGAATAGGTGTTCCACGAACTACTGGAATTAATCTCTCTACACAAAAAAAAATGAAAGTGTTCCGCTAAATACTCAGAATGTGTGACGTGTTCCTTAAGAGAAATAGTTTGGAACACCTAGACTAGCACTAATACATCTGTGCCATTAGACATATTTTTAACCAAGTGTTTTTGTTTAGCGCATTTTCATGCTTTTAGCTTTCTCCATACGCTATGATCCTATCACTTGTCAGGAACAAGTGGAGGCAGAGAAATATTTTTAAAAAAAAGGGGGGGGGGGGTATCTGGTTAAATGTTACCGTGGTCGCTTTTTAAATGCATTCATAGAAAACAAGTTGAACGACCTAAATTCGAACTCGAGCGCTCAAGCGTTCTTAGACAAGTGAAATTTCTTTCCCTTCTTCGATACCAATCAATACGTTCCGAATGTACAGGTCCAGATTAATTTACATAAGTTACTATAATGGTATAATGGGGAACTCATTTATTAAAATGTTAGTATTTTGGTAAAGTAGTCCTAAATTAATACTTTTTTTTGTTAGTGCTTCTGTTTCACACGTCTTGTTGTGCTTACAGCGCACCCTAACCAAAAAGACATAAAAATGATTAAACGCTAGATTCGTTCCTGGCACACGTGACCTAATTACTCGTGACATAGTGCAGTGTGCCTGAGACCAACATCAGTAAAGGAAAGAGAGAGAGAGAGGGGGGGGGAGGGGAGGGGAAAGAGAGAGGAGAGAGATCGAGAGAGGGAGAAAGAAGACACAGTGAGAAAGAGAGAGGGGGAGAAAGAGGAAAAGAGAAAGAGATAGAGAGAAAAAAGATATAAACATAATCATGAGTAAAAAAAACATTATGGGTGGAGCTAGCTTATATACTTAGATTTGAAGACATTTTAAAACAGCTCATTAAATGTGTGAAGTCAGCATTTCTAAGTCGAGTTCTTATTCATTTCCTTCTAGTGGTCAGTAGAAAACACACGTCGGTATATGGCACACACAGACAGCTCTTTAAACAAGAGACACTTCACTGAGACAGAGACACATTGAATTAAGGCGAACTGACAGGAAAAAGACAGCCACATTGACAGAGACACATTGACAGCCATATAGAGACGCAATGACAGAGCTGCACTGACAGCCATATAGACAGAGACACATTGATTTATATATTTAAATAGGCAAATAGAGAGAGACACGTTGACAGAGACACATTGACAATAGTCGTAATGAGACAGTCTCATTGGCACAGACCTAATAGACAGAAAGAAAAGCAAAGACAGACACACAGACACAGACACAAAAAGACGAAGACACAAAGACAGAGACATAATGACAGTGGTGCAGTCACATTGACAGATAGACAATGACAATGTCAAAGACACACTGACAAAGAATCAAAATCATAGATGATACATGAAACAGTTACAGAAAGAGATCTAACAGACGATGGACATAAAGAAAGAGATCTCGCAGACGATGGACATAAAGAAAGAGATCTCGCAGACGATGGACATAAAGAAAGAGATCTAGCAGACGATGGACATAAAGAAAGAGATCTAGCAGACGATGGACATAAAGAAAGAGATCTAGCAGACGATGGACATAAAGAAAGAGATCTAGCATACTATGGACATAAAGAAAGAGATCTAGCAGACGATGGACATAAAGAAAGAGATATAGCAGACGATGGACATAAAGAAAGAGATCTAGCAGACGATGGACATAAAGAAAGAGATCTAGCAGACGATGGACATAAAGAAAGAGATCTAGCAGACGATGGACATAAAGAAAGAGATCTAGCATACTATGGACATAAAGAAAGAGATATAGGGGACGATGGACATAAAGAAAGAGATCTAGCAGACGATGGACATAAAGAAAGAGATCTAGCAGACGATGGACATAAAGAAAGAGATCTAGCAGACGATGGACATAAAGTAAGAGATATAGGGGACGATGGACATAAAGTAAGAGATATAGGAGACGATGGACATAAAGAAAGAGATATAGGAGACGATGGACATAAAGAAAGAGATCTAGCAGACGATGGACATAAAGAAAGAGCTCTAGCAGACGATACACACACTATTTTCTCAAGGGGTAGAGAGTTATGACTGAGAGAGAGACTATCTATTCTATTGAAACATGTAGAATCTACATTTAAAAAAACAACAACAGCATTTCAAGAGGAGACAACTCAAACTTAACAACGTACTTTCTTCGTATCCAGCCATCACGAACGGCACACATCCTCCCATGCCAGTGTGTACTCCTAAAGATGCACACCACTCTTTAATGTGTACTCCATGAACGTATTTGGTAAACACACACACAACTTTCTCTTTAGTGCACTCTCCTCCCCGGAAGTTTTGGAAATAAAATCCGAACCGGTTCGACGAGTGACTGTAGCCTTTGCCGCCGAGCGATATGATAATGCAACCGCTGGGGATAACCATAATAGACATACTTCTCTCTTTCTCCCCCCCCCTAACTCTCACGCACACACAACTTTCCCGCCCCACACACATCCAACACTGCTCATCTCTCACGTGCAGCCATGTGTGAGAAATCACAATGATGGACTGGTGTCAAATGGAGGCACGGCAGACACATTTTCTTTTTCCACGTCTGCTTCCTGTCGTCTGCTGACATTATTTCGTGAAATTAATAGGTTTAGACAAATGCTGATCAAACATTTTTTTTTGTTAGAAAATTTAAAAAAAAGTGCCATTTGATGATTTACCGTTAAGAAGTTTTAAGATGCTTTATTGTTATATTTAATAAACGGACATTAGTCTCTGAAACACGGTCCATACCAAGTCAAGCTGCACTGTGCATATATTTTTTCAACTATTCGTTGATACGAGAGTGATCAGGGTAGATGGGGCGGATTAACTCTTTCTGTGCTAGCGCTAATGGAGACCTTTTTTCTTTTAGAATAATATCAATTATATTAAATTATATAATTTTAAAAAAAAAAGTGACGTTAGTCTTAGTAACTCTACCCGCCTTGCAGATTTGTGTTCGTCCCGAAAGCTCAATGTTTTCGATCAAAATCATTCGCAGTGAAAGAGTCAAGCATACAATGTATCTAAAACACAGTCCCTTACTCTCATGCAAAGTCAAGCTAGCACAGAGGCTAAGCGTGGGTAGATTAGGGGGGGGGGGGGCTGATGGAGCCAATATTAAAACAGTAACATCAAAGATCTTGTGGCACCCGAACTCTTTATTGAAAGAAACAAAAAAAAAATGTTTTGTTTACAGTAGATTGACCGAGACTCTCTGCTACTGTACTAACGCCCCAGAGAACCACTTTAACTCTTTGTCAGTCCTACACGGCTGCTGGTCCTCACATAACAACACACACGAATGCACGACCGGTGCACACGCGATAGTTGACACTAGGTGTGAGTAAATGAGATGCGATGTGGGGGGGGGGGGAGGGTGCCGGGGGGGGGGATAGTCAAAGAAATGCAGCCACTCGGTAAGTGTGTGAGCATTCAAAAACAAAGCGCTCATAAATATAGTGAGGAACGAGTGAGTGCTCGTCTCCGTGCGTGCTGAGTTTTCGCGTGAGTAAAAGATAGAAAGATTGAGAGAGAGAGAGAGAGAGAGAGACTCTGTAGCTATAGGTTTTAGTAATAATAAAAAGGCATACACGGGAAAATCTGCAAGGTGGTATCATGGCTGAAATAAAACCAAACTATTAGTAGACACTTTGATATTTGTGTCTGCTGCTTTATCAGCATTGTTTTAATATGTAAACAACTGACACATTACAAAAAAAAAGTTCCTTTCATAATTATAAATGTTTTTATTATCTGTAATACAAGTAACGCTAAATATTTAGCCATCGTTTCGTTATGTTTAATCCACCATTTTCTCTGGCACTCAGTTTGGTAGCTGGTGCTAGCTCTCTATATCTAGCATGTATGTAGCACTCATTGCTTCAGCACTTAGCTTCACATGTGTATTGAAGTAAACAGCTGAATTGCTACCTACTCTCACTGCAGCTTCTATATGTATTTATGTTGTCCCATTGATCCGATTGGAAACATATAATTATAAAACATACTTTTTGTCCAAAAAGCTTATCTACTTTTTAGGTCAGCTTTCTTAAGACAGCTGGTGAGGGTATGGCAAGGTGGGGGAAAGGGGGGTCTGAGTGGGTCTTGTGACCGTCGATCCTTAAGTTACAAAGTGCTGGACCGAGACCAATCAGTTATAGAAGGCCTGAACACAGATCTGCAACGTCACAGCCTCTGGGCAGACCTGTGACGTGGCAACAAGCTATTGGTCTAAGCTGCCCACAAGTTGTGACGTTGCAGGTCCGTGTTCAGGCCTTCTATAAAGAATGGTCTCGGTGGAGACCAATAGCTTGTTGCCACGTCACAGTATGGGTCTCAGTGGAACTGGAGAACACTACCGTGTGTGTATGAGTGTAAGTGGGGGGGGGGGGGGGGGGAGAAAGTATCTGGATGGCTTGTTGTAGAGAACAGTTTTTTCTCATAGTTGGAATCGCCAAGTTAGACGGTCCATGGTCCCTGCCCTGGTCAGGTCTACCCTTTTTCCGTTCGCTTTTGAAAATTATTCTCAACCCATGACACGCCTACACGGACTGCTTCCATTTACAACAATGGGAACTCTTTTGTCCTAAGAAAATTGGTTGACATCGTATGACTACTTACTTGGTCAGTTCATCTTCATCGTGTTGGCCGCCCTCCCCAGCCTCACTAATGCTCGTGGACCTGGACCTGCTGACCACTTCCGGCTGAGCCATCCTCGGGCTGTCACTACTAACATCGCCACTCTCAGCGGCGTCCATCAGCTCGTCGTCAGTGACGGGCATCGTCTGGGACCGCTCTCGCTTCTTCCTCATGATGTACCTGTAGGGCGGAGAGAGAGAGAGAGAGAGAGGAGAGATGATACACATGAGAATTTTAAAAAATTGCCGGGAATTCATATTTCCCAGACCAATAACATGTTGGACAGCACTGCTTCAAAGGTTGACGGATGTGACACTTACTTGAGATCAATGTCAATCGGGTCCAATATTTTCACATCTTGTATATTGTTTAAGAAAATGTAAGGCTCTTCTTGAGTTGTTTAAAATGTAAGATAGTAATCTAGGCTAATAACAGATGTATTTGAACATAAATAACGGGCGTCGAAAAAATTTTGCAAGTTTTTGTAGTGTTGGTACACTGTACTGTACTAAATAATAACTATAGAATCTCTTTAATTTATTGTAGATTGATATGTCTTAGTTATGTATCAAGATCTGTACATTAATAACTGTGTTTCAACGTATCGGAAACCTGGGAGTTCCATTCTTAAAATTCAACATTAAAACAAGCAAAATAAAGAATAAAAAATTTTAACGAAGCTTTAGCATTTTAATGACCGCAAAAAAATCTCTACCTTATATTTTAATACTGCAAAAATGAGTTCCATTTTTGGTTTATAAAAAAATATTAATTATTAATTATCACTTTTTTGATTAACTAATTGTTTGTATTTTTTTTATGTATGTATTGTTATCAACTATGAATAATTGTGAAAAATTTAATTTTGATCCGAGAATGGAAAGGGGAGAAAAATGTGAACAACAGAAAGACAGACGGACAGACAGACGGAGAGAGCTAATATTTCCCTTTTTCTGTACAAAAAAAAAATTAATTACCAATAATTAATTAAGTAATTGAAAACTGATTCATGTGTTATTAGGTACAACAAATAATTGTCTAAATTTCAACTTGATCTGAGAATGGGTGTAGGAGAAGTCACGTGTAAAAAAATTGTAACAGAGAGACAGACAGACAGAATGAGTTGATATTACGATTTCAGTTGACATAGAGTGGTGTTCCCAACCATGGAGTTACTGAGAGGTCCTAATAAGTGAACTGAATATGGTTAAAATAAGAGGCATATATTGAACTAGACTCATAGTTTTTAAATAATATTGCTGTGCATTCGAATTCCTTTCTAGACATTGGACGATATTCCATCGGGCAACAATATGCTAACATTAGGATGAAAAGAAAAATATCATAATAGGCAAACTTGGTGAGGCAATGTGACTAGATTGAACGCCTGATTTATCCAGTCATGTCACGCCATAATGTCAGAAGGGTGACACTAAGACCAGGTCAGTAAGCTCCTGTTCTCTCGTTCCCCTAATCCCTCCTCTTCCCCTGTCATCTTTGATGATGTCACAAGCCAAGCAGACGTGAAGAAGACATCGAAATAATGAAGATGATAACATTAGTGAATAGATACGACAAACAGACACACACACACACATAGGACATACGTTGTCAGCATGAGAGAGAGCACATTAACCCTTAATTACTGCACATTTAATTTCTTCTCTACTAGACAATTCAGTTTATGGTATAATATATATATAGGATATAATATAATATATATTGAAGATGGATAGACTAATGGTCATTACGTATCCACTCACATGCAAGCAAAATATAATAAATCCTATAAAAAAACAACAGCTTATCTAAAGGGGGAAAACTCAGTCCTTAAAACTATATGTACCAATAAAGCACATGTTATTTCCCTTATTCAATAGCAAACAAAATAATTAATTACCAATAAGTAATTGACTAATGGAGTATAGTTTTTTGATTCATATTTTCTTAGCAACAATAAATACAGTTTCAACTTGATCAGAGAATGCGTGAGGGAGTAATAGTGTTAACATTTTTTAAGGGGACTAAACCCATCAAATTTAGCCATACATTTAATATTGAAGTATAAGTTTCCTTTGTTGCTAATTACAAAATAATTAATTAGCAGTAATTAATTGTCTAATTGGTTATCTTTAATTTATCCATGTCTGTGTCAATGAATAATGGTGCGAATTTGCAACTAGATTCGAGAATAGGTAGGGGACTAATTGCCTGTATGCACTTTTTACCAGACACACAGACGGACACACTGAGGTGTAAAACAAAATGAACTCTGTTGGAAATCAACCCTTGAATCTTAATATAGGCAGCCACATCACAACCACCCGTTGATTCAACCAAATGGGATTTATTTCCCTATCTTCTTCTTCTTCTTGAAACTTTCAGGTAGAGTTGAGCCTTCGGCTCTTGGAAATCCAGGCCAGCAAAAGTGAACAAGAGCTCCCTTTTACCGGCCTGTATGTGAAAACACAAGAGTAATAGTTTACTAAATGCATGGGAAGCAAGCTTTATGGTTCGTCTAATAAAACTCTGAAAGAGTTACGTAGATGCCACTGGTTTCACTGTAGGTGAGAAAGATTAAAAAGATATAATAATCTAAAGCCATCACTGAAATGGAGTTTGATGCTGATGAATGATGATGCGATTATGAAATGAAGGAATACTGATCTGCTTCTAATGTCCGACAAACCTCTTTGCCCCACTGGCCGACTTTTCTTTCTCGCGGTCAGCCCTTGACTTCTCCTCCAGACCTTTGAAGAAGTTGGCCCTGGCAGAGATGGTCATCTTGGACAGCTCTTTATCTCCAGACTCTAGGTCCGAAGCTAGGACACCAGACTGCTCGTGAAGCAGGTCAACATCAGAACCCGACAGTATTCCAGAGTCTGCCTTGGAGTCTCTCTTCTCTTCAGTATCTTCTGTCTGTACAGACATTGTTTTAAAATAGTTTAACTGATCCATTGAAATGGTGAACATGGATATGATATTGACCAGCATAAATGGTGTTAATGATGTGATAATGGCCAATAGAGATGATGATTTTAAATGATACTTGTCAGGAGATGTGATGTATTAAAAAGAAGCGGATATCAAATGAGAAAGGTCCAATTCAAAGTCAAATGCAATTTTCTTAGACCTATTAAAAATTGGGTGACAATCATATGTACGAAATAACAGTAATGATACCGATGCATAAAAAATGCGTGAAATTATATTAATAAAAATAATAATAATTGTATTAAATGTTATTGACCATAAAAATGTATTAGAAACAAATATTTTAGATGACAGACAGAGAGACAGAGAGATATCATGAAACATTTCTAAATACAAAAAGATAGACCAATGTAGATAAAATAGATCCTAGATAGTAGATGTAGATAAAATAGATCCTAGATAGTAGATGTAGATAAAATAGATCCTAGATAGTAGATGTAGATAAAATAGATCCTAGATAGTAGATGTAGATAAAATAGATCCTAGATAGTAGATGTAGATAAAATAGATCCTAGATAGTAGATGTAGATAAAATAGATCCTAGATAGTAGATGTAGATAAAATAGATCCTAGATAGTAGATGTAGATAAAATAGATCCTAGATAGTAGATGTAGATAAAATAGATCCTAGATAGTAGATGTAGATAAAATAGATCCTAGATAGTAGATGTAGATAAAATAGATCCTAGATAGTAGATGTAGATAAAATAGATCCTAGATAGTAGATGTAGATAAAATAGATCCTAGATAGTAGATGTAGATAAAATAGATCCTAGATAGTAGATGTAGATAAAATAGATCCTAGATAGTAGATGTAGATAAAAAATATAGACCCTAATAGTCATATAAATTACCCGGACAGTTGAAATACTTTTTTATAGAAAAGTCAATTGCAGAAAGACAAAATATTAAAACTTAATTTGAGTACTTAGGAAGAACCATAATTTTTGTTTCATTGCATTTGGTGAGTATGCACCACTGATCAGGATACCAATTATCTTAACATGAAGCCGACATGACCAGGTAGAAGTTGGAGAGTAAAAGTCAGTAGGAGCAGCCAGACTCTTTCAAAACTGGAAACCGAAAGTTCCTTTTACGACATTAAATACAAAAAAATAAAATAAATGGTTTAAAAAATGATTGTCAAAAATTCTCTTGAAAAAAAAAAAAAAAAGCTCTCACTAATCTTCATTTCTTTATTTAAATCTTTGAATTCATTCGTTTATAACCTACATATATATTACAAGCATATCAAAATGTATTCGGTTTGGGGAAGGGAGTAATAATCGAAAAAAATTTAGTATCCAAAAAAAAAGTTATATGGATAGAAAGAGCATATCGTGTGATTGTGTAAAATCATTCAATTATGTTCTGTCCTACATGAATAAATCGGCCCTTTCTATGGCCAAGCTGCTGACCTTCGCCCACTCCGGGTGCATGATGAGCATCTGATTCTCCGGCACTGCGTTGAGCTCCTCCGCCGTCACGGGCAGCGTCCGGTGCCGCAATCTTCGGCCACGCCTCTGGTTTTTGGGTGATGGCGTCAGATGCTGGGGGAACTCGGCCTTCTTGCCGCCCAGGGGCAGGGGCTGCCTGCTGACACTCTGGTCCTTGAGCTGGTCAAAGGCGTTGATGGACGTTTTCTTGCGAACCAGAGCACGGAAGGCGCTGACCGTTTCGAGGCTGAACGGTAGGAGAGAAGAAAAAAGCCCAGTAGTAAGACTAATAAATCGAACAAGTCCATATTGACGGTTAAACTATTGACTATGTCCGGGGTTTAAACCTAGATCCAATATTCTAGACTTAAAACTATGCCCGTAGATTTAGGTTTAAACCCCGGATGGTAAGAATGGTAACCATGTAAGTGTTAAAGCGTTGACAGTGTTTCTCTAACTTTCGTACCTTCACAAGAACAAATGAATACAGAAGAACATAATTGCAGATTAAAGACGGCACCCTGAGTCTTTATATCACGTCACAAACACACCATTCTTTTTATAAATAAAAGAGAAATTCATGAAAGGAAAAAAGTCTGCAATAGCATCTAAACTTTCTGTATGAAGCATGTACAGTGGCTGGACAAGACAATATTGACAGCTTATTAAAGTAACACCAGATCACTAAATTTAGAAACACTACAGGATACAAGAATACATGATAAAACGGAAATACTAGATAAAACACTGAACCAGAATTTACAAATAGAAAAACAAAACCTTATGAAATACTCAGAAAGACACAAAGATAGAGGCACATTTCTTTTTCTCTCATTTAAGGACAAATTCATATAAGTGCTCCTTCTTTTTTAGTGCTATTAGAGAATGGAAAGGGTTGCCTGAATCAGCCAGGAAAGCCAACGACAAAGCAGCGTGTAAGTCACTGTTTAACACATGCATGACTGGATTGACACATGAAATGTGTACGACGTATTTATCTTTTCTTTGAAGTTACGTCTGTAATTTATAAAACTGGCCGCAAATCTTAAATCATTAATAGGGGCAAAGCTACACAATGTATAAATTAATGTGATTTCACAGTGTGTATGGACAAGCTAGTGTGATGTAACATTGTGTATCAACAAACAAGTGTGATGTAACATTGTGTATCAACAAGCCAGTGTGATGTAATATTGTGTATCAACAAGCCAGTGTGATGTAACATTGTGTATCAACAAGCCAGTGTGATGTAACATTGTGTATCAACAAGCCAGTGTGATGTAATATTGTGTATCAACAAGCCAGTGTGATGTAACATTGTGTATCAACAAGCCAGTGTGATGTAACATTGTGTATCAACAAGCCAGTGTGATGTAACATTGTGTATCAACAAACCAGTGTGATGTAACATTGTGTATCAACAAACAAGTGTGATGTAACATTGTGTATCAACAAGCCAGTGTGATGTAACATTGTGTATCAACAAGCCAGTGTGATGTAACATTGTGTATCAACAAACAAGTGTGATGTAACATTGTGTATCAACAAGCCAGTGTGATGTAATATTGTGTATCAACAAGCCAGTGTGATGTAACATTGTGTATCAACAAGCCAGTGTGATGTAACATTGTGTATCAACAAGCCAGTGTGATGTAATATTGTGTATCAACAAGCCAGTGTGATGTAACATTGTGTATCAACAAGCCAGTGTGATGTAACATTGTGTATCAACAAGCCAGTGTGATGTAACATTGTGTATCAACAAACCAGTGTGATGTAACATTGTGTATCAGCAAGCCAGTGTGATGCAACAGTGTAATTGTATCTAGTAGGCAGTACGGTGCGATATCCACCATGTATTAAGCAAACGACTGTATCAGGTTACAGCAATGCAAATCTAAATAAAACCTAGGTAACGAACAGAGAAATTTAAAAGCTCATAAACCTTCACACATACAGACAAATAAATAAATAATGAACAATATATTTAAGTATAAATATCACGAGGTGAAGGTTACTCCTTCAATGTTTACCCGCTATGAATTATGTCATATCCATTTCAGTTAAGAAATCAAGAAATAATGTCACCGATCGTTCTACCATCAAACCTATAAGTTATCTTTAGTGACAGTGTTGTACCACGCATCACACCTGTTAATCACAGGGTTACATCATCACACCTGATCCTCACAGGGGGAACAAAATGGCGGTGTTTTTCACCTGGGATATACTACGTCGTTTATGATAACTTTACCTTCAGCGTGTTTCTTGTTGTTGCTATAGTAACACAAGGGAGAGAGTGAGAGAGGGGGGAGGGAGAGAGAGAGAGGGAGAGAGAGAACAGTTTATAATTGCCAGCTAACCTGTGTGTGTGTGTGTGTGTGTATAAACAAGCATCACGTAAAATCGCTTCACAACTTGACAGCAATGTATTGAAAGTAGAAACAGATGAAAACGACATTAATTAAAAACAAGAAAGTCGTTATGTACCGATTACCAAGGCTAAAGAGGAAAGTGTCGGCCACTGTTGGTACATCTCAACAAATGAACAATTATCTGTTTAAACTAAGTGTAGAGAAATATCAAAGCAGCTCACAACAGACCACTAGAGGATCCAGAACTTGACAGGGCGGCGGGGCGATACGATCTAAAATTATTGACGGATTCCCCCCCCCCCCTAAATTGTGTAATTTCTCCAGTTAAATAAGTAACCCAACCCAAAGTTAAGGGTCTATCCGGGGGGGGGGGGGAGAGGGTAGGAACAGCTGTCCAGCCAGGTTCTATTTCAATTTATATTTACTAATGATGGAATATGATATAGTAGTTACAGCCATATCTCTTAGTTAATATTATACGATTTATTCTCTTTTGCGATATCAAAACAAAATTAACTGATGACCACTTTTGAACTAATTAATTGGTTGTTGTTTTTTTATTCATGTATGTGTTGTCATCATCGACATTGAATGACTGTGCAAAGTTTCAGCTTTATTCGAGAATGGCAGTAGGGAAAAATAAAGTGTTCAGAATTTGTATCAGACTAGGTCGATATAAACCTTGTATAAAAGTTGAACAAATGTTCAGTTTTCGTGAATAAAAACAGTAGCGACTCGTCTATGCGACAATATCACAAAATGCCATTAGCTTTCACTTCCCTTTCTGCTATATACAACAGAAGAAATATGAAAAGTGACTCTTAAGAGTTACCATAATGCCAAATAATGGCTCTCATTTCTCACTTCTGATACAACAACCGTAAGTTCTACAATTGATACAATTACATCGCCATACTGTAAATAACTTAAATATACTTGATATTTATATCAGAAAAGTAGTATATAAGTTCGGGTACGTTCGTATATTTTGATATATTAAATATGTTTTTAAAAATAATTATTGTTTATTTTGCTTGTAATATGAGCAATGTGGCATAATAAAATGCCGCAGTGTGTGTGTGTGTCTTTCATTTGTTTCCCCTTGTTCCACAATTATGGTTGCACTCTAAGGAATTTAGAGACTCATTCGATCGATTTAAAGCCAGATATATTTTTGAAATTGAAGAAATACACTCTAGAAAAACAATATTTCTGTTCATTTTATTAGCTTTGTGATCAAATAATTAGCAACAACAACCAACCCATAAATGTGGAGTGGACTAAGGGGCGACCAAAAAATCCGGAAATGCAAAATCCCAGTCTTTACCAAGATTCGAACCCAGGACACCAGGTTCGTAAGCCAGGCGCTTACTCAGCCAATGCACCACCCGAAAAAAATAAACTATCCAGGCATTAATCTTTCAATTTGTCATGTATAAATACTTTGGTAAATAAATGGACTCCAGACTTTTAAAAAAAATTATTTCAATAAATAATCAGAATTATCTTTAGTCTGTACTGCAGTATTCCAAACTCTCCATGGGACTTGTTCTAAGGACAGGGTTGATATACTGGTTCGGGGATTTATTTTTTAAAAGGGCTAGGTTTGAATAACTTTGAATCGATATCATTTCCGTAGACCAGTGTTTCCCAAACTGTGTTCCGCAAAACTCTAGTGTTCCGCGAGGCCTCAAAAGGTGTTCTACGAACTACTGGAATACGTAATTAACTAATGAGCCAAAACGTGAATTAAACTCGCCAAAAAAATAAGCAAAGTGTTCCGCTAAATACTCAGAATATGCGAAGTGTTCCGCTAAATGCTCAGAATATGCGACGTGTTCCGCAAAGTTTGGAAAATACTGCCGTAAACAGATAAGTATGGATGACGGGAGCAGTATTTATAGATGTATTTAGAAACACATCTTAAAGTGTGACCAAAGTATAAAAAGTATAATAACAAAAGATTCCAGCAGCAACATTCTTTAAGAATTACGCATGGGATATTAATAACAATCGGGATAATAACATAAAAATAATTGGCATAGTAACTTTAACACTTGAGATAATAACAAAAAAAAACAATTGGAAACACTTAGGGTAACAACATAAACGCTAAAAATAAGACAGAAGCCTTTGGCATAAGAACATACAAAGTTAAAATAGGACAGAAACACTTCAAATAAGAACAGAAACACTCTGAACAAAAGATAAGCGCTTGAGGTAGCATCAACACTTGTAATAACAACATTGAAAATTTTTTTGGGGGGAAAGCATTAATACTTGAGATAATTACAGAGGCACTTAATATAATAAAGAGAAACTTCAGATATAACTATAAAACTGTCGATTGTAACAGAAACACTTGGGATAATAACAATAACACTAAAATTAAAAAAAAAATCATAACACTTCCAATAAAATAGAAACAGAAAAACATAACCTTTACTGATTAACAATGCACAGAAGCACAAAATAAAATATAATTGAACTAAGGCATCTCTGTTCCAACACAGTAAGTGAAAACTTGACAACATTTATGGATAAGTCTCACCTGTCAGCAGCATTGATTTCCTCGAGAGTTACTGGTTGAGTCTGGTGGCGCCAGTCGTTCCTGTTCCGCTGCTGGAACCTGTGTCGCCGCTCCTGAAAAGCCTCACTCGCCTCGGCAATCTCTGTCAGCTTCTCAATCAGCTGGGGCCCGGACAGCGAGGTGGAGCCCTCCAGGCGAGCGTCTGACGCCGAGGCGACGGAAGTGACGCTGCTCTTTCTGCTGTTTGCCCCGGGGACAGTCGCCAGGGCGGAGATGGATGAAGCGGAGGATGAGGAGGACATGTGAGGGCCCTCGTACTTAAACTGAGTAGGAGTAATGAGCCCAGACCTGGAAACAGAACCAAAAAAAAAAAAGTCAGTTGTTAGACTAGCGAGTCAGCAGAATGTGAACCGGTGTGTGTGAGTTCCTGTGCACCAGGTCACGCACAATAGGATCAGACAACGCGAAACAGAAGGTATAAAGAGATAGTAGCAGAAAGCTAGAGGGGGAAATGTAACATCAAGTTAGAGAGGAGGGGGGGGGGAGAAGAAATTCTAGTTGGTTTTGTTACAATTAGTAATCATTTGAATCGATCACGTCCTCTTGCCAACCATTCTCTATTGCGCAAAGTTATGTCGCTGTTCTTGTAGTTTTGCGAAGTGCTAGCAGTGGCATTTTTGTATGTGGGATTGACGTTATTGTAATTAGACGGCTGGTTGGTCGTGTGATCTGCTGCTCTGGACTGTAGTCTCGATGGTCCCGTGCTCAAACCCTGCCCATACATTCTCTGCCTATACATTCTCTGCCTATACATTCTCTGCCCATACATTCTCTGCCCATACATTCTTTGCCTATACATTCTCTGCCCATACATTCTCTGCCTATACATTCTCTGCCTATACATTCTCTGCCCATACATTCTCTGCCTATACATTCTCTGCCCATACATTCTCTGCCCATACATTCTCTGCCCATACATTCTCTGCCTATACATTCTCTGCCCAGACATTCTCTGCCCATACATTCTCTGCCTATACATTCTCTGCCCATACATTCTCTGCCTATACATTCTCTGCCTATACATTCTCTGCCCATACATTCTCTGCCCATACATTCTCTGCCCATACATTCTCTGCCTATACATTCTCTGCCTATACATTCTCTGCCTATACATTCTCTGCCCATACATTCTCTGCCTATACATTCTCTGCCCATACATTCTCTGCCTATACTTTCTCTGCCTATACATTCTCTGCCTATACATTCTCTGCCTATACATTCTCTGCCTATACATTCTCTGCCTATACTTTCTCTGCCTATACTTTCTCTGCCTATACTTTCTCTGCCTATACATTCTATGACGTTCTACGGGAGATTTGGGCAAAGGTGTCATAATTTTGACTTCTGAATAAAAACCCGAAACATGCAAAAGTAAATAGAGTGTCCACGCAATCGTTCTGCTATAGGGCGTCGATAGGTCCTGAAGAATAAAAATGTTTCTTAAAGACCTTCTTCTTCCCAGTCCAACCATCCCTGACATTGTTAAGACCTTTCAAAAATGTTTTTTCCTTGGCGCCATTTTTTTTCAATGGACCTCATTCACCAATCGTAAACAAACAACATTTAGCCACGTGATACTATTGATAAAACAATGGAAAAAACGTATCACGTGACAGCCTTTATGGATTGCGTAATTTGTATAGAAGAGATATAGAACCACGTGGCTAAATGTTGTTTGTTTACGATTGGTGAATGAGGTCCATTATGCTAAAAAAAAAAAAAAAAATCGTAGGAGACGGATTTTTTTTTAACACCCGTAGGACTCTATACTAAACGAAATAGACAGAAAAACTTAGAGTGAAACACGCACCAAATAATTTCAAAGTCTAATAACACTAAAAGTAAGTCCTATGTTGCATAATGAGCGCAAAGGTAAGATGAATATCTGAGATGAACTGCACAGCCATTTCCAGATCATGCAGTTTTTCCATACAGTTTGTCTCTTTTCTAGAGGTGTCCCTGGGAATTTCCATCTTCATAAGATATACATCATTGAAGGACAACAAAAAATAACCAGACAGATGGCTGGTACTAAGTGATACGCTAAGAAACAAAACCAAGATAAATATCAATCTGCTCTTTAATAACGTTAAATTGTAGATCCACAGAATTCCCATTTCTAGCATCAAGTAAAATACGGAGTGCAACATTTTTACGGCATCAAAAGGAATCATAAATATTTTAGTTGGTATACAGACAGGCATGTTGCCGAGAAGGACTGTATCAGATAAAACTTGAGGCTGCGAAAACAAAATGTATAAATGTATCTGGAACTACAAATAGGATGCCATTGAAGGTAAATATCATACTCATGTACTCACACTGGCCTTGACCTAGGAGTTGACATCCCGGACCTTGACCTCGAAGTGGAGGCTGCGTACTTCTCCTCCTCCATCTTATGCTGCATGTACTGAACCCTCTCGGCGACGCTCATTCTCTTCAGGGCCTCATCCTCTTCTGGGTTCCTGCCCTGCTCGGCAACCTTCTGCATGGAGTACCTAGAAATATAGACAGGAATCGAATTCTAAGTTATAATAACTCTGTCTGTCTGTTGAGGGCATGGGCGTAGCCAGGATTTTTTTTCGGGGGGGGGGGGGGATTTTTTCTCTCCCCCCCCCCCCCCGCCCCCCCCCCCCCCTCGAAAAAAAAATTATGTATGTGTGTATGTGTACATTAACTTTATTACATTCTGACCCTTCATTCTTTTGGAGGACGTTTATTGTGCCCTAGATTGTTTCTTCCTGGAGTTAGTGGGAAAATTGTAGACTCCCCGCCATTAACAGCAAGGGGGTCTGGGGGAACGCTTGGAGCTCCCCCAGCGCGGGGCGAAGCCCCGCCGCCAAGCACAATTTCTGATATTGAAAGCCAACAAAATGAATATTCTGAGGTATCTACAGTACATTTTCCTGCTTTTAAAAAGTTTTATTTCAAAAACCTAAAATGCTATTCTTACTGCCTTACTGGCACCAAGTTGTACTAGGATGTCATCGCAACGCTTAGTATGCGTAATTCATTTTGTCGGAAAACATGTCCCGCAAAACTCATGCGACGCTCTGTCACAACCTTACTAATGTGTCGACTCCCAATTCGGCATAGGATTTCCTTGATTTAGACCCGATCTCTATAACTGACTCCTAAAATCTGTCTTAGCGATCTTTGTTGAGCCACATTTAGTGTTTTTCAATTTCGGCAGATGACTATTCAACGCACTTTATTAATGGAGCCCCGCTACTGGTAGAAATGTGTAACCTCTCTTGAATACGCTCTTGGAATTAGGTGACTGTAGCTTGCTTTAGATTTTATATCGAAAAGGGAAGTTTTATCGTCAAAATGATCTGTTGTGGATTTTAAACTAAAAAAAATCTCTGGAGTTATTTTTTTTAAATTCAAACCCCATTTAGCTACGGTCATAGAATTTGGTAACTGTAGTTTGCTTTAGAAAAATATTGAAGATTGAGGTTTTCAACCTCAAAACTCTCTGTTGGGGGATTTTAAACTCAAAACCATCTGGAGGGGTTTTAAACTTTTAAGAAAAGCCATCTGTAAGAGAGGGGTTTAAACTCAAAACCCCCAATTGGCTTGGCACGCTCAAATAATTTTAGTGTGTAATTTGTTGTTGTTTTTTTTATTAAAGAGGTATTTTTTTAGCATCAAACCCCGATGAAAGGGGGTTTAAACTCAAAACCCCTTTTAGCAACTCTCATAGCATTTTGAGTGCGTAATTTGCCCTTTTTTATATTAAAGAGTTATTCTTTTAGCTTCAAACTCCACTGGAGTTTAAACTCAAAACCCCTTTGACTACACTCATAGAATTTTGAGTGTATAATTTGCTTTGTTGTTAATATTCCAGAGGTATTTTTTACCTTCAAACCCCGCTGAAAGGGGTTTAAACTCAAAACTGAGTAAAAACCCATTTACCTATGCTCATAACATTTTGAGTGCGTAATTTGCTTTTTTTTATTATTGAAGATGTATTTTTTAGCATCAAACCCTACTGAAAAAAAAAGGGGGGGGGGGGGTAAACTCAAAACCCTTTGGCTACGCTTATAGAATTTCGAGTGTGTAATTTGCTTTATTTATATTGAATAGGGGGTTTTAAAATCAAAATCTTCCTTAACTGTGCTCTTGGAATTGTAAAATGTTTGTAAAATGTTTTACATATTTCGGATGTTCCTTCAGAGTTGAAGATAGTTTACTTCCTAGTCCAAACCTCCCGCAGGACAACGGGGGATGGGAGCGGGCAGGGTTTGAATCCGGGCCCATCGATAAATCCAAACGACAATCCAGCGCGCAAACCGCACGACCAGGCAGCCATCCATATAGAATTTGGGGATTGTCGTTTGCATTTTTTAAATTTGTGTTATAGAAGAGGGGGATTTAACTGCAAAAAACCCTGGTAGGGGGTTTTAAACTCAACCCCCCCTGGTAGGGGGTTTTAAACTCAACCCCCCCTGGTAGGGGGTTTTAAACTCAACCCCCCCTGGTAGGGGGTTTTAAACTCAACCCCCCTGGTAGGGGGTTTTAAACTCAAAACCCCCTGGTAGGGGGTTTTAAACTCAACCCCCCTGGTAGGGGGTTTAAAACTCAAAACCCCTTGGCTGTGCTGGAACAAGTGATGGTATAGTATTAAAATGTCACCCAAAATAAACAAAATCAAAGCAAAAAATGAGTTACTGAATTCCGATAGCGGGGGGGGGGGGGGGGGTTGAACCCCAAGAACACCCCCCCTGGCTACGCCCATAGTTGAGGGGGTTATCTACCTTCAAAAAGTTTTTTTTTAATTTCTGTTTTTTTTTTACAATTACATTATGGTAAAGAAAAAAAAAGGGGGGGGGGGAGTGGAATTGTTTATGTTATGAGTCAAGGGAAATAACGAGGTAAAAATTCACCACTTTTTTGCGTTTTTATTTTATTCGATAGTGTCCCTTTATAAGGGACGAAAAAAGATTTCACAAGCGTAAATGTGGGCTTAACAAATTCAAACTTATGGAAAACATTGAATTACCCCACCTATTTAAATCAAAGAAAACTGATTGATACAATCTACACTGTGTTGTATTATACAAAACAATACAGCACTGTCCAAAGAAAATATAGACTGCCCTCTCTCGATATTATCTTGCTGTGGATCAGGAAAAGGGGTGGGATTTGGTGACACGAATTAGGACAGCACCCATATCCAAAGTCAAGGGACAGATGGAGATGATGCAATATAAATATTAAAGAAATCGAACTGAAATACATATTTTTACTTTTGATTTCTCGCGAGATCCCCTAACATCTTTCTGATCTATAGATAGCAAAGTCTGAAAGGGGAAACTCTACAATCCACTGGCATTAACAGCATCTAATTAAATAAACTAAAGACGTTGTTTTTTTGTTCTCAAAACATAGATGATTGCATCCTCTGATGTGTCCAACTTTTTATATAAAATGCACACGGCTGAGATATCATATTAGTTGGCTCTCAGTTATTATTATTATTATTGTTATGGCTTTTATATAGCGCTACTTTCATGCTTATAGCATGCTCAGAGCGCTTTTGGTCCAATCTCATTTGTGGACAAGTTGGGGGGGAGGGGGTATCTAGGAGTTTTCCGTGCTGCCTTTAGGCGCTAACTCTGCCCGAGTCGGGTGTCGAACCTCCAGCCCCCTTCTAGGTAGCCAAGCCAAGCCAGGTTCAAGCACACTTAGCCTCTCGACCACGCTTCCAGTTGTTGGAAACAAACAATTTAGTTCTGCTGGTCAAGGCCACAGTTGGATAATTATTTATAAGTCAAGGGATGTGGGTTGATTATTGATTATTTCCATCACTAGTCACTCACTTCACGGTCCTAGTTAAAAATCAATATAAAAATAAAAAAAAAAATTAAAAAAAAACTAGCATACATTTCAGCCATCTTGGCACATAGTGCTTTGAAAACACCAGCCAGAAAAACCTAGTTGATTACGTGGCACACAAAATCACATGTCTCGATCATTGTCCATCTCTTTTGGGGCTCTGCTCGTCTATGGACTGATAATAGTACAATGTAAGCCGGGGATTCCCCCATTGCTTTGTATATATCTCGGCTCTTGCCAACCGACGATCCAGATTCCAGGATAAAATTTTAAAAAGCATCTTTGAAAAATGCTAGATCTAAGTGCTTCACTGTGTAAGACCTTATGATAAGCTATTGTCGCAATGAGCGACATCCGCTCAATTACTTATAATTGTGTTAAGTATTTTACTTACTTGAGATTTTCTTGTATCTCCTCGGTGGCGGAAATAGTCCTCTTCTTCTCTTTGTCCTCTTTGTCCTCCTCTTCCTCCAGCACATCACCCACCAGGTGTTTCCGCTGCTGGAGTATCTTGGCCAGCTGAGGATCCACGATGGGATAGCTGGAACCCTCTGAGCTCTTTAGCGAAGAAGCTCTTTTTAAAATGCCTTTTCTCTTCTCCGTCAGATCCGTGGCGTCCTTAAAAGAGGACGATCTGCTCATGCCCGAGGATGTCGAGACAGAGAACTGAGCGGAGACGGTGGCTGCCTTCAACGATGTTTCCGCAATGGATGAAGCCATCGATGAAGGGCTTGGCTGCAGAGGGATTTTCTGTGATACTAGATCAATTCCTTTCTCAGCATCCTGCAATTGATGCACATTTGTAGATTTCACCATATCGGTTAGATTGCTTTCCTTTGCGTCACCTTCATGCAATTTGATATTACGTTCTGGCGTTTTGGTGTCACGGTCTTGCGATTTGATATCACGGTCTTGCGATTTGATATTATGTTCTGGCCTTTTGGTGTCACGGTCTTGAGATTTGATATCACGGTCTTGAGATTTGATATCACGTTCTTGCGATTTGATATTACGTTCTGGCGTTTTGGTGTCACGATCTTGCGATTTGATATTAAGATCTTGTGATTTGATGTCACGGTCTGGCGTTTTGGTGTCAAGTTCTTTTGTTCTGATATCACGTTCTTGTAATTTGGGGTCACGCTCTCGCGATTTGATGTCACGTTCTTGCGATTTGATGTCACGTTCTTGCGATTTGATATCATGATCACGTATCTTGAAGCTAAGTTCTTGGGATTTCAGAACATCTTCTTGGGATTTGGTGTCACGTTCTCGCGAACTAAGGTCACGATATCTGCCCCTCGCTGTCTTTTCATTTAGGCCTTTATCAACCAACTTCATTTCACGATCAGATGATTTTGTATCCCGTACAGAATGGATGTCTATCTGCTGCTTCCTCTCTTCCAAGGCTTTGTTCTCTTCGTGAAATTTATACGTAAATCTCGAAGAAAGAGAATTCGAGTCTTTCGTTTTCTCGGGAGAACTTCTGGGTGAAATGGAAGCGATAGACGTTTCAACTTCTCGAATGTACCTCTGAGCGTCATCGATGGAGGGCGACCTGGAAGTATCTCTCGGAGATGTGATGTCCAGCGGAGATGGGGGCATTGACGAAGGCTGCTCTGGATGGTCCAACTCCTCTGTGACCTTCGACAAGAGCTCAAGGCTTTTGTCGAGTGTGGTCAAGACGGGCTTTTTATCCTTTCCGAGATCATTTTTAGTGGTGCTGGTTGCTGGGTAGGTAAGAGACGTCGAATTTTTTTTACCGGGTAATCCAACAGTTTCAAGCGCGTTGTCTTTTTTTAGTTTGTCGTCAAGCTTTTCATTTTGGAAAGGTGCGTTGGATCTCCTGGATGCCCCAGAAATCCAAGCCCTGTTGCCAAGAGATGCTAATGTGGAATCTGTAAGCTTAGTATCTGAAGATATGCTAGAAGGTGCTTTTTGTAACGTTGAGCCTGGCTCCGGCGAAAAGTTTCTTATAGAGTTAAAAATAGCTCTTGATGAGGGGTCATTCCTAGAATGTGCGTTTTCCGAAGCATTGTTTTGGACATTTCCTACAGAGGATGAGTCTGAAAGATCTTTGGTCTTGTTGTCGAGCTTCAGAGTTCTCTCAGAAGCTAAAGGCACGCCTGGAGTGGTCTTAAGAGGTGAAACCTCTGTAAGGTAGTGTGTGTCTTTAAGTGGAGGCGTGGCCTCTATTGGGGAAGGCGTGGCCTCTTTTGGGGGAGGCGTGAATTCTTTTGTTTTACCGAATTGTTTGGTTAATTCTGATGTATTTTGAGCTAGCCTCCTGGACATAAACTCTGACCTAAAGCTTGCACTTTTCTCAAGCCTGCTAACGGAAACAGAGGAATCTGCCGGCTTCTCTCCATAGCGCCTTAAGCTTTGGGTTCTATCAGGTGTCCGTCTTGCGCCCTCCGAGTCCTCACTGGAACTGTGAATTTCCTCAGCCTTTTGTCGTCGGACCCACGGCCGCTGCACGGCGGAGGTCGTAGCCTCCGCTTCGGTTTCTGATTTCTCGGAGTTGGACTCGGAGCCGGAAAATTTTTGAATCAACTGACCCAGGTCCACTTTTTTCGTTTTGAGGTGGACGTCGTTGGTTGTGTCAAGTTTGGACCTGGCAGACTTGTCAGGCTCAGTAGCTTGCTGGCTAAACTTCTGTCTGCTAGCACTAATCTGTGAACACAATATATGACTTAAACAATAAAAAAGTTCATACATGAATTTACAAAGGATGATTAGAATCATGTATTTATAAGGATTAAAATTGCGTATTTATAAGGATTAAAATTACGTATTTATAATTATTATAACTGCGTACTTATGATTAAAATTAAGAATTTATAATAATTAAAATCACGTCTTTACAACGATTAAAAATGCCTATTTTATAACGGCTAAAATCAGGTATTTCTAATGATTAAGGCGAAATATTACAATGATTAAAGTTTCGTATTTATAATAATTAGAATCACATATCTATAATAATGAAAGCGACGTATTTGTTCTAATTAAAATCACGCATGGCAATAACAATAATCAGGTATGATGTTAATATAATTATTTAAACGACGTTTCTTTGAAGATTAAAAGTGAAATAACACGTATTATAATAGTTAAAGTCACGACTTATATATAAAAACACCATTTTCCAATCATGGTCTACGCATTTTAAATCACGGCAATTATAAATTAACTTTACGACAATAATAATCAGCCTGTAAACTATTTTACGACAATCACAATATAAGCTGTAAACACCAATCCACCTTTGTTTCAATTATGAACATCTTTAAGAGAAAGACAACCATACTACTTTGTTCAATTCGAACTAATGCCTGTACATTAACAGTGTGTTGTTTTACTTATATAGAATCCTGGAATCCAAATTTAGAAGTACTGTTGTGATCGGAAGGAGATAGGTCATCACTCAAACCACCCCCGAGTCTAGATTACGTGGGCGCGTCGCACATTCGAGGGGGTGCTCATCCTTCATATGATTTGGAGAGGTTGACTCTCTACCTTATGCAATGTATTGGCATGACTTATCAAATACATCTTTCCACTTTATTATTTAGACCAGTGGTTCCCAAGCCTTTTTTTCTTCTAACGGAACACTTAGGACATTTTGAGCATTTAGCGGAAAACTGTGCTAATTTTTTTTTAGAGAAATTAACTCGCGTGATAGCCTACTAGTTTAGTAGTTACTTATTCCAGTCGTTCGTGGAACACCTATTCAGGCCACTCTGGGGTCCCGAGGAAGACAGTTTGGGAAACACTGACTTAATTAGTTTAGAGAAGATCAGAACTAGCGTGGAGAAAGATAAAAGTGTGGTCTGTGTTACGATGCATCATTCTCATTTTCGTGCCATATATTTCATAAAAATTAAATGTTTTAGTACTCGAGGAAAACAAATTATTTCTTTTGCTAGCATCTTGCTTTAAGAGACAAAAAAAAAAGAAAAAAAGATTAGAGCATCATGACACCAAGGTAATCTAACTTGAATGACGTCATCTCCTTCGAGACCAAAGCGACTCGTTCTATAATGACTAAATTCGTGGGCCGTCACAGCGCGATTTTAGAAATCTTAGAAAATCCGGGGAAGGCTATCAAAAGGGAAATGCAAGGTATTCAAAGTGAATATTGTTATTTCGTTAGGGATATATAACTGTACTTTTTCACTTAGAGTGTTTTAACTTCAAGATTATCTTCTGTGCTCTATAGATATGCGTGTTTGTGTTTATGAGATGACAAAGAATACGTCGGATATTATGTAATCATCGCTACTGAAAATATAAGAATAATTAATTACAAAGATATTGTCATTCCTTCGTTGTTCACGATCCGTCAAATTCTTTCATTGATAATGAAGATTTTCACATTAAAGGTTAATCACAGTTACCTGCTCTTTGATTTTTTATTTTTTTGAAGATAGTAATAAAAAAAAGTTTCCCCCTTTCAGACCTTGCGATCTATAGGGCAGGCGGTGTAAAGGACATCTGTTTCTATGGCCCACGGTTAACGAGGGTGTTATGTGGCCAGCACAACGACCAACCGCCTTTACTTTTCCCAAACTAATGTCAGGTATCCATTAGAGTTGGGTGGACTCAGAGGCACCCAAAGGAAATAAAAATCAGTCTTCGACAAGTTTTGAACCCAGGACCTCGGTTTGGAAGCCAAGTGCTTTATGGCTCAGCCACCACGTCTTTTTTTTAAAAATAGAAATAAAGTTTTTTAAAAGAAAGGGGTCGGGGAGAAGATAAAGCGATATGAGGAAATGTGGTGGCTATATGAATTTAAAGCTAAAAAAAAAAACAAGATAATGAATAGGGAAATACTGAGAAAGTTTTTTAAAGAAATAGACACAATAACCAATGACCAGGACGCCATTTCGAAAGATCAAAGCCGCCAATTCAAAAAATACCTCGTTCTTTCAATGAAAGAAATTTGATTATAAAATATGAAAAGTGCATTAAAAAATTATTATATGTTTTGTTCGCTTAGCGAACCTTTTTTTTTTATTCTATACACCAGATACACAGTTAGCTGTTTATGGACTTGGCTCGATGTGTGAAAATATCTAATACGGCCAATAGTACCTTAAACACATATAGATACGGTAATCTAAGCATACAAATGGTGCATGAAAAGAAAAAAGAATTATAAAACATATATAAAGTCCAAAGAGGCCTTGTGACCAATTGGAGTTCATCTCTCAGGATCCGCTAGTTCGCATATACTATAGTTACATTTAAATACTTTCAAATGTGTATATACTCTATGATAAATAGTGATACGCCGTTAATTAAAAAATAAAAAGGATAAGCCTCTAAAAAGAGATTACTTTGAATGAACAGAGAGACATTGCACGGATATTTTAGATTAAAACGAAATCTTACAAATAACCTTTCGATATACAAAGACAGGCCAGGAAAAAATCGCAGTACTTTTATTAGAACGGCATAGCCTTCTCACGGCGTGAAACCTGGACCTCAGGGTCTTAAGTCTAAAACGAAATAGGTCCCCTTAGAGGAGGGCGCCTGTTACCTTAGCTGACAAGTCTCCCATGTACCTGGTCGGGATGTTAGCTCGAGCTCTGGAGGGCGGCGGGGCGTGCTGTGGGTTCGGGTTCTCCCAAAACGTTGCATGCTGGGACACCACGGAGCCTTCCTACAAAAACATAACGTCATGACATGCCAACAATACAGTGTGTTTTCTAAGTCAGTGCAGGCATATTTTCAAAACCAGTACATGCTTTAAAAAACGTGGGTGTTCAACCCGTGACCCTCAGGTCAAAATGAGACTTTTGGTCTTTGTTTCTCTGACGATTATATTAAAACATCAAAAGAGATATTTCCCCCCAAGAGTTGAACACCTCCATTTTTAAACATGAGTAATCTTGATGTAAATGGTTAATGTTAGTATTTAACAGTTATTACAATACATTAACAGATACACACACACAAAATCAATCGAAAATATTCAGAAAAACAAAATCAAAACAGACATGTTAATTTTCTAGATCGAAATGTATAAAAAAAAGAGAAACTAGACGGTATTAAATGAATACCGATATATATCAATTGAATGAATACCGATATATATCATAATTCACAATTATCATTGTGGATTTATTATTTCAATTCACCTATATCGTACCATTAAATTGATGTAGAACTATTTTTCTAAATTTATGCTACAATTGGAGTTAATATGTATTGCTACATTGGAATTATATTCAGACGTATGTTCTACGATTCCCGCGTTACGTTTCAATGTTTTGACTCTAAATTTATATCTAGATCCGTTAGTGTTCAATGACTATGGAACTAGAGAATGTATTATCTAATAGATCTATTTAGAAATGAGAATCTAAAAAAAAAAAAATAAGTGGTGCGGGCGGGTATTAGAGACTCAAACATTCAAACATGTTGAGATAAAGTCCGTATAAACGGCACACACTTAATATTAATATGTAGAACATTATAAAATGTAAAGATCTGGGTCTTTCAAATAAGGCTCAACAGTTGTGCAATACAGTGTGAGAGGTATAAGGATTTACAAAAATCAGGATCGGTGCCTGAGAAATGAACCACGCGAGCATGATTCGTACTAAGTATGCAAAAATGGTAGTTTAGCATATACGAATGCAAATTATTAATTGCTTAATAATTAAGATAAGTCTTGCTTTATTGGCTATTGTGCAATAATTTTTTTCAAGAACATTTTAAATACTTCTTTAGTCAGGGGTAGAGAACCCACATTTTCGTGTTCGCGTGGGGAACACTTGAATTAAAGAAGAGTTATTATTCTTTCGATAGTCACACTTTTTTTTTCAAAAGGATGTATAGATAAAAAAGTCAGTCACTTCGTGTTAATGGGAGGAGAATGCACACAAAACAAACACATCTAAATGCTGACATAGAGAACGTAAAAGCAAAAGGCAAGTGTTTAATGCGCGTATAGGGTGCCACTATCAATGTGCAGAACCGTTAGTATGTATTGTATAATGCTCATTACATCGTAGGAATGAAAAAAAAGAACAACTGAGAGAAGCAAATGTTTGTCAATATATATATATATGTAAAGAGAAAAGAGAGAGAGAAAGAAAGATCTATGGATGTGACATACAGACATGTACGTTGAAAACTATGAAAACACACCTCCTAATAACAAATTCAGAAACAATAAATGTACATGTATGACTTACAGTACGACGCCTTGTTTTGCTATCTTCCAGTGTCGGATCAGAATGAGGCGTCTCTGCAGGAGAACAAGGAATAAAAATAATTAGCAGTGTTTAGTCAGGATGAAACGTGGTTTTACTGTGATAGAATATGCGTGGTGGGATACAAAAATTTAATTATATCACATTTATTGAAGAAAAAAAAAGCTTTAGAAAATCTGCATATTTTTTTCATTTCCATAACTTTCATGTTCGTCTATTATTTAGGTCTTTGTTCGCACAAAACAGAAATTAAGATGTTTCCCTAGGCTTATCGTAATTTCTCTTATGTCAAGGCTGTAGCGCTCAAATAAAACTGTGGAAGTCACTCTTTGACATGTCTTCAAATGTTAAAATAGGAAAATATTTAGTTTTGACCCCTTCCCACAACCCGGGACACACACACTAACACACTGGATATCACGCCTGAGCTCATGCATAGGTTCTAGTCTACATCGTCAAGCGTACATGTTTCATGATATAAAGCAATAAACAAATCTGTAATGGTTACATTAAAAGTTAAAGACATGTTGGCCGCCTTAAGTTGTAGGATGATTATAATTCAGCTCACAGTGCTGAAATCAGGGCCGGCCTTAGGCATAGGCAAACTAGGCAGCCGCCTAGGGACTGAAAAGAATTTTTTTGCGTGGAGAACAAAATTGCGAAACATGGATCAAACCTCAAACAGCAGAATTCTATGGCTCTATATTATCTACTAGCCTAACTCTAAGTTTCTACTATGGTTCAAGATTTATTCACAAAGGTTTAGACCTACTTTTTACACTACATATGTTAGAAGACCATTGTTTCTTCCTTTATGAGAAATACTATGGGAACAAAAGTAGGCTGATGATCATGACTCGCACAATAGAGCTTTCGGCGCTTTATGAATTTAACTTATTTGTTTAGATATGGATACAGGACGGTTTATAATACATCTTTGTATTTTTTCGGTCTTCATGTGTTTTTTTTTTATATATTTCATTTGGGGCTTCCCTATTCACTTTGCCTAGAGCCTCCATATTCGCTTCACCTAAGGCCTCCAATTCCCTAAGGCCGGCCCCGATGAAATGATGGTCTGGCTAATAGCGGTCAAAATGTTTCTCGCACAGCAGTTTCCCCGCTCCCAAAGCTGCTCTTACATCCAAAGGGTAAAAACATGTTACATTTTGGAAACAGCAGCTTGAGTGCTGTGATCCACCCAAGGGCTAGTGCCTCCTGATTTAATCGTCAGAGTGGAGGCCAGAAGTTACGTAAACAACTCTTTCAATACCATCATGCCTTACTTGTGACGTCATACATTACTTGTGACGTCATGCATTACTTGTGACGTCATGCATTACATGTGTATGGAAGAAAAACACGTAAGTTGTTGAAAAGTAAGGCAAATGTAATTTTCATTACATTTAATTGAATTACACAAAAAAGTGACTCAACTGGAGCACTTTTTCAAAGACAGCGAGACAAGGAGTGGGGCCCTATGCGAAACGGATGGAGCGGTGCCCAGTCTGGGTAGGGATAAGGATAATAAGTGAAAATTAACATTTGTATTAGAAAAAACAAATTAGTCTTTGCATTACATTTTTATTAAAGGAAATCTGACAATGCCGTTTTGTTGTTGTGGTTGTTTTAATCGCGCGTATTGAATGAACATTGTTTTAGTTCTCAGAAGATTTTAATGATTTCAGAAGATTCCCAGGAGAATCAGGAGGCCTCGAAACCCTGTTATAAGTTTTAATGGTTTAATTTAATACTTTACACCAAGAATTAGCGCTGGGCCTATGAAAGTGCGGGCCCACTGCAGCCGCATAAGCTGCAGTGGCTTAAGGCCGGCCCTGCATGGGAAGCCAAAGGAAAGCTCCCTTCTTAGTGCCAGATAGTGGAAAAAAATCTCGGACAGACATGGTTAGTTGCTAGGGGGAGGGGGAAACCTGGATATAAGGAGTTCAAGGATCTCTTTTAACTCCCAAAAAATAAAAAATGAAGCACTTTGTAAGAATGCCCCGTAATTTATAGTTTTATGAAGCAGAGACCGGTGTTAACTTGGAGTGATATCACATTGTAAATTAAACTGCCAAGCCCGAGGTGATATGATGTCACCAATGTATACACAAACAACTATTTAAAGGTATCACACGATTAGGTTACGGATAGGTCAGTAGATATATGTATGTAGAGTGCGTATGTTGTTAGCATTATGTACAAGACATAGAAGGAGGAAGGGGGGGGGGAACAAGCGGTATAAAACTTATCAACCAATAGATGTATGATCTGACAATGAACTTCAAGAGTCTAACAAGAGTTTTTAGACACTCTGCAGAGACATGTCGGTGGGAGGTCTGATAGGAGTATCTGTCCCAGGTGTTGTTTTTTTTTTAAATCTCAACTGTTTACCTGAGTTGATCAAATTATTTTAAAAACATTTTCCCTTTAAAAAAACAAAAGGATAAAAACATTTTATATTGTAGTTTAACAATTTATATTTCAGGCGGGAGGGAGCGAAAAAAGGGGGAGGGGGGGTCATGGACTCGATATAAAAGATCTGTTTTAATGACAAATTCTAACGAGGGCGTAACATGGGTAACACAACGACCAACCGCCAAATAATTTTTTTCTTCTAGTTAAGGCCGGATAAGTCATTTAAAGCATTATAATTATAATGTGTAAGAATTAAATGTATAACTATATGTATGTATATTATGTGTGACATAGAAGTCCAGATCTCAATTGCAGACTCCTAGGTCCGACCAAAACCGGTATGGTTAGTAGTTGCATGAGGCGGACATAAGGTTATTATTGTTTTGTTTTTTTATTCCAATGTTAATCTCTATTAGCTTTCTCTGCTTGTAAAAAAAAATATAGAAGTAAATTAGAATTTAAAAAAAATTATAACGCATTAAGGTGAGCCAAATGATAGCCGCAGTTCGATGTGAAATATGATGTACACAAATAGAATATGCATTATTTTATATAAATATTAATTTAATTTAAAGTCAAAATTCGTTGGGTTTTTTTTTCTCTACGAAGTGAGTGCATCTATTATTTCCCCTGTCTTATTCATTCACACGGCATAATTTTGTGTGTGTGTGTTTTTTTTTCGCTAGATAAAATTAAAGTGAGTCATCATTAACTAAAAAAGCGGCAAGATGGTGAAAGGGGCACGACCCCGATTGAACCGGTCCACTCATGGTCGGATCAAATGGCCTAGATAGAGCATCATCATCGACTCCATCGAACCTGCCAATTTGGGTGAAGCGATTCGTGCTTGGAAACTTAGTCATTACTTTAATAGCATCTAACCCAATCTTCTGTTGTTAGAGGGTAATGCAAGATGAAGGTCCCTGGTTGTCAGAGGTGGGGCCCCACACGTTGGAATTGCTCGCTTTCTAAATTATTCAAAAAAATAATAATAACGAGAGATGGTGGTGGTTGAGAGGTGGGGTGGACTGAGTCACCGCAGCGGAGTCAAGATAGCCACACAGAATACTAATTAGAGGGATATGAACATAGCTTTCCAATTTTGTGAAGGGACTTTCTAAACTTGAGCTGTATCTTCTATAAATAGCGTAGTCGAGATCGATATCTATATCTATATATCTGTAGACAGACAGACAGACGTGCACACAGTCAAGCTGATAGAGAGAGAAAAGGGCGGGAGGGGGGATAGACCGAACAAGAGATGATGAGAAAAATAAATAAAGAGAAGAGAGATAGTTTGAGTGTGTGTGTGTGAGAGAGAGAGGGAGAGAGAGGGAGAGAAAGTACAATCCACAGAGTGTTAATGCTTATTGATCTGAGATAATCGATAACCTCATTGTACTATCAGACAATCACAAAGCTAAAATGTACATATCCGTGTAAAAACGTATACTTTTATTTTCCACCTACAACTTTTAAAATACTGCGATCAGGTTCAAGCTGGGGTTTATATGAATAGTGTTTACACGTTTCAAGTATTACAAAATGCTTCGTTTAAATGTTTCAGTTGATGTAATATCAACAAATGAGAACATAGCCCGTATAGCTGTTTGTAATGTCTGAATAGACGTCCCTCAATAGCCAATATTTAGAATGTAATCTCTGTACGCTATCAAGTGTCAATACTCTCTCTCTTCATACCAATGTTTGCTCCCTATTAACGGGATGTCTGGAGGCCTAGCCGTGTTTGGTTTAAAACCTGAGGGGAGGAGGGAGGAGAAGCAAGGCGACCACCAGACCCCCCCATATCATTGAGATCTCATTATCGGAAGCGGACGATTTAGAGTGATCACTGTGATGAACCTTGTTGTTAACATAAGTTTTTAAACGATTCTCTTACAAAGATAATCGTGCCTCCTCCCCCCCCCCCCAAAAAAAAAAAGAATAGTTTTGCTGTCCAGCAAAGAAGGGGGAAGGGGGGAGATTACGTAGAAGAAAAGTAGGTCATGTTGAAATAACAAAAAAAAAGTTTCAAAGAAGAAAAAAAAAAGTTTAGGGCAAACGAAGTTGAGCAAAAACAAAGCGGGTGGGTGGAGGAAGCACGGGGGAATGGAGGCTACTAACTAACTGGAAACTTTAGTTAAAACAGAAAGGCTATAAGAATGTATCGCATACACTAGAGTCAACATTCAGAGGACTTCAATACTTAAACGTGAACAATGGTTGCAATTCCTTCAAAAGTCTTTAACGAAAGTGCCTTGGTTAGACGGACAGACAGACAGACAGATAGATAGATAGATAGATAGATAGATAGATAGATAGATAGATAGATAGATAGATAGATAGATGAGGGTGAAAGTGATACTATAGATTGATGATGTAGTGGCAGATCTACAACAGCCTAGGGTTCTAGCGTTGAGACGGAAAGGCCCCGGGTGATATCTGAATGGAGGGATGTGTAGAAGCAAGGGCTGTAACCCCACTGGGATGAATAGATGTTGGTGAAATTGGGATTATTATGAATGTGACGGACAGACAGCACTAACAGCAAATAGCGGCTCTCTGTGTGAGACCAGTTTAAAAACAAAAGGTGGGAAATGACTAGTTTGTACCCCTGTTTTTCTGGTGTACGGCTTGACGGCGTCTGCACACACAAAAAACAAAACAGGAGAGAATGACAAAAAAGAGAAGGCAGGAAGAGAGAAAGAAAACAGAAAAAGAGAGAGAAAGAGAGACAGAGACTAAAAGACAAAGAATAAAAGAAGGAGAGACAGAAACAGACAGACAGAAAGAGATCATGATTAAGACTTACATTCATCATATGAAGTATGTGCGTGTTTTTTGATGTAACCATGACGAAAGAAGGGCGGATGTTTTGGTTGTGTAGACTAAAGAATTTCTGTTGAAATCACGAGGCATTATGTCGTAAGATAACTAGTTGCTGGTCTGAACGTTACAGAAGAGAAGACTAGAAAGAGACAACACTTTCTTATACCCCTAACTATCTTGGACCTTTTTAAATTAAAGTCGGTCACTCTGAAAACGAAGGCTATCGTGCATGAATAAAATCTATTATGAATAATTAAATCTGTAGTTAAGTTAACAGACTTAGAGTCTAAGTCAACACGTTTCCTGGATGTAAAGCTAGAAACTGAAATAATTGTCACGTGTCACATTACCACGTGGGGAAAAAAAAGGTGGTTGGGTGTTTAGGGCTTATATAAAATGTAAACAAACACATTGTGGCAGACATTTAGATCTGAACTAATAGACATCAGATACACATGTCATTTGTAGATCTTATAAAGACAGAGAAACACAACAACGTGTTTCAGAGGTTATCTAGCAATGAGTATGGCTGCCTGGTCGTGCGGTTTGCGCGCAGAACTGTTTGGATTTATCGATGGTCCCGGGTTCAAACCCTGCCCGCTCCCATCCCCCTTCGTCCTGCGGGAGGTTTGGACTAGGAAGTAAACTATCTTCAACTCTGAAGGAACATCCGAAATATGTAAAACATTTTACAAACATATAGACAGATACTCCACCATTGATCCACATCAGAAATATGAGAGTACAAAATGCAAGGCCAAACACACTACCTCCCATCCCCCCAATGGAAGTAGTCTCCAAAAATATCGATGAGTGGACAAGATGACCATTATGACCCACAAAAGCTGATAGACATATGACATAAATCTAAATGTAAATCTAGATCTAGTACAGACATAGATATCTAGATTGTATTATTATATGATTAAGAGAGTTATAGACCTATGAGGTACTCACTGGCTTGAAACACGTGCGTGTAACTGGATCGATAAACTCCTCCAGCTTGAAGTGTACACATAGTGATTGATGTCCCCCTGAGGGGGTCAGGGAACAGAGGCTGGGGGTGAATGTAAATCACATACGTTCCCCGAATATATCAATCAATAAACAACTGTAATCCCATGAAAATATATGGAAATAAATCTAGATCAGAATTTAGTTCTAAATGTATCTCCTCTAGATCTAGACTACATATTTAACACTATCAGTTTGTTATTGTTTGTGTGTGTGTGTGTGTGTAACGGACACACTGCGCACCGGTGCCTAGAACAAGAACACACGTTATCACGCACTACACACGACACATTAGGGAGACGAATCGCAGTGACATTCCGATAACTACAGTTCTATCCCTAGAGAGAGAGAGGGAGGGAGGGCGGAAGTCGACAGAAGCAGACGGACAAACAGATCTAGGATAGTTCGTCTGAATTGAGGTCTGCCGTAAGCTGGATCGTGTGCTACACTCATGGGGTCAATTAAGGACACTTTGTTACAAATCAATCCACACCAGAACCGAAGCTGTTCATGTGCTTGATCTATCACATTGCTTCCCAAACTTTTCCCTTAACAGAACACTTCGTACTTTCTGAGTATTTAGTGGAAGACTTCGCTTTTGTTATTTAGAGAGAGATTAATTCATGTGGTGGCCTACTAAAATGATTATTCCAGTAGGTTCGTGGAACATCTATTTAGGCCTCGCGTTACACCAGGGTTCCGCGGAACACAGTTTGGGAAACACTGATCTATCTTCTTATCTAATATAATATAGACGTTACTTCAAAAAAGAAGATGATTACGTCCTACGCGTCATGCATTCAGTCTAACCAATGACTCCAATATTAACCAATGACTTCAATTCTGCCAAGTCACTGGTTTTCCTGGCTTGCTCAGGCAACCCATTCCATGCTCTAATAGCACTAGGGGAGAAGGAGTATTTGTACAAATTTGTCCTAGCGTATGGGATGAGGAATGAGCCTCATATTGAAATGTTCAACACTGTTTACTATAATTAAGAAGTAATATAAAAATGGGGGGGGGGGGAGGAAATCGATTCCTTCTTTATATTCAATTAATAAAATAAAATAAACATTCAAATTTTATATTTCATAACTTTATGACAATTGTAATTAATTAGGATATAAAATACATAACCCAACACGTGTGACAAAACAGGGGCGGCCATATGCATAATGATATTACTGAAAGGTAGTAATATGAAGAAAAAATACATGTTAATTGTTATTAGAGTTAACCCAGAGTCCCAGATTCTTTAAAAGATCTGTCTATCGATCTGTCTGAAATGTTAATTAAATGTCATGACACGCAGCAAGAGTTAATGCATATTTCAAAATTAAAAAACACGTCTGAAAATTCTGTGATTGCAAATTAAACAAAAATGCAAAAGTTGAAAATAAATTTCAAGGAATTATTATAGAAATTTGTTGTAGATTAACTCCCCTACGTAAGGCACAATATCTACATTTAATCGAGACCAATCATCATAGAAGGCCTGAAAACTGAATTGCAACGACGCTACCCGTGGGCAATGGAGACCAATGGCTCGTTGCCACGTCACATGTCTAAGTGACGTGGCAACGAGCCATTGGTCTGCAATGCCCACAAGATGCTACGTCGCAGGTCAGCGTTGAGGCCTACTATAGAGCTTGGTCTCGATTTAACACGATCAAAAGATGAGGTGATGCATATGTGATCTATATTAGAATCAGTCCACAGAATTGCCCCAATCAAAACTATAATTAGATATATAGATAATAAAATGAATCATATACACAAATCTGTGCAGACCCAGGTCTAGACCTAAATGAGTGTAGCAAATGTCTCGTAAAATTCAAATGTCTCAAATCTCAAAACATCAACGCGCAACTAAACAACTGAAATGAATACGGTACATCCTGTTGTACACAGTGTACACACTCCAGAGACACCGGCTCCAATTAAACACATAAATCACAGATAGATGTCCGTTTAATATGTTAGGAAATATGTGCCAGTAGTTTAGGTTCAGGCGATAACTAGGTCACAGACTGTACAGAAGTGCACACAATTTTAACCCTCTTCTAGTCCTGTCCCTTCTGCTAGTTGTAACTGAGTGGCCTGCCCCTTACCCCATCTTTTTTTTTTTTTATTCTCCCCCTTGGCGATTTTTTTTCTTTTATGGTTGTCTCACCTTGTTTTAAAGGTGACACACGAAGAAGGAGGGGAAATGACCGACATACTGGGGGGAGAGTGTGGCGCACAGCTGGCCTTATCTGAGGGAAGAGGACATTAATCATATCATATATTGCAGAAAGAAAAGATTCGTAGTCATTTCTAGGTGACATAAGCTTTCTTTTTTCTTTTCAATAATGACACATCCTATTAGCATCTGCATGTCATACATTCCGGCCCTTTGGGGCGATGTAGATTTTTTTTTTTAAATTGGGTTTGACATACTTACAACAATAGTAAGAAGTTGATTGCTCTCTCTCTCTCTCTCCCTCTCTCTTTCTCTCTCTCTCAATCTCGTTCCGTCTGTCTCTCACTCTCTTTTTCCCCTGTCATTTTGTTTTTCTCTTTCATCCTCTAATCTCTTTCTCTCTTTTTTTTCTGATTATTTCCCCCTGTCACTGTCTTAAATAGAAATTAAATAAATAATAATAATTAGACAACTATTGCGTCAACTTTTGTTCACAAGTTACCCCCCTCCCCGGTCAGCTTCGCTTGCCGCCAAGAACACCTCAGGTCAAGTTCGTTGCTTATTAATTGCCTGTCACCTTCCGTCATCAACTTTCTGCTTATTAACAAGAGTTGGGGCTTCAACTTTTTAGTTTACTCTATAACCCAACCACAGATCATAGAAAACAAACGAAACAAAATACCCTTACTTCAAATTATTCTAGTTCTAGATCAAACCCAGGTACGCTGTTCTGCCTCATCGTGGCACCTGGGTGGAAACGGCTACTTGAGGGCGTAGCTAGGCTAAATGAATGGCGAAACATAACTCCCGTGGGGATGCCCACGGGTAGACGAGAGTTTACCCCTTACACGGGCGGGGTTGTAAAAAAGTCCCCACAAACACGTCCCACATCCATGCGCCGTTCCTCAAAGGACCGTTACTTAAATGGCGAGTCCCCCACGGTTAGCTTGGTATAACGAAGGAAAATGATGGAGGCTCCCGGTGTCCTCGGCCTTCTGCCATGAGCGGCGAATCATGCGTTGGGGGCTAAAGGCATTGGAAACAGCAATGTTTTACATAGGCATTGACTCGGGTCGCTCTCAAACAGAACTGTGCGTTCACACAGGTTTTTTTTTTTTTTTACTGTTTCGGCTGGACGACCAAACAGGTTTTTTTTCAAACTTAGAGCTCGAAGAGCCTTCGGCTCAGCTCTTTTGGACATTAACAAGTTCTAGATCAACTACAATTTACTACATTAATATTTCCACTTCTTCTGCGTTCACATTACCATGGGTTTAGATAACTAGTCGAATATCTGACAATAGAACTGTGTAGTACTTTCCAGATAAGACAGTACTTTTGGCAGTACTTTCCAGATCAGGCAGTACTTTCCAGATCAAGCTGTAGTTTCCAAATCAGGATCAGGCAGTACTTTCAAGATCAGGCAGTACTTTCCAGATCAGACAGTACTTTAGGCAGTACTTCCCAGATCAGGCAGTACTTTAGGCCGTACTTTCCAGATCAGGCAGATCTCCAATACTCTCTGTATGGTTTGTCTTCTATACTATATTATGGGGCAAGTGTTCTGTTCTGGTCTCTCGATATAGACTGCAGCTTTGAAGGACGTGGTTGGCATAATCTGATACTAGAAATACGCCCCCAGTAAAACGCTAAAGGAGACATTATTAGAGCTTCGTTCCAATAAATTGAGTTCAGAGTCAACGTAGATTCGTTTAGTCTGATTGTAGTCAAAACCAGCACAATATAGATAGTCTATTAGGACTTGGTTCTTCCCTTGACCCCCCTTCCCCCCCCCCCCCCAAAAAAAAAAACTCCTGGCTACCCCCCCTCCCCAAATGGAGCAGGAATGTAACACTTATATTAATTATCTGTCTTAGCCTACGGCTTGCAATAGCCGCGTAATGTACTCAGGTGTTAATGACACCTTTAAAAAAAAATAGACGCTACGTTGATACGCTGTATAGTTATACGCTCCACAACAAAAGCCGTTCCTCCATACTCTGCTCCTCTTACTAGCTTGCTAACACTCGCCATCTTTAAAGTTCACCCCTGCTGGTTATCTCAGCAGGTCCTTTGCACATTTCACCCCAGTAGAGACAGTCCACGTGTTTGTGTTTATAGCGAAAACAAGGAAAAAAAGTGAGTGTGTCTTTGTGTGTGTTGGGGGGGGGGGTCTGATAAAAACCTATTGTAGTGGGGATCACTATGTAGAGATAAGAGTTTAAAACAAGGGATCCTCACAGCGGGATCGGCTCATCCCTTCTTTTGTTTTTCCGCGTCGAGTTGTTAGTATCTTGTTTATGCACGAGCTGTTTCCACCTGATCGAAACGTTGAGGACACTTGACCTTTGAACTTTAAACTCTTCAAAGCTAAACCAAAAAAAACAAAAAAACTATCGTCATTGTTTTTCTTTGCAGCTGAAGCAAGTTGATTTGTAGCTCCTCTCCGAAGTGTCCAAAAGTTCAAAGATAAATCCAATGTATGAACGTTTGACCCGGGAAGGGATTTTATCCCATGGCCAGAATGAAGGATTGGCTCTTCATCGACCCTTCTGTCTGGAGAGAGACATTCGTAATAGAAGGCCTGAACACTGACCTGCTACGTCGCAACCTGTGGGCAGTGGGGACCAATAGCTCCTCACCATGACGTACTGCCCTGTGACGTGGCAACGAGCTAGTGGTCTAAGCTGCCCACATGTTGCGACGTTTCAGTTCAGTGTTCAGGCCTTCTATAACGATTCGTCTCGTCTGGAGGTCCATGCCAACAAGAGGAATGAATCACATCCAGTTGTTTATGATTCACGGCCCCTTGAGCCAATGTAATGGGTTCCCCTATCCCATGTGAAACATTCAATCCTAGGATGGGACAAACTCCATATTCCTATATTGTACCATAGCGTTTAGCGGAGGAATCATCACTGCCCGTATGGGAAACAGTAGAGACAGACTGGTAAGGTAAGCAAGCCTTTCTGACATTCCTTACCAATGGCCTTACCGATAGAGCATAAAGAAATTTGTTATCCTTCGTGCATGCTAGAAGAAGAAGGAATAGAAAAAAAAAAGAATACTTTTTAGAAACAAAGCTTATCTAAGGGGAATAACCGCGAATCACTGTCATTTATCTGTAAAATTACAGGGTTAGCTCCCTTTCCGCTATATACAGCAGAATTAATTTATTAGTATTAAATGGTTAACTAATTGGTTAATATTTGGATTGATTCGTGTATTGTTATCGGCTATGAATAAGTATGCAAAATTTCAACTTGATCCGAGAAAGGGAAGTGGGAGAAAAAACGTGTCAAAAAATAATAAGGGGATTAAATCCATCCAAACCTCTCATTAAGTAGCATTTATTCCCCTTATTTCGATATCAAACAAAATAATAAATCAACAACAATAAATTAACTAATTGGTTTTTTTTTCTTTATTGATTCATGTGTTGTCAGGGTCAATGAATAATTGAGCAAAGTTTTAACTTGATCCAAGATTGGGAAACGGTAAAAAAACATGTTCAAATTTTGTTACCAGACTGAAAGACAGACCAGAGTTGATGATAGAAGCTTTGTATTAACAGGACGTACCTATTCAACAATTTCTTAAATAAATCTAGCTAATTAAACCTCCTTTTTTTTTTGGTTATTTTAAACTGGATACACCAAACAGCTTGCTATTTCTAGATATCCCAAAGACATGAAAATGTCCATATTACTTACAATTTCAAGAGTTCTTATAGCGACAAATGCATGTCAAGTCGTTTTTTTGTGAAATTCAAATTTCAATGCGCAAAGTTCACATTTGTTTTCCCTTTCTTTTGTCCTGTTGGCCAGGTTTTTTCATGATGGTATGAAAAGAATGAGCTCTTGTATGTTTGTAAAAAATAAACATATGAAACAAAAATGTGTCTTTATCTCTGCGTCTCTCTGAATGTTTTGTAAATACTGCATTTATATACATCAGTGATAGAGTGGTTTATTTCTACATTTCAGCGACTTCTTTTATATATGTGAATAATATTCTATAATTTGAATGTTGTTACTAATGGTGTTTTTGTGTTTGAAATCAGACGCATTCTTAAAGTAAGGGCATCTCTAGGGTCAAGTAAGGAAATCTCTAGTACAGTGTTTCCCAAACTTTCAACATATGTGTACCCCTTCAATAACTTTCCTTAACTCGCACCCCCCTCCTTACTCCAAAAAAAAAAAATTCTATTCAAAATAATAAACGAAAACTAAAATTGTTAAAAAAAAATAAATAAATAAATAAATGTTATATTATAATTAACATAAACGAGAAGGAGAAGCATAATTGATGCGTACCCCCTTCAAACTCTATCCGTGCCCTTAGGGGAACGCGTACCCCACTTTGGAAAACACTGCTCTAGTATATTTATGAACAGGTTTGACTAATTGAATTATGTACATTGTAAGATTTTTACATGCTAAGAAAAAGCCTTTGTTATTACAAACTGAGCTCTTTCCAAAACAAAAAGTGTAAAAACACTTACACAGGCTTTAATATTTGGGGCGATGTAGTAAAAGGAACAAAAATCTAAGAAAAGATAACTGCTAGTTTTTACCTTTTTTTTTTATAAACATAGTTTTCTATCCTGAGTATCGCACGTGAAGTCATTCAGTACAAATTGCTCTGTAGCTAACCACACAAGTTACATGCCCTGCACCTAGAGTATTACTGGCAACACTTTTATCTTCAGTGCATGAGCCCGTAAGAGATTGAACTCTTTTGACGCTGTGGAATAGGTCTAGACGACTGATGCACGAACTACGGACCTCGGGCCCAATCCTGCCCCATTTTGCGTTACTGTCAAGATTCTAGAAACTTCAGGTGACAGTGCATAATGGAGCCGCATACGTTCGCTTCCATCAGATGATTTTTGAAGGGATTCGGAAAGTGACCGAAGTGTTGGAGATGTATAGGGCCCCTGAGGAAAAGACTATACGAGTACCTCCCTCAGGAAAAGACTATACAAGTCCCTGAGGAAAAAACTATACGAGTACCTCCCTCAGTAAAAGACTATACGAGTACCTCCCTGAGGAAAAGACAATACGAGTACCTCCCTGAGGAAAAGACTATACGAGTACCTCCCTGAGGAAAAGACTATACGAGTACCTCCCTGAGGAAAAGACTATACGACTACATCCCTCAGGAAAAAACTATACAACTACATCCCTGAGGAAAAGACTAAACGAGTACCTCCCTCAGGAAAAGACTATACAAGTCCCTGAGGAAAAGACTATACGAGTACCTCCTTGAGGAAAAGACTATACGAGTACCTCCCTCAGTAAAAGACTATACGAGTACCTCCCTGAGGAAAAGACAATACGAGTACCTCCCTGAGGAAAAGACTATACGAGTACCTCCCTGAGGAAAAGACTATACGAGTACCTCCCTGAGGAAAAGACTATACGACTACATCCCTCAGGAAAAGACTATACGAGTACCTCCCTGAGGAAAAGACTATACGAGTACCTCCCTGAGGAAAAGACTATACGAGTACCTCCCTGAGGAAAAGACTATACGAGTACCTCCCTGAGGAAAAGACTATACAACTACATCCCTGAGGAAAAGACTATACGACTACATCCCTCAGGAAAAGACTATACAAGTCCCTGAGGAAAAGACTATACGAGTACCTCCTTGAGGAAAAGACTATACGAGTACCTCCCTCAGTAAAAGACTATACGAGTACCTCCCTGAGGAAAAGACAATACGAGTACCTCCCTGAGGAAAAGACTATACGAGTACCTCCCTGAGGAAAAGACTATACGAGTACCTCCCTGAGGAAAAGACTATACGAGTACCTCCCTGAGGAAAAGACTATACGAGTACCTCCCTGAGGAAAAGACTATACGAGTACCTCCCTGAGGAAAAGACTATACGACTACATCCCTGAGGAAAAGACTATACGAGTACCTCCCTGAGGAAAAGACTATACGAGTACCTCCCTGAGGAAAAGACTATACGAGTACCTCCCTGAGGAAAAGACTATACAACTACATCCGTGAGGAAAAGACTAAACGAGTACCTCCCTCAGGAAAAGACTATACAAGTCCCTGAGGAAAAGACTATACGAGTACCTCCTTGAGGAAAAGACTATACGAGTACCTCCCTCAGTAAAAGACTATACGAGTACCTCCCTGAGGAAAAGACAATACGAGTACCTCCCTGAGGAAAAGACTATACGAGTACCTCCCTGAGGAAAAGACTATACGAGTACCTCCCTGAGGAAAAGACTATACGAGTACCTCCCTGAGGAAAAGACTATACGAGTACCTCCCTGAGGAAAAGACTATACGACTACATCCGTGAGGAAAAGACTAAACGAGTACCTCCCTCAGGAAAAGACTATACAAGTCCCTGAGGAAAAGACTATACGAGTACCTCCTTGAGGAAAAGACTATACGAGTACCTCCCTCAGTAAAAGACTATACGAGTACCTCCCTGAGGAAAAGACTATACGAGTACCTCCCTGAGGAAAAAAATATACGAGTACCTCCCTGAGGAAAAGACTATACGAGTACCTCCCTGAGGAAAAGACTATACGAGTACATCTCTGGGGACACCTTGCACACCAAATCATACTTAGGATCAAATATAGTCGAATCGGGTTAACTGGACCATATCGGGACGCGATTCTTTTCTTCCAAATAACCGGCTGGTCCGATAAGCCGGATAATAGGATTTATTTCGATGCTTAAGAATTCAGCTGGTCGGATTAACCGGTGGTCCAATAAACCGGATTTGTCTGTATAAGCCCTCGTGGAAGACGTTTTAATATCAAGAGGCCTCAAACAAAGATGTAGGTACATTGATCCAGGTAAGTTGGTAGGTATATAGTCAGGCTGCTACTAAAGTATGCGAATAGGAAGGTAGGCGAGCTGCAATACAGGTTTGGTGGTTTGGTCGGTAGGAAAACGGCCGATTAGTGAGTTAGATATTAAATTAGATATGGTATGATGCTACTATGTTTCTATGTAGGTATGTAAACAAAAGAAAAGGATTTGAACAAATCGAAAACAGAGATAAGACAATGAGAGACAAGAGAGGAATAGAGAGAGAAGATACAGAGAGAGAGAGAGACAGTCAAGAGATAGACGAGACAGAGAGACGAGAAAGGAAGAGAAAAGATTCAAAAAAAAAGAAAGAAAGGAGGGAGAGAGAAGAGACCAGAAAAAATAGAGAAGATTCAAAGAGAGAGAGAGAGAAAGAGAGACAAAAAGAGACAGAGATACCGAGAGAAAGAGAGAGAGACAAAAAGAGACAGAGGTACCGAGAGAAAGAGAGAGACAAAAAGAAACAGATACCGAGAGAAAGAGAGAGAGACAAAAAAGAAACAGAAACCGAGAGAAAGAGAATGACAGAAAGAAACAGATACCGAGAGAAAGAGAGAGACAAAAAAGAAACAGAAACCGAGAGAAAGAGACAAAAAGAAACAGATACCGAGAGAAAGAGAGAGACAAAAAGAAACAGAGTTACCGAGAGAAAGAGAGAGACAAAAAAGAAACAGAAACCGAGAGAAAGAGAGAGACAAAAAGAAACAGATACCGAGAGAAAGAGAGAGACAAAAAAGAAACAGAAACCGAGAGAAAGAGAGAGACAAAAAGAAACAGATACCGAGAGAAAGAGAGAGACAAAAAGAAACAGAAACCGAGAGAAAGAGAGAGACAAAAAGAAACAGATACCGAGAGAAAGAGACGAAAAGAAAGAAAAGAGTCTGGCAGAGATCCGAAAGAAACAGATAAAAAAAGATAGAGACAGGAAAGAGACAAAGAGAAATTAAAGAGAAAATAGAGGGCAAGACAGAGAGAAGAGAAATAAAATATGGATGAATGAGAGAAGAGTGAAAAAGAAAAAAAGAGAGAGAAGCAGTGAAAAAAAAAGAGAAGCTATCGAAAAAATAAGAAAGAAAACAAAAGAGTGAGAGAAAGAAAGAAGAAGAGAAATGGCCGACCTTTCACCCGGTTGAGGAAGTTCAAGGCTAACAACGATTAAAAAAAAACATTGACTGGAGAAGCGGACGAGGCTAGCAAAGGTTAGGTCACACTGTCCAAGGCGGCTGACTTCAAGAACAGATAACCCCGTGACATGACCTTACCAGTTTGTACGAAAGTAAATGTTCCTTTGGGGGAACCACCATATCTCACTTTCTCCAATCGGTTGGCACAGTTTGGACCAAGTGTCCCTAAAGTAAATAACATTATTGCCTTACGCTACATTAGTGGTTAATGAAAAAATTAAGATTTCGGAGATTTTATATTCAGCTATTGATATCTGTATTTCACAGACCAACTAGGAATAATTTCTTCTATGGTTGACAAACTACTTCTGATATTCAGTGTAATTTGTTACATGCACGTGTTGTAAAATGTTTATAAGGGAAATACATTAAAAAATAATAAACTGTTCAATAATTGGCTTAAAAGACTTTGAATATAACATCATAATACCTGGATAACATATTCTACCCCATTTTATCAGAAGAATATTATAGAATTATCTGAAACCCATTTCTTTACGACAAGTCCGTGTTAAAACTTGAGTGTTGTACGTGAAAGAAACCGACAATGTGTGTCTATGTCCCTAACCCTGAGTCCTTGTCCGCTCCTGGGATGACGCGACATACTCCAACAATACTGTTTCATCGCCCTCTTTGCAAAGGCAGCATCGTGAATAAATCCCACACAACTACCCCTTTGTACACACTGCGCCCACCCTTGCGAAACCGTAAACCATATCCTCTTTGAATGCCCTTCCCTAATCCACCTTAGCCAGACCCTACTACCCTTACAGCCCCACATAACCAACACCCTGTACGGCAGTGCTGAACAACTGAAGAAAACAGCACACTATTTTTCCTTGGCAGAGTCTGCAAAAGAGCTGACAGCTCAGCAGTAAAAAGCTGGCTAAAAGAAGAAGCATCGTGATTGGAAAACCTTATAGATTTTTAACTTGGTTTAGAACTTTCTGCCTGTTCGCAAAGCGTTAATCACGCAGGTCTATACAGTTTTTAGGTCATTGATATCTACGTCCCTCCTCCCCGCCCCAGTGGCAACTTCGTAAGTTGTTGGGTTTTTTTTGTTCGTTCACTTTAGTTCTAGACCTTTCTGTTGCGTTGTCTTTTAATTTGTTTACTTAAGAATGATATCGTCAGATAAATTACTTTGCCCAACGCGAGATTTCTGAACATTTACCCTCACTCACACACTCGTACAAAACATTGGCTAAATACGAGTTAGTTTGAGATACGTTAGTTACTTGGAAGAAACAAATATATTTTTTCCCAACAGCTAGATCTAGAGCTAGGTTTCTAGTTTCGAGTGTTCTCAAACTACACTAAAAACTGTTGTGACAATTCATCACAATGTTAAGATAGTAATTAGACTATTAACTGCCGTGCCTACCGACGTAGCAGGAATGTGGTCTTCCTGGCAATGCTCCCCAGTCTCACCCATGGTAACGTCGTTATTGGAAACGATTAAGGCAATAGAAGAAAAAAAAAATCCGTTGGGGTGCCTAAGGACCGAGTCCACTGCCCTGGTGGGGACGGGAGAAAACAAGCATGCGACTATCCACACGCACTTTTTTTTTTATGGCGGACACCTGCATGGCTGATGTGATACAGAGAAGGAACATCGGTGTTATGGAGTGTGTGTTTGTGTGTTTCTATGGTGATGGTGGGAAGAAGAAATTTATTTGTTCTGGATGATGCAAGATAGATGTGGCATTGTCGTCAGCGGTATTAGGTAAGAAAGACGACTCCAGAACGTGAGACTGAAAAGAAGTGTTATTGTAGTGAGTTAGATTTTGTTAAGAATACCATTTTATATTAGTACTAAAGTCTACTACATTGATTTCATTTTATTTCAAGCTAAATTTGTTTATATTGCAATAAAAGTTATATTTAGTTTTGTTCACAAAAAGTTATTTTAAGTTAAAAATCAAATACGCGTACAGTGGTTTAGCTGTCTGTCTACCAGCAGTTTGGTGCTACAAGTCAACGACCGTCAACAAAAATGGAGGTGTTTTCCCGTTATGCTCAGCATTTGGCCTCGCTTCTAATCCGAACATAATGGGATATGAGCCTTCGGTGATGGGGATGTAAAAATCTACCTGGATCTTTCCCAGAAAGAAGTTTTTTTCAGACAAGAGTTCTAAGAGTCCTAGACTCAACTGAAAGAGTCCTAGACTCAACTGAAAGAGTCAATTACTCAACACTTAGGAGACTTACAAAGGAATGTGGTCTTCATGGGAAAACGCAAGAACTTTATCCAGTTTGGGTGTTGGAGCAGTTTAAAGTTGGGGGGGGGGGGGGGTCGCCTACGGAGAGACGGAAAGGGGGGGGGGGGGGGAACAGGTCATGGAATAGTAATGTATGTGTTGAATGTAACTCATTATCACATAACCAGACCACTGACAGGTAGGAATAATGATCGCGGCATATCAATCAGCATCGACGCCACCAATGATCTGCTAATTACAAGTATAATAATGATGGTTTCTATCTCCCTTGATCTCCGCCCCCTAGTCTCTTTATTCTATTTATACTACATTATACTACCTAGGTTACGTGGGCAAGCCCAGGTACTGCCGCCTTCGGGCGCGAAGCAAACTCAGATCAGATTGAGTTAAATCTGCAATTTTAATTTGTCTCCATTGAGATTCGAACTTGAGCCATTCAGTTTGTCTGCCAAGTATCCAAATGAAAATAAATTTTCTCACGAGAAAAACATTAATTAAATGAAATATCAACTTAACCTGTTAACATATTTAGAATGCGCAGATAATTGCCCCGGAGATTATATTTATGGTTATATACATAATTCTTCATATCTACCTAAGTTACTGTTTAGAGTTATTACCCATTGTACGGAAGTGATATTTTGACACCTATGTGTGACAATTTTCCGCCATATTTTATGGAGTAATTTTAATGTATTCTATTATCAAGTATCGCTACATTCTGACAGTGTGTACTGTTTTGTGACATTCTTCGCAAATGGTTTAGCAAATGTGTTTTACTTTAGTGTTTATTAAAAGATGAATAAGTGATAGAGTAAATTAGAGAGAGAGAGAGATGGAGGGAGAGAGAGAATGAGAGAGAGGGTGAGAGAGAGAGAGGGTGAGAGAGAGAGATGGAGGAAGAGAGAATGGAGAAAAACTAATAATAGTAATGACAAAGAAAGTCAAAGCAAGTTGCTTCCCATTTTGTGTGTGTGTTCTACAGACACAGTAATGACTATGACCAGATAAATCAGCAGATTATCCCCTCAGCGTATTAAGGCCTGTGTGTAATCCCACCTTTCCTTACACCTCCACAGGCCCTCCCCACCCCCAGACTTCCTCCTGTCACCTCTACCTTTAGCCCCAAGGTCAGACAGTGTAACACAACTTCCGGTTTATTCCCATTTATCCACCAAAAGATTTGTATATATGGATCCTATATTTAGGCCGAGAGGTAATCGCCAGTTGGGGTCAAATGAAGGGCAGAACCATAACGAAGGAACGAACACGAAAGGAGAGGGGCATGATAATGAGGAGGGCACAAACATCAAAAAAGGAAAGGTGTGATTTCACAGAGGGAAGAGTGAAAACAAGAAGTTGAAAAGGTAAATCAAGGAGAAGATCAAAAGACATACAAAAATATATTAAAAAATTTGAGCCTTTGTATTGTTCTGTTGGCCCGCTCTCAAAACGCTGATACTAAGTAACTGTAAGAAAGTTGCCCTATAGAAATTGAAGGATGTCCTTTATTTCAGTGCAGGAGTTAGACTTGATAAAGTTCCCCCTTTCAGACCTTGCGATCTATAGGGCAAACGATGTACATGTCATCTGTTTTATTTTTGTTGTTGTTGGGTTTTTATTTGTGGCCCACGGTTAACGAGGGTGTCATGTGGGCAGCACAACGACCAACCGCCTTTACTCAGGTACTCAGAGGCGCCGCGAAGATCCCGGAATTTAAAAAAAAAACATGTCTTCACCAGGATTCGAACCCGGAACTCCCGGTTCGGAAGCCAAGCGCTTTACCGCTCAGCCGCCGCGCCTCCCTAGACTTGATAATGCCCTAAGGTATTAAAGAGATGGGGTGCTCCTGGAAAGGCAATTTATTTGTTAACTCTTTCTCCAAAGTGATTGAAAATTAGCATTTTTGGTGGGACCGCCAAGCAAGCGGGAGGGGGCTGAGGTGTGTTCTAAGCTATAGCTTACGTTGCATTTAAATAAATCCAGTACTGCACTCAAGTCCTCTAAGCTCCTCTAGGTGCGTTATGGGTGTGAGTTAGGTGTGGCTACACAACACCCTCATCAATAATTGACCGTAAATACACGTGGGCTTAACAGTCTCACTAACCACCAACACATTAAAGAAGAAATGTAGGATAATTTGACTATTTTTTTTATTAATACATGACCGGAACTATTGCGTGTTCGTAAAGAAAAACAAAGGCTGGCTTATGGGCCAAGTACTGCCTCTCTCTGCCACGGCATCAGCGTGTATATCTAGTTCTACTGACTTTTTAGGCACGAAAGGTATAGATCTAGTTTAGGCAAGAAGAAGTATTTGTACAAATTTGTCCTAGCATTTGGAACAAGGAATAGGCCACTGAAAACATCTAATGAGCTAACCAAACTGCAACGACTCGAGCAGAGTTGTGTTTACTGAGCTCCTAAGGGCAGGACGGAAAAACCTTTTCCCAGATATCCCCCCCCCCCCCACTGGCCCACAAATGAGATTGGAACATAGCACTCTGAGCATGCTATAAGCATGAAAGTAGCGCTATAAAAAAAAGCTATAATTTATTTATTTATTTATAATGTATTGATCAATATCGCTGACTAGAAATACACTATAAAGTTTTCATAGCTAAGTAAATATATCTATTAGGTAACTGTACAGTGTATACATCGATTCTCTTTCTAAACTAGAGATTGGTATTGTCGTGCAAAGGAAATAAAATGGCGCCACCTGGTGGATTATAAACTTCGCATTAACATTTTTCATTCAACCTGTTTCCGGCACTCCTATTACCCCTCCCCCAGCCCATGTGCCATTCACAACAACCCATTAACCTGATCAACAATAGAGAGCTTTCAACCATTGAGCCCCCTCCGTATCATTTTGTATCCTCGTGCGAACAAGGCCAGTGGTTCTAACATTTGTGAATGGAATACACGGACACAAGAGCTCAAAATGGTAGTCATAGACATGACCAGATTTAGACCCGATAAGGCTCTAAGCTATTTTGAGGTATGGGGCCTTTTATAAGTCTAGATTTTATAAGCCAGGGCCAAATACAATTTTCAGAAACTGAAAGGGTTCAACTGATATTCAAAATAACAGGTAAATAGATAGCGCAAAAAGTACATCTTGAACTGCAAGCCGTTTGTATTCATAACAAACCCCCATAATTTACCGGAGTCTCTAAGAAAGTGGGAACCCAAACGCCTAGTGGTAAATCAAGCGTTAATGTTAAAAGCATAAGTTGTGTGTGTGTGTGTGTCTTTTTTTTTTTTGGGGGGGGGGAGGGGCGTCAAATTTGAAACTCATGATCTTAAGTATACTAACAATAAAAAAACAACCTTTATTTTTGTAATAGATAATCATAAAGTAAAATGCGGCACTCAAAGACCATTCCTTAGTTAGTTAATTATAAATAGATTTCCAATGAGTCTATGTTTTTACTGGAAAAGACTTCGGCTTTCAAAATATTATAGTTAGTTCATGACTAATAGTAGAAGCCCAGCCAAAAAAAATACTACTCAAAAACAATAACAAAGGATTGTCAATTGTTTCTGAAAATGAGCAACGTGACGGAAACACTGTATCTGGAAGTAATTTATCAGCGGGGAGCCACCTTTTTCTATTGGACATGTTGTTGTGGGGCTTATACATTTCTGAAAAGCGTGACTCGGGCCTCATCACCACCCCACACCCTAGAGTCCGCTGGAACCGAACCTCTGCGGCTTCATATAACACTTTGAGAAGACATTTTGACGGAACAGATGGCACTAGTCGCTAGTCTGTATTTGACGATTAGATCATTAGACTTCTCCCCCCAGCCACTAACCTATACAAGAACAATGTTTTTACAAAGCTTATATCAACACACTCTGTCTGGTAAAACGTCTTAACACGTTATTTCTCCCACAACCAATCTCGGATCAAGCTGAAATTTCGCACAATTATTTCTTTTACCTGACAACACAAGAATCAGTAAAAAAAAAAAATAACCAATTAGTTGATTAAATTTTGGTAATTAATTATTTCGTTTTGTATCTCGAAGAAGGGAAAACAATGTGTCCTTGACTGAAGAGGTGGTTTAAGCTGAATTAGTCCACTGTATAAGTTGCCGCTCTAAATTGAAACAACACTATATAACTATACAATCTTCACTAGTCATAAGTACCTCACTAGCCAAGTTGTTACCACGTTTGCCCAAGGAGTCGTTAGCCAAGAGTTCGAATACAGATTGTTCCCTCTTTTTTTGTGTGTATTGCTTTTAACTCTTTCTCTCCTAACTGACGAAACCAAAGTTGATTCCATCAGAATGTGGTAAATAATTACGGACAGAAAAAGTTTAAAATCAATTACGGTCAAATCCACCCAGATATTTCTCTCCCCCCCCCCTTCCACCTTACAAAATAATCCAGATAAGTGATAGGATCATAGCCTTCCACCTTCCAAGCTAATCCAGATAAGTGATAGGATCATAGCCTTCCACCTTCCAAACTAATCCAGATAAGTGATAGGATCATAGCCTTCCACCTTCCAAACTAATCCAGATAAGTGATAGGATCATAGCCTTCAACTTCCAAACTAATCCAGATAAGTGATAGGATCATAGCCTTCAACTTCCAAACTAATCCAGATAAGTGATAGGATCATAGCATGAAATAGAGCTCAACAAAGATATTGGTAAAATATTATTAATCGCACAGATTTATTGTTGTTAGTCTAGACTTTAGATCGAATACAAATTTAATTACATTACTGATCGAAACTAATTAATCAATATAAGCTTTTTATTTTCTTTCAAAGTATTT